>CM021105.1:561433286-561564287 GCA_007115665.2 Sequoiadendron giganteum
AATCCTTATGATGAAGGGTCGCTGCCAATACATGGTCAATGTGAGAATTGGATATCATGCGTGGAGGCATGGATGAAGTATTTTTAGGGATAAAAGATGGATTGGTTGATGGTTTGGAACCTTTGACTTTCCAAACTTGGGAAGATGAGCAGTAATGGGTGGATACAGAAATGTGTTGGGATTTAGGACCAACTGCTTGATACACTTTGTATGTCGCTTGAGAAGCATGTTTTCTCTTTTGGAAACATCTTTGATGGATACTTTTCCCTTTTGATTTTGCCCCATAGTTTCTTCGACTAATGGAGTTTGATAAGGATAGTCATTCTTTGTATTCTTTGGTATCCATATGTATTTGACTTGTCCTTCATGCTTCTTAGCTTCTTCTGCTTTGATAAGATTTTTCATGCTTTGATTCAAATCTTTCTTTTGATGTTGGTCCCAATTCATGGATGGGGTGATGGGTGGATGAAGATTCATGACGTGGCGGGTTGTAGTATTGGCATTGATTCCATCATAAGGATTCTTTGTGCTCCCTATGTTGACGTTTTCTTGAGATGAAGTTGCCACTAGTTTTATAGATGTATCCCTGATATGTTTGTATCCCTTGATTGTCGAATAACCAAGGCCTTGATGCTTAGGATTGCTAACAATCTGTACTGGTTCCAGAATACCCTGTTCGTGTAGGCCTAATCCTCTGCCTTGATAATTCATCTGTTGAAACATTTTGTTTGCAATAGGATATGGTGTACCTTGGAAACAAGGTGCTGCTCCTTCTCTGCTAGGTCATGGACCTTCAAAAGTGTCAGCTTCTTTATTGATGAGATAACTTGCTCTAAGAAAGGTAAGTGATCCAAGTTTATAAGTGATTGGATCCGCCATATGTGGGATGCATGCTTGATTGAGATCTTTATCTTGATCTTGTGAGATATCAGATTGTACTGCTTCTTGAAGAAGTGTTGATGCTTCACTGTCTTTGTAAAAGTCTTTCCCATGATTCATTCTTGATATGCTTTCTGATTCACGACTTATGTAGGAGCCTTCATCATGATTTTTTTCTGCTATGTCTCCAAATTTTTCCACATCTTGGTCTTGTACATAAATGTTATGAGTAGGAGACTCTTGTTCCTTGGTAATGATGTCAAGAGTATGAGACTCTTGTTCTGAATGAAGATCATGTACGTGTCCATCCGAAGAAAGCATCTTGCAGGTAGGTGGAGGAGTACGTGCTATATGGATGTGATCATAATTTGCGACATCTTGTATAGATAGGAGAGTTCCCATTAGATCATTATAGTATCTCGGAGATACGAATTCATGATTTTGAACGATTTCGGGATTACTTTCTCCATGCTTTGGATCAAGTTCTTGACATGGGTCAATTTAAAAGGATGGATTGCTTATAGCAGGTTCTTGGAAATTGTCCTTGGGCATGGGAAGTGGCTTAATTTCCACTTGTTCTTTGAATGGATTTGGATCAAGTGTAAAGTCAAAGATTCTTTCACTATTCTCAATCGTGAGGTCGAAGGATGTCAATATGTCATTGGAAGGGCCATTGCTAGACCTTGATGGAATATTTTGATCATGCTTTGGAATATGTTCTTGAGATATGTTCTCTAACTCATAAGGTGATGTAGAGACATTTTCAATATGATCATTGGTCGATGGATCGTGGACTATGTCAATGGGATCAAATAACGTTAACACATCCTGGAATAGATCACTAAAAAGTGGCTCGTGATGAATATTTATTTGATCACTGGATGGGGTAGAAACATCTTCAATGTGTTTGTTGATGGATTGTTTTTTATCATTGTCTTCAACAGTTATGGTGATGGGATTGTCAATAAGATCAAATGATGTTAATGTCCCTTGAGTTGGATCATTGTTGGGTATTGTTGGTGGATTTTGATCATGATTGAAAAGTGGCTCTCGGTGTGTATTGACTTGATCATTGAATGAGATGGGAACGTCTTCAATGTGTTCATTGATAGGTTGATCTTGATCAATGTTTTCAACAATTGCGGTGGAAATCTGTTGCATGTTTTGCTATGCGAGTAAGGCATGCATTTGCTGTTGAGCCAACAACTCTTGTTGTTGGCCATGTCAGTGTTGTGCCAACAATGCTTTTTGTTGGGCTCTTTGTTGTGCTACTTCTTCTTGGATTGATTGCAATAGTGCATAGAATTCTGCTTGCGCTTGCGCTTGTTGGGCTACTTGAGCCGCTTGTGCTTGCTGAGCAACTAGCTGTGTAGCTTGTTGGGCTTGGAGTGCCTTTATGCGGGAAGCTTCTTGTGCAGCTTGCAACATGATGGAGAATGAATTGGTCGTGTTGTGCTTTGCCGGTGGTGGCGGTGGCGGTGGAATGGGAATGGTGTTGATTGTTGGGGTTGCTTGGATGGTTTCCATCTGTTTTTGCAATGTTGATGGAAAAATTGAATGATTTGGTATGATGTTTTGATTTGGCATGATAGATTGAAATTGAACATTGTTGTGGTTGGGAATCATATTGCTTGGATTTAGGTAACTTTGATTTTGCATGGTGTTACCTTGACTTGAATCAACATATGGAGTTGCCAATATATTGCTAGGATTTTGAACAATATTAGGGGGATTTGCAAACATGTTGACCCCAAAGTTTACCAAGTGTGGATTTGAAATGGTCATGTTTGGTAAAGTTGCACTTGGTATGTATGGATTTTGTGGGATAATGTTGTTTGGAAAACTCATGCATTGAGCATTTGGTTGATAGATTTGCAGATTTGGACTTAGATTGAAATCTACCATTGGGAAAGGTGTTCCAAACTTTGGATTGGGCATACTCACATTCGATGTACCATTGATGTTTGTATGAGATAATGCTCCCATGTATGCATTGTACAAGCTTTGATAATCAAATGGTATTGCAAGGCTTGGATAGTTTGGTTGAATCGAATTGCTCATGATGGATGGATCAAATTTATATTCCATGCTCCTCTTGTGTTGAGATCAAGTTTGAACCATAAAATGAAGATAAATTTTCAAGAATGTAAGAGATGAACCTCTAATTCTTTAGATCGATCTAAACCTTAGGTTCAAAGAAGTGAAGAACTAGGATAATTGAAGGATCAAAGTGATAATGAGGATGGGATAAATGGAAGATGAGTGATATGGATGAATGGAACTCTTAAAGAAACTTTGAAGGAAATGCTAAACTTTTAGGACTTTGATTGATCGTGATTGGATTGATAGCTTGACTAGATGTGTTAAGTCAAACAAGAGTGATAAATGTAATTGTAAAACTCTAGGAAGTTGTGTTATCCAAGAGTGAACTCTCACAAGATGGTAGTTTGACTAAGTGCGTCAAGTCAAACGAGGTGATGATTTGATAATTTGGCTAGGTGTGTTAAGCCAAACAAGATGAACTCGTAAACCCTAGGAAGTTGTATTATCCAAGAGAGAACTCGTGTATAGGATGATGGTTTGACTAGATGTGTTAAGTCAAACAAAGTGATTTGATTTCGCCTAAAAGTTTAGCATAAAAGATGTTTACAAAGTTTCCAAGAGTTGTTGGTGAGATGGCAATTTGACTGATTTTGATGGTTGAGAGATGGATGAAAGTGATTGAAATTGATCCTAGACTTGACCTAGAATAACACTTCTTCTTACAAGACCTCGGTGTTGAAGAACACGCTATATTTCCTAGGAAAATAAACCTTTCAAACAATTCAGGATCTCAAGACGTTCCTCACTAGCTTTCACACTAAGCTTTTTGAACTTCGGTTTTGGGATTTTGATCTTGCAAGAAATCATGTTAGAAAACACATGTGTAATCAAATTTGTCTTTTTCTCTTGTTTAGATGAGGTTCTTTTTATCCAAGACACTTGCTTGCTTATGTTTTTCAAACTAAATGTCCAATATCCTAATTTCCCTTTATCCCACAAAGTGTTTTATGTAGAAATCAAGGAGATCAAGACAAAGGTTATCTATTGTTGACTTCAGTAAGCAAATTAAGATGAAATCCAAATACTTAGAAGCCTCTAAGGATGAAATCCCTAGGGCAAGCATGAACACTTGAATTCGTCAAAGGTATTTGCTTTCCTAAAGGGTTTGAAATTCTGATGACTTGTTGAATGTTTGTTTTCCACTGTTTTGGATTCAAGCAATGTGTTTTGATTCCAAGCACTTTTTACAACCCTAAGATGATGAGACAATACCTTGTTGGGTTCCCACTTGGATAAATCCAGCTACGCATATCTTGTGCGAATGGCTAAATGCTTGACCACACTGGCTCCCCTCCACGACACTCACTTATTCGGGTCAGCCAAGCATTAGTACCCATGAATCTCCCATGGCATACTTTCCATTTCCACAACAAGACCGCATGTTATGTGGGGCGGCTTCAGAGGACATGACCTCTTGCACCAACAAGATAGATAAGGTTTTGGCCAATTTCTAAACAAGGGTTCTAATTCGGGCATTCCGTTCGTGGGGGATTATCCAACGTCGGCGAGAGTCCATTGCTGTCCATCTCGTCGGAATAATCCTCGTGATATTGGCCTTTGTTCCAATATCCACACTTATATCCCGGGTGGAAGTCGCTTGGCTTTAGCGTGTTCCCGGTTGGGTCGTTCCCTTGGGTGATTACTTTTTCCCACAAGGCAGGCCCTCTAAGTTAAACAATAGCGAGCTAACATATCCCGTCGTTCACACAACCTTTGTTGAAAAACAAAGGGGAGAACCTCCGCAATATATCGTGCTCACACTCGCATGTTTTGTTCAATTTTAGATCCCAAATTGAAGTGTGGAGGCAATATTTTTGACAACTTAATATCATAAAAAACACTTTTGATTCTCAAGATTGCCGTGAGGCGCGAGAGAAGCGCATACGTCTTTTTGATGATATTACTTTGTGAAAAAGATTGCAAAATATGACAAATAGTTGTTCATTTTAAGTCCAAAAAGCAGTGATGAATTCGTTTTAAGCACCAAAATCCAAGTGTGAAGGTTGCCTTGTTCAATTTTAATCCCAAATTGAAATCTAGTAAGTGTCTCTAAGTTCAATTTTTAATCAAATTTCGGAAAAGCATGAATTGAAGATTAATTTTATGCCCAAAAAGATGAAGTTAGTTGGCTTAAAACAGAAAACGAGAGTAGGAATTGTAAGCTCCAAGCATTAAAAAATGCTTCATTGATTTCAAGTTTTAAAGCTCAATTATCCAACTCAAATTTGCTTGGTATCCCATGCCTTGGTGAAAAGTTTATCAGTTTGTAGTTAATCATGAAGAATTGATCTAAGTTAATCAACAGACTCCACCTTAGCAATCTGCACCAAACAAACTTTAAATTAGCATAATAAAATCAAACATAAATTAACAACTTTATTCAAATAGAAAATGATCTTCCCATTTCTTGATGAAAATGATAGTGGCAAAGTTGTATTGTTAAAAAAAAAACCCAACAAATTTGGATGAATGATAACATTTTTAGCCATAAATGAGGTAGGAACAACAATATTGATGATATAGAAAAAAAACTTTCCAACTTTACCCAACCAATTTTAAATAAGTCAAACAATGATATTGATGAGAGAAAAAATAACAACAATTTTAATGAGTGCAACGTATTCAAAGCATGTTACTATTTGTCCTGACAACATTGCTATTATTTTATTTGAACACATAGAGATAACCTTGCTGCCTTTATCATCAATTTTGTGATCAACCCTTTCAGTGGTTGTTGTGTAACTCTATAAAATTGCCAAATGTTAGCATTCAAATCATATACCACAATATTAATGACATTTTGAGCAAATCTATTTTAAATCCACTACTTATATCTGCTATCATTTAGAGATTTGTGCCATAAATCATTGATTCGAGAGTAGGTTTCTATCTGGACAGTATTGCGTGCCTCCTTCCCAATCACTTATCTGCAGAAAATAATGGCAACTAATAGTATGGGGAACATATCACCTGCAACAATCGCTTTTCCTTATACCCAAAAGTAATGATAGCTGGACAAATTCATTTTTTTCTGCAGATATTGATTTACAATCACCTAACTTTATTTACTTGTCAGTCACACTATTCTGGATGTCATAGAGTTGCCAGACTGAAATCCCATACTGTCGGCAACTTCCAAATCTTGTTTCTAAAGATTAAAAAAATCAAAGCAGATTACTAAAATCCAATCTGACAAGCACTCATAAATGGATTTGACATCATTGCACCTCCTTAAAGACTTTTTGCAACTGAAAGGAAATCTGGAGGGATTGAGTGATGGTTAAAAAAAAAAAAATACGACTGGGGCAAGCATAGACCAAGCACGTGAACTGCTAATAGATTTCCTTAAAAGAAATAGTATTCATTTATTACTCTATCTGGATTTAGATGAGAAAAAAGAACCAGACCATTCGCATTTAATATAGGAACAGTTGATTTTTAAAAAAAAAAAAAAAAACATTGGGCGCCATTGTCTTTCACCTGGCCTGTTCCTTCGTATCCCTTCCTTTTGACCGACTTCCTTGCTGTTGATGGTGGAATGCGAGCCAAGTTATGGACGTCCCTCAAAGCATTCAACGGTAATATTTATTCTTAACTGTTTCATGATTTTCTTCCCATCGAATACCTGTTCATGCAGACATATTTCAGATTAAAAGAGTGTATTATTTCTCTTGTGCGCAGGTCAAGTTAGTAGGCCGAGTATTCATCCTTGAAAGTTCTATCTCCTGCGCACACTTCCACTGAGAATGGTGTGAAACAAGAGGCCGCTCTTTTGGGTTGTGTATTCAGTTGGGGAGCCGCACCTGGCTGGGAAGGCTATGCACAATGGAGAGGGGGAGATAAACTGCTAAGGTCCCAGTGTGTTAAAATAACTTGCACAAGAATGGAAGCATAGAGAAGTCACGTGAAAGCATAAAGAAGTCACCTGAACTTTTAGATACCGCATCAAAATGTGAAAGCATAGAGAAGTCACGTGAACTATTTAGACTCCATTCAAGTTGTTAGACAAAGGAGTACAAGCAGTAGCAGAAATTAATGGCAGAGCGGCTAAAGCTAAGATTCTTTGCAGAGATTTGAAAAGTAATTGGAATTCTTCAGAGAGATTTGCAAAGTTAACTTAAAACCATAGTCCCAAGGAGTCACTGCCTTAATATTTCAAGGATTTATAACCATTTTCTTCACCCTCATAGCAATATAATAGTCGACATAGATAGCAACTGGTAATCATCAAATATTTAGGAATAGACAACAATATGATTAAGCATTGAGAATAGACAGTGCCCTACTATGATCAGATTTAATTGCTCAATATAAGTGGTAAAGTCGCACGATGAATGAAAACAACTCAACAAAGAGTAGAAAGACTGAAATTGATGATCACAATGGCCAGTAAACAAAGCACATACCATTGGTTTTAAATGCTAGCGCCAAATAAGGCAATCTGCAGTCAAGTCAATTGACAGTCTATAAGGCAGGCCCTCCTCCTAGCGCCAAATGTGAGACATGAAAATCTGCAAGTGTGTTAGCACCATGATACAAACAAAATAACAGAAATCACATCCTTATGAGATATTATTTCATAATTCAAATGTAACTAAAGATGAACAAAACATGTAAGATATGAAATAAAACTATCCCATATTGGATTGGTGCTCTTTGAGTATGTGAAAGAGCCCTTTCCCAATCCTTGATAAGCTAGGTGAAATAGACAATGAGATGCTTGAACTCAAGTTGCCTATAGTGCAAATACTTTCAAATGTGGTTGTTGTGTCATTTAGAAAGAGAGAAGCATTCAACTTATAGTTGAACTTGAAGAGAGGAGAGGCCAAATCGATGAATGTGGGATCATTCATGGGCCAATGACAAGATGACACTTGTCAAGCTGTGAGAGGGTGAGGAATGTGCAAGTCTTGGCCAATGTGCCAATTTGAAATTCAAATTTGGATGACATGACATGTTTAGGGGGGATGAAAGGTGCAATAAATGCTATGTTTGACTTGTGCAAATAGCATTTAAAACCTTGTTTGAAGGGACAAGTCCCTTTTGGGGGGAAGATTCAAAATGGAAGAATATTCCATTTTGATGCCCTTTTGAATGAAATTAGAGGAATTAATAAATCAAATAAATGATTTATTGTTGCAAGTGGGTGGGTTAGTTAGGAGTTTGGATTTTGACTCTAGTTGAGTCAAAAGCTAGAGAATGATAATTATGATTAGAAGTTAATTAATTTAGATTAATTAACTTAGGGGATTTTAGGGATTTGATATTTGATTTTAAATCAGTTTGATTTATTAAATCAAATAAGAAGAACCTTAGGAACTTAATTAAATAATTTGATTTATTTAATTAAGCTTGATGAACCTTAGGATTAAATCAATAAATTGCTTTAATTGATTAGTAGAAGAAACGAATGCATGATGTTAGTTACAGTGGAATGCATAATGTTATTTTTGGATGTCTACAGCCTGATACAACTATCAGAGTTAATGGATACATGGGAAGTGGTTAGTCCATGTCAAGAATCCAAAGGAGAGCGCTGACCATCTACCAATAGCTGCACCAAAAGATTGACCTATTAATGCCCGATACAATTGTCAGAGTTAACAGATCTACATGAGGCAGTTAGTCCATGGCATGAATACAGTTGTCAAAGTTAACACTTTACAACACCTTAGAAAGGTACAATTTAAGTTCATTTAGTTTACAAGGCCCCAGGACCTAATGTGAATATGTTAAACACATTACAACATTAAATCAAGTTGACATTTAGGCATAATTCAATGAGGATCTAGAAACAAGTGTAAAAATGTCATGGGCAACAAGTTTTAACACTACATTTAGCCCCCACTTTAGTGAGAGAATGAACTTGCTTCAAACTCACACCAAAGTAGACCAAAATGCATCAAGAAGGGTCCAAATGCACCTATGATAGTAAGATAGGATGAAAACAATCAAGAGGGTTGATCAAGCCCCCAAGATCAAGATCCCATTACAAACCAACATAGGAAAAAAATAACACACAAGAAAAATATATAATGAGCATCATCAAGGCACAAGAATACATTGCCAAAGACGAAAATAAAAATAAAAGGAAAGAAGGATCAAGCTTCGACCATTTATCCATCACAATCCGGATCAGATCTAGGCTGTTATTTTTTGAAAATGCATGCTCAATCTAGGGAAATAGAACTTGAGACTACAACCTAGGTGAGTAATCCAAAGAGGTGAGACACATACACACATGGCCAGTATGCGCTCACACTCACATGTGAGTGGCTATGGGAAAGTCATGCCTTGATTTGGGTTCCCATTAAACCATACCAAAGTTATACCTCCTAACAACTTTGATAAGGTGCCAAACAAAAATGACCTTCGAGCTTCATGAGACAAGTAAAACTTCATATGCTTGGAGCTCATGAACAATGAACTTCGAGCTTCACAAGGAAAGAGAAACTTTGTATGATTGGAACTCATGAGCAATGAACTTTGAGCTTCATGAGGCAAGAAAAACTTCGTATGCTTGAAACTCATGAACAAACAAGACGGCTCCATGGACATGCAAGATGTGTTATGAAAGGTGGCCATATAATTGAAAATGAAAATTCAACAATAGGGAATGATCAAAGGAGTCTTGCTTAATTCATGCGAGGTCTCTAACTTAGGGGACATTGTGACTAATGTCTCCAAAAGAGGACCAACCAAACAATAGAAGATTCAGAACTTAGGGGATGCAATGTGTTGCATGAAGCCAATAAGAGGAATATAATATGCTAAGAGAGACCATACTCTTGAAGGACATCACACCCAATATCACCAAAAAGTGAAAAACGCATCACATGAAGTAAGAAGACTACACCATGAAACAAGAAGAAAAGAAAAATTGCAAAATAATAATGCTAATGTATGCCCCCACTTTAAAAAAATTAATAAACACCATGCTATGAGCAATAAATTTAAAGTAGAAAATGATAAATGCTAATAAAGAAGACATGTGAGAGCTAACTTCCAGAAAGCCCTGTGCCAAGTCATATGTTTCCAAGTAAAGCTACATCATGAAAAAGGAAAGAAAGGGTTTTCCCCCAAAATAAAACTCCAAACACACATAAGGGATCTATGGATTTGGGGTCAATATGTTCTTGCTACAATATTTTCAGAGAGCTCGAAACAATCATCACTCCCCAGATACTCATAGAACTTGAAGAATGACACAAAGAGAGTGAAAATAAAGAAAAAGCCTTTTGGGTCAACATGGAAGAGACATGAATGTCTTGACACCTTGCGTCATCCCTAAAGGAAAACAAAAGACAAATGAAAATATTTTGGGTCTTCATGGAAGAGACATGAATGTCTCAATGCCTTGTGTCATCCCCAAAAGGAAAACACCAGACAAAGAAAAGATAAAGGAAAAGATTTTGGGTCAACATGGAAGAGACATGAATGTATCAATACATTGCATCATCCCCAAAAGAAAACATAAGACAAATAAAAGATAAAGGAAAAGATTTTGGGTCAACATGGAAGAGACATGAATATCTCAATGCCTTGCATCATCCCCAAAATTAAAAAACAAGACAAAGAAAAGATAGAGGAAAAAGATAAAAGATTTATGACATAGAGAAGAATGTAAGTAAAAATAGAGGAATGTCACAAAGAGGAAGAAACACCAACAAAAAAAATATGAGGGATCACATTATGCACATGTAATCATAAAAGAAAAGTGAAAAAATAAATAATGTAATAGACTAGTAAGGCACATGCAAGTCAACCTATTAGAATTTTTCCCATATCCTAATCGTGTTCATCATATGTAGAAGGCATAAATCTAGCCAAAGGGACAATAGCAAGTGCCAAACTAGGGTCATCACCAAGTTCAACACTCTTCTTAGGAGAATCACCATTTAAGCTAATAGAGGATGGAAAAAATGAGTTCAATTCATTATGAACTTTTTCATCGATTTTAGCAATCCCATCATCGTTTTCCAAGTTTATCACAACAAGAGATTGAAGGATAATGTCCACAGAAGGTTGTCTTTTATGTTGTGGCGAGGATATAGAGTCATCGTGTATTGCTTCAATCAAGTTTGGATTTTTATTTTCTTTGTTTATTTATTCATTGAACTTTCAAGCAAGGGCATGAAGTCTACACCTATGTGTTAGTGTTAAAAGGTAGATATCTAACAAGTTAAATGCATATTTGATCAATAAAACGCACACAAAAAATTATAACAAAAACAAGACAACATAGAGAATTTAACGTGGTTCACCCAATTTGGGCTACATCCACAAAACCATAGCCATCCAATGATTTTATTATCTAGTGCAAAACATATTACAATCTCATGAATAATATCATACTAAAAATTCCATCCCAACCACTTATTACAAGCTTTTCGAAGCTTCAAGAAATTAGGGTTTAAAAAGTCGGTTTCTTTTCTTTTTTGGTGACGAAGCAAAAAATTAGGAAAAAAATGTCTTAAGGGCTGCCACCCCCAAACCCCCACTTTTTGGCGGTTGCTACCTACAAAGCCCCGCCCAAGACCTGGCTCGGCCCCAAACCCCAGCGACGATACATGAAGAGTGTATAGTATAGCATGATCAATCACCACATACCAACACTAAACCCTCTAGCACCTCTGTTTCTTTTAGTTTGGTTTTTCAAGTTTTATTTGTGTAGGGGTTGTAAAAACATCAAGTTTTTCAAATGATTTAATTTTTTCAGTAAATTTTCTTCAAAGTGGTGCTACATATGCATTTATCTAAAAAAATTAGTGTGAAAAGCTATGGACATATATAAATTAGCTAGAATGAATCTTACTAGATCATATGTTTGAACAAAATTATTTTTTTGTTAGAAATACTTAAATTCAGTTGTGCTGATAAGTTGGCAAAAAGTGTGACATAGATTCATACTTTTACCCAAAGAGAAGTTCAGACGGTATTGAACTAACATAGAGATCAAACTTCTCTTATGATTGGGAATCAAGTGGGTGTGATGGAAATGTTGTTTTGGTGTACAATAAGGAGCTCTCATTATGGAAGTTGATTGAAGATGAAGATGAAGGGAAAATAAAATGCAGATGGTCAGAATTGTAGCTAATTCTGAGGAGTCTATGTGATGAAACTTTGCATGGTGTGACCATTAATGATGATTGGATATATCCACAAGTAGTGGTTAATAGATGTGGGTGGCATTCCATATATCTACCTAGAAGTAAGTTGGTTTTGTTTGATGTGGAGGGAAGAATGATGCATAGCATTGTTGGTGGAATGTTGATAGTATTTCACTGGTAAGATTTTATACTAATGTATTCTTATGAGCTTAAAAATATTTGGCAGCCTTCTTAAGGTTGAAAGCACGAAGTTGGGTCCATGAAACGTGGAAGTTTTTTCCTTAGCCGAAAAAATGAAATTGGCTAAGCAAAAACGGGATCTCGATTTTTAATAATAGGATCCCGATTTTTACAAATCGGGATCTCGTTTTGGTTCGGGATCTCGAGCCTGAATCGAAAATGGGATCACTCTTTTTAAAAATCAGGATCCCATTTGATATGATAGAGGGTCTCGAACCAGTGGAGAGGAAACGACATCCTAGTTTGTAAAGAACGGGATCCCGATTTTTCCCGTTTATTACAAATCGGGATCTTGTTTTGTAAGACTATTTTTTTTTTTTAAATGAATAAATCTTCATTTTTTCCTGTATACACGGGATCTGGGTTTGAGAGCGATAGTGACTACCAGATGACCTCCAGGGACCCATACTCTTCCTTTTTTTTTTGCATTTTTTCATTTGAAATTGAAATTCTTGATAAATTTACTGTTTCTAGAATGTTAATTTCAAATTTTATTTGCATTTTAAGCAATTTATTTGATGTTATTTTTGAATTAAAAAATTTTAGAAATAGATTAAAAAAATAGGTCAAATTGTGAAGATTTTCAATAGAAACAAAAAAATAAAACTTGAATTGTATTTTAGAAACAAAATTTAACTTTTGAAATTTGAATTATTTGATGAAACAAAACAAAAAAAATGCATTTTAAAACCCTAAAAATTGAAATAAATTGAAAATTTGCATTTAGAAACCCTAATTAAGCTTTTTGAAATCTCAAATTCAAATCAAACAAATCATTTTGATTTTTAAAACCCAAATATTCGAGCTCAAGAAAATTCTTTTGCATTGCTTAAATGTTTTAAATTTGAGTTGCATTGTATGGATAAAATGATATGTTAAAATTTAGTTTAAATGTTAAATTATAATTAGATTAGAAAAACTTTCCATTTTTTGTGAAATGAGTATATTATTGCTATATAAATTTTTATTTAAAACTATCTTTTATATGAATTTTGGTAATTAATTTTAGGTCAAATAATCAGTCTATTCTAAATCTAGCTTCATCTAGGGATCTAGGGTTCTTGAATTGAAGTTGAACTACTTAAGAAGAAATGTGGTATTTTGATGAAATGTAAATAAAATTAGGGATGGTAAATAAATCATCTCTCTTTAAAAAATATAGATGTCTATTCTATTAGAGAAAAATGAGGATTTTGAACAATTAATTATTAGAAATTAAGATTTAAGTTATAATCTATTTTGAAGAAAAATATAGTTTTTAAGTACATTTTTGAGAAAAATAATGGTAAGAAATATATAAATTAATTTAAAGAATATAGTTTATGACATATGCATAATATTAATTTTTTGTGAAATTAAATGAGAGGGTTACTTGACACATAGAAATTAGTTTTATTAAAAATGAAGAGTTAAGTTATTAAGTAGTGGCATTTAAAAACACCTAGGGGCACTGAGTGTTGGATCTCAATTGTCATGTTCCCATTGGTTAGCCCGAATGATAAGATAAATTTCATGATTATGGAAATGATTGAGGAGAATATTATTCAAACTTGGAAATGGTGATGCATAATTAGATTAAATTTAGGTCCTCCTATTGAAGTGTTCCTATCATATAGTACTTTCAAAAATTTAAATGATTTGTGAATAATGATCAAGTGTAATTAAATGATAAAATAAAGACAATTGAATGCCTTCGAATACTAAGCAAGTTTACTTGGCTCATAATGTATTATTAAATGTGTAAGGGACAAAAAAATTTGAATTTAAATTTTAAATTTTTTATGATTAAATCCATGGTTTAGGATTTACCATATATATGTACTTAGAGTATTGGTCTAGGATTTAAATTTTTGCACTAGTTACCTAGACACTAAATAATCTAAATATTTTTGTTTTCTAAATTCTTTTAGGTTCTTTCAATTAAAAAACATCTAAAATAAAATACTTTCAATTCAACATTAACTAATTTTATATTATACATGTTTTATATCATAAAATTCATTTAAGTGAGTTCAATATTAATGAAAAAAATATTAAATAAAATAATCTTATATTCAATTAAAAAAACATCCAGTTAAAATATACATCAAACTCAATCCTAATCACACATAATTATTTGTTTCTATTACAGAAATAGTCAATCTATTCATAAAATAAATAAATATTCATAAACTAGGCACTAACTTGCAAGTCCATTATTCCAAGGGTCATGCAAACTTCACCCTAAGTTCATTAAAAACCCTAAGCCCTGAACTCTAAAATCTAAACCCTCAACACTAAAGCATCCATTTTGTCTTCGGACCTTATAATCAAATTTGGTTGCCTAAGGCAACTCCATCAAATTTGATTCCCTTAAGCCATGCCATTTTGTCGTAGAACCTTACTACAAAGATCCTCTTAAGCCAAATTTGATTCCCTTAAGCCATGCCATTTTGTAGTAGAACCTTACTACAAAGATCCCCTAAAGCCATCATATTACCATAAACCCTAAACTCAAAAATCTAAACCCTAAATAGGCTAAAGACATCATTTTTTCACCAAATTTTATTCACTTGAGCCATGTCATTTTGTCGTAGGACCTCACTAGACATAGCTCTCCTTAAGACATCCTATCACCCTAAATCATAAATCAATGTCTTAATGGGTCCTAATATGACATTTCTTAATGGGATGAAAGAAGTTTTTAAACTTTGGTCAAGTTTCCCAAGGCAACCAAATTTAACAATAACAAGATTGTGCAAGATTATAATATGAATGATATTTGAAACAAGACCTATCTCAATCAATTTTTCCACAAGAAAATGTTCTCAACTAAAGCATTCATTTTGTCTTAGGACCTTAAAATAAAATTTTGTTGCCTTAGGCAACTCCATCAAATTTGATTCCCTTAAGCCATGTTTTTTTGTCCTAGTACCTCACTAGACATAGATCCCCTTAATCCATCCTATCACCCTAAATCACAAATCAATGTCTTAAGGGGTCCTAATATGACATTTCTTAAAGGGATCAAGAGATTTCTTAAAATTTGGTGAAGTTGCCCAAGGCAACCAAATTTAACAATAACAAGATTGTGCAAGATTACAATATGAATGATATTTCATGATCTAGGTTGGTCAGTTGAAACAATACCTATCTCAATCAACTGTTCCACAAGAAAACGCTCTTCACTAAAGCATTCAATTTTTCTTAGGACCTTAAAATCAAATTTGGTTGCCTTAGGCATCTCCATAAAATTTGATTCCCTTAAGCCATGTTATTTTTTCCTAGGACCTCACTAGACATAGATCCCCTTAAGCCATCCTATCACCCTAAATCATAAATCGATGTCTTAAGGGGTCCTAATATGACATTTCTTAATGGGGTCAAAAAATTTATTAAAATTTGGTGAAGTTTCCCAAGGCAACCAAATTTAACAATAACAAGATTGTGCAAGATTATAATATGAATGATCTTTCATGATCTAGGTTGGTCAGTTGAAACAAGACCTATCTCAATCAATTGTTCCACAAGAAAATGTTCTTCACTAAAGCATTCATTTTGTCTTAGGATCTTAATCAACCGTTCCACAAGAATCATAGAGGATCTTAATTATAATATGAATGAGATAAATCATGATCTAGGTTGATTAATTTAAGGTTTAGGGTGGTAGGATGGCTTAAGGGGATCTATGTTAAACTCTAAACCGTAAACCCTATAACATTCATAAATTGTCTAATATTAATAGTTAATTGTATTTTCATTCAAGTAACTTGAATAAAACATAAATGAGGCTTAAAATATTATTTTATCATATGTATTCAATTAGGCCATTTATATTGAATGGTTTAAGGGTATAAATCCTAAACATGTATCTTACATTTTGAAATTACAAATCTAATGTAGGTTCACTCATATCTTCTAGATATCTAATGGATCGATTCAATAATATTCGTAATCAACCTCCATGCCTTCCATCTCCACCAACTTCACTCCATCTCCACTCACTCCACCTCATAATCTGCCACCTCCACTACCTGAAATCGATGGTGCTCGTTTGCAAGAACGAATCAATTCCAATGTTAGAACCATCCAAGATCAAATCAAAATTATTCAAAATGAAGAATTTGTCGCAGCACCTGTGATGATGATTGCATCTAGGATGAAAACCATTGTTGATGTTGTCAGGGCTATGGATGGGATCTTAGATGAGCATTGACAATGGCTAGAGGAGAGGAGAACTTTTGATTCTGAAAAGGAAAACACAAATAAATGAAGAGATGCAGTAGAAAGCCACAATAGTTTTTAAATTAAGACAATGATCATCTTAAATAGTTATGAATTTATGAATTTCGTCAACGATGGATATTTTGTGTGATGAATTTGGTGAACAATGGATATTTTGTGTTACGTGAATTTATGATTTTGGTTCTAGATGGATATTTTTAGATGGATGGTTTTAGATGGATGGATATTTTTAGATGGATGGTTTTAGATGGATGGATATATATATGCGTTAGACACAAAATGAGCCTTTTGTGAATGTTTCAAGTTTATTGTTTACTATGTACACATGTATTAAAATTGCACATATAGTTGTTAAATTTTGAAATTTGTATGTACATAGTTTACTTTAATGATGTATGTATGCAAATTATGCATGGTATTTTTTATTTTAAATATATGTACATGTTAAATGTATGTATGTTAAATGCATGGTATTTTTTTTATTTTAAATGTATGTGCATAGTTTACTTGATCAAGTTCAATCAATGTATATGTGTGTTTCAATTTATATAATCTTAATATATGAATGCAAGTATCATATTTAAACAAATTTGCATGTGTGTTTCAAATTTAACTATTTCTTGTAATTTTTTAAGTTTGTATGTTAATTTAGTATAATTTAATGTCTAGGTGCACACTTATATCTCATATCATGGATGATTTTAATATTGATGATATCATCAATCCACCACCTTAGCTTCCCTCACCTCCCCCTCCCCCTCGACCTCCACCTCCCCCACCATGATCTGTTGCATCTGATGAGGCTCACTTACGAGCATGCATAAATGATCAGTTTGCATCAATACAAAATAAAATCAATGCTATGCAGAGTCAAACATTGATTCCACCCCATGGTCTCTCTTATAAATATATATTAGACCTTAAAATAACTAAATCCCACCTAGCCCCCTACTTTCTCGACCTCGTTACTTGATAGCCCATTCCTACGAACAAATCTAGAATATCCATGAGGTGGTGCATACATCCACAAATGAGTACACATTTTTGGGATCGATGGTATATGGTTTTTGATAGTCCCCCACATGCTAATTGATAGTGCCCATTGTATTTTTTGAGGAGATTATATGTAGAGTTTGTTATGGGTCACAAGCCCAATTATTTTTATTTTAAATCATTTCAGGGTGTTGGTGGCAGCATGCCACAATAGAGGTTAGGGGCAAGGGTTGATCCCTAATGCCTTGTGCATGCACAACCCCTTTGTTGTTGCTCCTGGTCCTCCCATTCCTGCACCTATGCATCATCGATCTATGGTCTTGACATTAGGTTCCTTTAGTACACTCGTAGGAGACCTTGATCAACATGCTTCTGCGATAGCGGGTGGGGAGCACAAAGACGATGATGATGGAGGAGTGTTCTATGGAGCTAGTCTGAGTACCACTCCATGACTATCGAGGCCCATCCCACATGTATGTACCAGTTTCCATCAAGTATGTTATGGATCTAATCAGGACACACCTAGTTTGGGTGTGGACGTGGAGATTCTGGTGGTTCATTTGGTCACACAAGTTCATTTGTAGAGTTTCTTAGAAGAGGAAAACATCATGAGGACAGTGGTAGATAGGTATAAATATGCATCTACACATTCATTTTATAAGAATTTTGATGAATGTATATATCAGAGTAAAGTTTGAAATACATTTTAACAATCAAAATATTTGCTGTACAAACGATAGTAACGATGGGGCAATCATCCATTGCATGAGTACATACATCGAAACTAGTCCTAATCAGAAACCCTTATGGGGTATTTTGATTTAAATTTTTTAAATTATAAATGAAATGATTTTTAACTTGAGTTTTAAATTTATAATTGAATAACATATATGTTTGAAATATTAATGCTAGTTTACGTGATTCAATCAACTTCCACTCGAGGAGTTGTCGAGCACTCCTTGACTATCGGTCATCATAGACAAGGGGCAAGTACATTTATATTGTAAATTTTTTTAACTTACATTAGTATAGTTACAATTTTGAATTTTTAATTCACTATATATATGAAATGTGCATGTATACTTGTAAATATTATAAGCTTGTGTTGCATGTCTACATGTCTGTCTAGGTTGATACCACAATCAGAATGGGCATCAGACAAACATTAGATTTTGCAGTTACTCATGAGGCCTTTGATTTTCAGGTTGTTTAAATAAATTTCTACGTAAAATTTACAAACTTGAATATATATATTTACCTAATTCAAGTATGTACATGCTTTAACTTTGATCTTGTAGGACTTTGTTAGTGCGACTTTCAACGCTGACCTAGACATAGTTACACCTCTAGGAGGGCATGTGGAGCAGTCTCCAAATCAAATGGTAATTTAATTTTTTATTATATTTAAGTTCAATTATAAATTATATATTGTGAATATATAATTAAATAATTTTAAATTTCAAATTAAATGTTAATATAATATGAGCTAATACATGTTTTAAATTATTTTTATTTTATAGCATGTGACACATCTAGTAGTTGAGAATGTACAAACATGTCCTGCAGAAGATGGTGCACAACCTATGGATATGGTACAATTAAAATATGATAAATTATAAATTAATTTCAATTAAAGCATTTTTAATTGTAGACTTGTGCATTTAATTTCAATTTTTTTTGTCTTGTTTGTGTAGATTGATTGAGAGAATGTAGAGGTTGCTTCAGGTGCAGTAGAGCATCCAAACTCAGATATGACGGTAATTTAATTTTAATATGATGAATTATAAATTAAATTGTCATTAATTTTTTTTTCATTGTCTTACATATGATTTCATCTTTCTCTTGTACAAAGTGTTTCAGGTCATCTACATAGTCTGCATGGCACAAAGAGGTCTCTTGATTATAGAGACAATACATGACCTAGAAACATGATTTTGTGGGTTATATTTGTTTATTTTCTAGACTATATTTTTGGTTTGTCACGTACTCTATTGGACTTTATAGTTCATGGTTCTTGAGTACTTAGTTGGACTTTAGTTCATGGGCTGTACTCTAATGGACTTTTTTTCATGCACTTAATATATTTACATAAATTATGGCATTTCTTATTGTTTGAAATTTTAATTTACACATATACATTTATGCATTTTATTTTCATAGTCAAGATATTAATATAGGACATTAATGCAAAATTAAATATAAATACGAAATTAAAGTTGAAATTAATAGGACATTTTAATAATTATAGTTTACAAATTTAGTGATCTCATACATGATATGTACATTCAATAATTAGCTTGGTCTTCACACCACCTAATATCATAATTAGTCAATAAATCATAATTTACAAACCAAAGGAATTCGTTTATAAACCAGAAAGCATAAAATTTTAAGAAATAAACAAAACCATACAAGGTTAGAGAACAAAAGCATTAATAAATTCTATAAATAATAAAATCCAACACTAATTTATAAGTTGTCAAAATAAATAATGGCATCCATTACTATTTTTTAAGTTGTCAACACAAATAATGGATTCCAATACTAAATTATAAGGCGTACATTGAAAACAAATAAGGGGACATCTTAAGGGGTCATAATACGACGTCTCTAGGGGATGTCTTATGGGTTAATTATAAAATGCCTTAAAGGGATGTCTTGAGGGTTCATAATAGAATGTCTTAAGGGGTCATAATAAAAAGTCTTAAGGGGATGTCTTAAGGGTTAATAATGCAAAGTCTTAAGGGGATGTCTTAAGGGTTCATAATAGAACGTCTTAAGGAGATGTCTTAACGGTTCATAATAGAATGTATTAAGGGTTCATAATGCAATGTATTAATGGTTCATAATACAATTTCTCAAGGGGATGCCTTAAGGGGTCATAATACAATGTCGTAAGGGGATGTCTTAAGGGGTCACAATACATTGTCCTAAGGGAATGTCTTAAGGGGTCATAATAAAAAATCTTAAGGATATAATTGATTTAACAATAATGTATGCATAAAATTTAGTGATTTGAAGACATACAAGGACATATATGTACATATATGTCATCTCAAAATAATATTTACAAAATTTGGATATGCCATCTCACAAACATCTCAAACTCATGCCCAAAATGTACTAGGTCTTCACACTACCTAATACCAAAAAGGTACAAGCAATATCAATGAAATCATCAAAACATACATAATTTAATTTATATAAAACTAACTATATATACACAACTCAAGTACCCGCATTTAAAAGTATTCCACATGTGTGTAGGTTGAATCCTGGCATCCTCTCCGTTTTGTTTCAAAGTATGAGATCAATGCAATGATGGCTTAAGGATATAAAAAAAGGATAATAAATAAATTTAAGCCGTTAATGTACAAGCAATATCAATATGTAATCAAAACATGTATTTAAATAAATTTTTACTAATAATTACATCTATTTAAAAGGACAATATAAAACTTAAACTATATTTACTTGTATTTACTTATTCCATTGTACCATCTACATCCTCTGATTTTTGTAATGCATCTATGATTGTATCATGATCTTCCATAGAAATTATCCATAACACTCTATTTGCAGGTCTTCCACGATACTGATCTAGTTTTATATTTGTTGCCACCACCAAATGTGAATAATGTATAATTTTTTTAAGCAGTTCATAATCTTCGAATGCAGGTAGACCATTCTTCCTTGCTATGTATTTTCGTAGCCAAGTTCCAACAACCACAACCGATCCTATTGGAAAATATGAAAACAATTATCATATAAGTTCTCAATTTTTTCTTAATAAAATGAAAAACTCATTCTAAAATATTGTTTAAGGGGATCAAAAAAATTGTTATCAAAATTTTCTTAGGGGGATCATGGTACCTGTTGGATAATGATAGCCATCATCATCTTCACGAGGTGATATTAACTTATGTTTACTCTCCACACAATGAGCCAACCAATATTATGTTTGCTCTTCATTCCCCTGAGGTGCAACAACAACATACACATGTCCTGCAAACAAAAACTGATTTAATAACTTGTGCATATCAATATAAAAAATTTAGTAGTACAAAATAACTTAATAAAGAGAAATTAAATGAAATAAATTGAATTAAATTACATTCTTGTACAAGGTCTGAAACATGGTCATAGTCTTCAAATGCAAACACTTGATCATTTTCTTCAATAGTTCTTTGATATTGATCATGTGCTTGTGAAGGTGTCAACGATCTTTGCTCCCACTATTCAACCCATTCTATATTTTCACATGCTTCCCAATCTCCTGAGATGCAAAACTAGAAAAAATATGCAAGCTCCCTTGTCCAGATAGTCCATGTGCTTGCGGTCGAACTCTTAAACAAATGCCATTTAGTAGATCCACTAATTGTCTCACAGTCAACTCTAGCTACAATGTTATTTTCTTCAACCAACCAAAAGAATCGATTAACTCTAGATTACTCACTCAAACCAGTTGTAGATAATATTGTATTACACCAATCAACAATCCCATGTACATCTTTAAATTTGACTGCATCTTCAAATTTTAATTGTTCTCTAGCAAGAATTATTTTGACACACGCACCAGCTCCATCATGTTCTCCTTTACCATGCCCAACTTCAAAAAATATCCATATATGTTGGAAATTAAGTTCCTTGTGAATCCTACTTAACCAATAGAACATTCAAGCATTCTTGAACTGCCTCGTACAATTATCTGACCATATGAGGTGTTCTTTCATATGGACTCCTCTTTCTCTTAATTTTTTGTAAAATATATATTGAAAAGAGTATTGAACAAACTCTGTCGAGTGTAATCGGTTGTCACTCAAATAAAAATGATACTCCCTCAGAACTTTTCTATCATCTTCAGTGCTATTATTTGCATGTCTATAAACAATATGGACAAACATAGCTACTTGCACTGAATTATAATACTGTGTTTGAATTTCCTCTTATGGAGCTAGAGTATAATTTTCTGCAAAATCAACCACTGAAAGTATAGTACCAATTGGAAATGTATTTCTACATGTGCAAAATTGGCCATCAAGCCATCGAGCATGTAGAGAGTGCATGATATATTTTGGTACTATCTTATTCTTAAACTCACTCATGAATGCATGCACACTGTAATACCCCTCCGTTTTGCTCCTTATTCGATTTGCTTTATGTTATGTTTGGTTGCAGTTACTTTGATACTGGATACATTTTGTTATGATGTTTTGTTCGTTACTATTGAGCAACAACTATTATTGTGTAATGTGTTGATCTAATTATTGTTTCACATGCATTATGGATTAATGATGTTGTAGAGTTAGCATGAGATGTTATTATGAGACTATTGGAATTATGATGGAAGTGTCAGTTTCGATGAGTGTATTGGTGAAGAAGATGGGTTCGCATCACTCGCTTGTGAGCGCCCTGTGAATCCGTAATTCCTTCTTCACGGTGTGTATTATATGCTGGATATATTGTATGATGTTGTTTACTTGGTTGTAGGATTGTAGGTACATGACATCGACTCCACCTAGTTTCACAGGTTTGAGCGTGTCGATCCAACAGTTAAGTTGAACGGGAGATAGTAGCTAGGTAACATGTGTCAAGTTCACACCCTAGCCTTAGTGTGTCATCAGTCATGTATGTCGAGTTATTGTCTGTCTTGCTTTAATGTTATTTATTTTTGAAAGATTCTTGATTTAGAAATAGATATTTAGAATAATTGCATTTAAATCATGTTGATGGTTATTTAATTTAAATAATTCAATGTGGATAAAAGTTTATATTTAAATTAATTAATTATATTTAGTTTATTTAATTAATTAAATTTAATCCAAGTTGGTTGAATTTAGTTATTAAATAATTAAATTAATTAATTAAACGTGATGCAAGAGAAAGAAAGGAAATAAAAGAATTAAAATTAATTTTAGAATTTAATTTCAATGTGTAGGAATTAAATTAGAAATTATAATTAAATGTTTAATTGGGAAATGAGTTTCAACTTTGGAAATTAATTTATTATTTGAAATTGCATTTTAAATTGAAAGTGGGTTTTCGAAAATTGAAATTGAAATTAATATCTAATTTGCATGCAATGTGAATTAGGGTTGTAAAAATTGAAATTGGAATTGGGATTGAAATTAATATCTAATTTGCATGTAATGTGAATTAGGGTTGTATTAGGTATTTTTGATTTATAAAGAATACATGTTTTAATTTTAGGAGAAAAGTTTTTAGAAAAATTCATTTTTACAACAGAAAAGAAATTTTGGAAAAATTTGCACAAAGGAAGGGTTTGAAGAAAGTTTGATTGTAGAATTGATTGGAGGAAAAATTGTTTGCATTTGTTGGGTTTTGGATTGGATTCATTGGATGATTGAAGAAAACTCAGGAAATCTTTGGAGGAGGCTTGCAGCTGAAATTCATCTCTTCCTATAGCTTCTTGAACCAGGTTTTCTTCTGTGTTTTTATTGTTCTTGATTGTTTTTAAAATAGTAGTGATTAAATATTTGTTTGTTAAATCTATTTTAGAAAATAAATTTATTATTAGAAGAAAAGAATCAAATAAATTTGCAGCTTTTTTTTTGTGAAAATTCTTGAGTGAAAATTGTGAAAACCTCAGTTGAATTCAATTTGTTTGAGGAAATCGATTATTTTGTTTTTGGATTCAAACATAGTGATTGAGCATTGTTTTTAGAATGTTTTTAGAAAATGAAACTCTCTATTTATTATTAAAAAATCAGATTTTAAAATCCGCAGGGTAGTTATATTTTTCAAGGTAAAATGGTCTAGTTGTGTCGTATATAACTCAACTTTCACAAACTGGGTTGCTAGGAAATTTAAAGGGTTTCTGTACCTTGGAAATTTCTTACCCCTATAAAAAAATCACAAATACACAGATCGTAGTTTTTGAGTTATGCTTGAAACACGAGACTGTTGTTAAGTTATTTTCCCATGGCTGCTCTGATAATAAAATAATAATAAATTGATATTTATAAATATTAATATTTTATGTATTGTTATTATAATATTAAAATATTATTTAATAATATTTTATATTATAATTTATAATATTAAAGTATTATATTTATTTATATTATTTTAAATAAAATTTGTATATTAGATTAGTGGAAATAAAATTATAAACGTATGGGGAAATTATTGTTTATTCTAAAATGGCATGTTAAAGTTTAATTGAAGGAGTTAAATATCTGATTTAAAGAATGCATAATTTAAGATTTAATTGTGAAATTTAAATTCATGTGTAAAAGGTCTAATTATTAATTTGATTTAATTGGAAAAATATATATATGATATTGGGTTATAGTTCAAATATTGGTCTTATTTTAACACAATAAGTTATGGAAGAGACCAAATGTTAATTTGATTAATTTTATAATGATTTAATTTGCAAGGGCAATTGGTTATTTAATTTAAAGCGAAATGTTTTGAGTTATAATTGAAAATACTTATTTTGTTAAGAGCAATTAGAGAATTAAATATTAGTGTAATTTGACCCCTATATGGAAAGATGAATTCTTAATTCAGTTTTATCAATATAATGAATTACGTAATGAATTGTAGAAATTAGAAGAGTTAGTTGTGTATCTGAAAGAAATATTTTTATTGGAACTGATTAGTATGCATAATTCAGTTTAATAGGAAAAAGGTATTTTATATTAAATAATTAAATCATTTGAGTTAGTTGGAAAACGAAAGAAATCCAGCTAATAGAGAACTGATGTTAGTTTTAGAAGTAAACATTGAAATTGATTTAAATTGTTTAAATTAGTATTTCTTGTATTTGTAGATTGAAGATACTTGTTTAATTATTTCAATTAAGTTGAAAGAGCAAAAGTTTTATATTATTTGGAATAGGGAGTTTAAAGGATAAAATTAGAATGCGTGGTATAGATTTTGGATAGAAAATTTGAATATAGTATTTGCAATAGTTTATGTTGTATTAGACGTAAATTTAGGAACTAATTATATTGGAAAAGGCAAGTATTTGTTTTGTTTCATCTATTTCCATAGAACAATTTTAATCGTTGTGATTGGAATATTAAAGAATATATATAATTAAGTTATTAATATATATATTTGGTGTATACATAATATAGAACATAAATATACATCTATTAAGTGTAAATTCATTATCGTATTTTATTTTAATAAGAATCATGCAATATATTATTGAATAAAGATTTAAAAATGGTTTGATTAGTGTATATGGGAAAATCGATAGAGAAACAATATTTTATAATATTAAAGGGATTGAATGTTTTAAATAGAAAATTGAATGAGATGTAAAATTTGGTTAGGAAATGGAAAGAGTTTACTTGCATGGATTTGTGTCGATTTAAAGGTAAATTAAGAAGTTGTTTATATTGATGAGGCAAATGGCTATTTTAATTTATTATATTTCAAGTAGAGCAATTAATTTATTGTGAATGAAATATGAAGGAGATATGGATTTAGTATATCCAAAAATAGTCATGCTCTTGTGATTGCCTTAAATGTTCTAGTTCTATGTATTTCGTAAGGGGATGTAAGTTCAAATTGTTTAAGATTTCTTATAATGGAAATAGAAATATGGGTATATGATTATTTGAGTTAACCCTGTAAGTGTGTCTTTGACCTTGTTAATGTTACCTATTGAATGAATATGGGTTTAAAAAATCCAAATATTATATTTGATTTATGACTTGAATGCTTTTGTTGCTATGAAGTCAAGTTGCATTGTGGGTTTTGGGATCTAGTGTTATTCTTAAATTATAAGTCTTCCAGAAGAGCTTAGAGGATAAGGGTTGAATCTTTATGCCATCCTATTGTTTTCCCTTGGGTGATGCATGGTGTCTTCAGTTTTTCCCGATTTTCATGAACGAGGATGTTTTGTACCTCCTGTGAAAGGAGTGGACTATGTAGTTGTTGTCTCCAAGATGTTTGGAGTGTGTTATATTATTTGTTCCTCCTTGAGATGGAGTGGTTATGATTCTTAGGTTGTATCCTCTTGAGATTCCCTTGGTGATTGGTATTTGTATACGTGTATGGTTCTTTGAACATGCTTGGTCTATTCTATGTCTAGAAGCAATGTGACCTATGTCAATGATATTAGTGTTGTACCTGAGTTGTACTTGTTTAGTTCATTTGTTTGATTATGTCATTATGAGTCTGCCTTTCGTTAGAGGTAGTAGTATCTTTGTCCATGTTATGGGGTTACTATCTCCTAGCATGGGGGGTGGGCCTTCGGGTTCCACATGGTTGGGTGGAACATGCACCAAAACCATTGGGTCCCCCTTGATCTTTAGTTCATGGAGGCGAGACATCCTGATGGACAACTCGCGGTTCTTATTGTATTTTCTTGCATTGTAATATTTCTATTTGTATAAGTTATTCTATCCCTCTTATGTTTATGAGGTGAGATTATGTAATTGTTATACTTTTGCACTATTGTCTCATTCTGGGAATGAGGGATGTAACTATTGGATTAAGTTAATGTTTATGAGATTATATCTTGAATGTTCATCTTGTTATGTTATGTGGTATTCTTATGATGTATAATGTTTATTTAATAAAGTATTTATTGCTATGGTTTATGTATGATGTATGTGTGGGTTTAAGTAATCCTAACCTTGTAGCCTTAGAGGTTGTTGTTAATTAGTAAGTGAATGTGTACGTTATTACACTTTACAAAAAGAAAAATGGTTCACTTAAGTCGTTAATTACAACTTTCTTTAGGGTTACTTGGTGGGACATTACACACACTAACTTTTTCTGTAACTAAATCACAATGCTTTCCTATTTTTCCATCTTTTAAAAAATAGTGAACATTCTTAAATCTTTTAACTTATACTAATTGTTGTCCAAAATCATTACCAACACTTTCATGCATACAAATTCCTAAGAATGAAAGGTTTCCACAATCAATGCATTGTCTAGAAATACAAGAACTTAAATAAAACAATTTACCATTAGATCTTTCACAAATAAAACTTGAAATAAACTCCCTTATTGCTTCAGATGGTATATTAATACTGCATTGCTGTATAATCAGGTTAGTATGCAAGGTACAATGTATATATCTAAAAAAATCATAAAAATAACAAAATTGAACATGCGTTTTACAACAACAAGATATTTGTTGCTTATTAATTTTTACATACCACGGTTTACATTTTTCAAAATACCTTTGACTTATTTTAATATTACTGGGTAACACTAAGTCACCACAATTTTTTTTATAAAATTAAGTTTGTGTTGTATCTAATAGGTGTTTTGGGTGATGATCGCGAACTTTGGCCCCCACCATTAATTTTAAAACGTCTCTAGCATTAGATGAAACCCTAGTATTATCATGCCAATATTTTTCAATCAAAGATTTAATTTCAACATTCAATTTCATATCAGACCTTGGGAGTTCACCACTAAAACTCCAACATTGGTTCATATGATCATTTTCTATAGTTATTCTTCTTTTTGCCGCTCTTAGCAATGTTTTAGGATGCATTTTTAAAACTTCACTAATATTTCTTACCATTATTTTATTCAAAGTTGTTTTATTAACTATAGCAGTTGTTATAGATCTTCTTGCTGCATTTTTATCTTTAGATCGACTATTTTTTCCAATCGATTGAATGGAACTAGCAATAGTACACATAGCATGTTTTAATTAATGATTGATCTTTTCTTTTTGGTTTAACAAAAAATCCTAACCTTTTCATTATTTTCCTCATTTTTTGCATTCTCATCAATTGCATCATTAGTTGACACTGAGTTGCATTTTTTTTAAGATAAAAGAATTCGTTGTATATTTTATTTACATGTTTTATTATTTGCCTCCAAGAAATTTGACCAGGAAGATTATCAAAAACACCACTTTCAATTTTTAAAAAAGTATTTTCATGAAATTCAACATCACATTCTAGATTTTCATCTTCATCTTCATTTTCATGTTCAATTTCATTTTCATTTTCAACTTCAAAATGATTTACATTTTCATCTTCATTTTCATCAACAAAACGGTTTTCATTTTCATTTACATCAACAAAACGGTTTTCATTTTCATGTAAATCAACAAAACGGTTTTTTTTTTTCATTTTCAATAAAAGGATTATTCTTAATTTCATTTTCAACAAAAGTATCATTCTCACTATCATTTTAAACAAATTCTATAAGATTTTCATCTCTCTAAATATTATCAATGTCAACATCGTTAAGTCCAACATCTTGTAAAATTTCAACATACGAATTTACCATTTCATTAACATGTGGATTTGAAGACGTACTTGGATTCGTGCATATTGAAACATTATCCATAGCATTGAAAGAGGGATTTGAAGACATAGTAACACCTGATTGATAATCATATTCTTCTCCAAATTGACTTCTTGCAAATTCGCTTAACCATAGTCTCCTCTATGTTTTCATCTTGGTCCATAAAATTTAAATATCAGTGTTTTTTACTATTTTAATAACTTTTGATCAACATAACATTTTGACAAACAGATTGCACAAGGGAAAACTTCAGACAATTATTTTCAATTTAAAAAAAATAAAATGCAAAAAATGATAACTTTAGGTCATCTTGTGCATGTCGTACACGACGATTATTTTAAAAGTCAAATATGCCTGATAAAAATTTAACAAAAAAAAAAAATCAAAATAACATTACAAAAAAAATATCCAGGGCACGCTTTAGTGAGTCACAAGTCTTTTTCCAAAAGGATTTAGAAAAATATGATAATTTAAGTCAAAATATGGATGTCGTGCACGTGCATGGTATGGTAAAAAAAATGACTTTTAAATAGTGGTTTTTACAAATGCCTATTGAAACTCAATTTGTACAATGTGGGTATTGAAATAAATTACATATTTGGAAACTAGACTCCAAGTACTACATTTTATGATTACTGACTTGTTCGAAGATTTCATCTCTAAGTGCTTCAAATTTTAAGGTCAAATGTATCAAACTCTGGAAATTAGGGAAAACACTTCCACTTTTTGACCAAAAAGTGGACTCAACTTCTTGCAAGCACCCTTTAATCCATGTTTCATATTCTTCATGAATTCAACAATATCTTGTTTCACTAGTATAGTTTGTTTTTATTTTTTTTCTACAAGTTTTCCATAACTTCTAAATTCTATAAAAATTCTAGAATAAGTAACATTTTATCACCATATTCCTGAAAGTACAAATTGTTAATTTCTAAAGGATAAATATTCCATGGATTCTCCAGTTTCTCTGTTGATGCGTATTAGATAATATTTTATAGTATAATCCTAATAAGTTAAGATTTAAAATATTGGACACATTTTTTAGAGTTTTTAGAAGAAACCATTTAAATTTTAATGATTAAAAATTCTTCAGATAGAAAATTAAACTTACATTTTTAAACTATTTCATTCAAAGATATGTCAATTTAAGCTTATGCTCGATTTTTTTTATGTTCATGGACTAGAATAAGTAGCATTTTATCACCATATTCCTAAAAGTACAAATTGTTAATTTCTAGAGGATAAATATTCCATGGATTCTCCAATTTTTTTGTTGATGTGTATTAGATAATATTTTACAATATAATCCTAATAAGTTAAGATTTAAAATATTGGACACATTTTTCAAAGTTTCTAGAAGAAACCATTTAAATTTTAATGATTAAAAATTCTTCAGATAGAAAATTAAACTCACATTTTTAAATTATTTCATTCAAAAGATATGTCAATTTAAGCTTATGCTCGAAATTTTTTATGTTCATGGAGAAGATAAGTTAGAGATTTTTCTATTGAGCTTTTCACTCCCTCTCGATCATTCAGTTCAAATTTAGATTTGAGTTCATATTTAAAATTTCCAAATCACATCCGTATGAACAAAAAATCTACTATCAATTCATTAATAATACATCACTTGATACTCATTCTGAATAGTATTTTACACATTTTCAAAAATATCAACATAGCCACTAGATGTATGATGATGATATCAATTTTAAAGCTTGTGCTTAATAAGAAATATTTAGTCCTTTATACATTATTTTTTTATAACAAAAAATATATATTTATTTTAAAAATATGTTCATTTATATAAGCATATGTACATACAGAGATTATAAAATTATTAAAAATATTTCAATCTTTTTTTAAATGTATATTTAAAATATTTAAGTATACATATAAGAAGCATAAGCATATTTAAATATACTTTTAAATATATTCCCATTTAATTCATATGGTATAATTATCAAAGGTTTATATATAATTACATTTATATCAATTCAACTTTTGTTTTATCTAATTATTCATACAAAATATTTATCCAATTGATCCTTATAATTAAATAGGCTTAAAATAGGTTATATATTTAGTTTTAGACCTATTTTATTTATTTTTATTTTTCTATATTGCTTTACTCATAATGAATCCCTTTTAATCTTATCTAGTCTTTTGTTTCTTCTTTGATTACTCATAATTATCTCTTTGTAGTTAGTCTTGACATTGTCAATTTTTTTGGCTTTTAATTATTTCCTTTATCCTTGAACCATATGCAACATTCCCCCTATTTCCTCTCTCTTTTTAGCTTTTTTCTGTTATGCAACAAACCACTTTTGCTCTCTATCTCCCTATTAATTTGACGATGGACCTTGGAGTGTGATCCAAAATATTGATTAAAAAATCCAAGATAATTGAATCTAAAAATAATCGAGGAAACCACTATATATCTTCCATGATTTTCAAAATAATATTATAAGATTAAAAAAATTAAACCTATATAATAAAATTTATTACCTTTTCATTTCCAATTTAATATATCCAATAATGGGATTTGTATAAAATAGAAGAAAGATCCTTTCGATGAGTGCATCTTCTTAGTGAAAATTACTAAAGATCAATTTTCATGGAGCTAGAGTAATCTTGAGGAGAGATTGGAGTTGGAGGAGTGCTATGAGATTGAATAAGAAGTGCAATGCTAATTTACTCGAAAGCCTTTAACCATTCTATAATCAATTTTCTAAAAAGGAAAACCTTATTTTGAGAATTCCAATTGGTGATTGAAAGAGATTTTAAATATACAATTAAAATGGATTCAATGTTAGCACTCAATGCAATGAAGAAATATTATTAGAATAAGAAATTGAGTCAAACTATTTTCTAGCATTAGGATGTTGATAGATAAATCTCACAATGTATACCTCCAATCTCCTTCACATACATTTCAAATGAAAACTATCTATTAGTCATGTTTGTAATATATGGGCTAATGTCTCCATTATTGAGGATATTATAGTATTTATAGGTTCATATTAAAGGGTACATAGCCTTATTTCCCTTCTAATTAGGTATTAAAACCATGCTAAAGGATTATAGAGTGGGGTTAGGGAAAAACAATTTCATCTTGTTGCAACAGTCCTTCCCTTGTTTTTAGTTCAATTTTCCATTTTTAGGATATTAAAGATTGTTGCATTGTTGTTAGTTTAATTTTTTTTTAGAAGACAATTATGATTGAATAAGTAGCGTATATTTGATTCAATTTTAATTCAACTTTTATATATAAACATTTTCATTAATGATCAAGAATAAGTTTTGATTATATTATTGTTTTGTGTTTTGATGATTTGCATATCATCATAGAGTGTTTTAAATTGATTAGTTACTTCAATTGGTACCAAAGTACTAGAAAGGAGGAGAAAAGTGAGGATAATTTGGTAACTATTCAAATAAATAAGAGAGAATAATTCCTATGTAAAGGATTAAATCTTGATCATAAAATTAAGAGAAAATTTATATTCTATTGATAAGTGTATAATCAAAATCACTTAGCTTTATTGAGAGAAAATTGGTGTTCTTGGATTTTGGCACTCACATCTCACATAGAGGAGTCACAGTTTGTGACAAGAAATCAAGAGTCACTATTTATATACATATTAACATCACTCGATGTGAGGTAGGGATGAGGATCTATTTGGGAGAGAGGAATATCATTGTGAATAAATTATCTTGTTATGTGATAGAAAGATACACTTGATTTATGCATTCTCTCCAAGCATATGAAGAATATGATTATTGGATTTTCAATGCATATGATGAGGCACATTATAAAAAATCTATTCATAGGAAGTTTTTAAGGACATAGGTTTGCATAATTTTACTTTTTATGAGAAAATATTATGTTTGTAGTATTTTAAAAAATATATAAATAATACATATGAAAAAAATAGTTAGTATGAAGGGGAATGTGTGGTTTAGAATTTTTTTTGATAAAGACTATTAAAAAACTAAGATTAATTCATATTTTGAAATTGATAGGAGAAGTTAACTTATATTTTGTAAAGTAATATATTATATTTGTTTCGAGATAGAAAATATCGTGAGTACATCAAGACTATTAAGTATTATTATTGATGAAACTATAATTTATTACTAGAGTAAATTATTGCAAACTTTATTAAAATCTAAGGATTTGTGCAAGTTTGTTAGTAAAAGTTACGAGAAACCTAAGGACATTAATTTATTAAACAACCAATAGAAAAGCAAACTTAAGAAAAATGAACAAAAGGATTTTTTTATTTTCTCTAATTCATGGTGCACTCATTCAATCAATCTTTTCTAAGATAATCGGTTTTGTACATTCAAAAAAAGCATGGTGTATTCTTGTAATGCATATAAAGTTGTTTATATATATCTAAATTAAAAACAATGACAAATTCTTTTGAAAGTATTAAAATGAGTCCAAATGAGTCAGTAAATGAGTTTGTCACAAAATTTGAATGGTTCGTGATAAATCAAAGGATATTTTTAGAAGATATTTGACTGATCAATTTGTTATTGAGAAAATTTTAAGAATTTTCCTCCAAATTTTGATAATGTTAAACATTTCCTAGTAGAAATCTCAAAATATCTTACATATATGTACATTTATTAATTAAGTGGCATTAAATTGAATGCAAAATAACAAATAAATAAATAGTGAAGAATCTTTAGAGTAAGAATTTTTATCTAAGGAAACCATTAGAGGTAAAAATAATCATTTCTCTAAGGTTTATAAAAACTTGAAAATGGAAATGACTATTGTCCCCAAGATGAGCATAGAGGCAAGTCTAGTCACAACTCAGAGATAGCGGTTTTTATAAAAGAAAATATTTTGGTTTCTATATAAGAAGTAACAATTGTAGAGGTAGGTTGAGGTAGAGGTAAGGATATTAGTAAAGAAGAAAGACACATATACCATTTTTATTATAATAAAATTGGCCATTATGAGTCTAAATATTAGTATTTCTAATTATGAAGATGGGTGGTTAAACCGATAATTTTTAATGAACATGAGCCAACATCTATGCTCTTAATATCTACTTGCATTGTATTATTTTCATAGTTTCATTATAAGCATCCATACTTTTCTATATAATTATTATGAAAATGATTAAATTTATTATTTTATGATAACATGTTTCTAACATAATCTTTCTTAAAATGATTATAAAATATTTGACACATTCCACATGATTTCACTAATAATGATTACATTTTCCTTACATGTTCTAAACATGCTACTTTCTTTACAAGATACTCCGTACAATTCACATATTGTTTAACATTTTAATCACATCTATTATTAAATTCTCTATTTTCCCATGTTTACATTATTATCATGTCTATTGTGCTAGCTTGTAGAGGTTTACACAAACTAAATTGATTCATGTTATGTTTATCATGTTTGTATCTAACACTCGCAACAATAAAAAAATTATGATCTAAATGGAAATACCTTACATTTCTTATATCTTACAAGATAACTCTACTTAGCACTACATGCCTATATTTCTTGTCCTATTGGCACCATAATTATAGGTATATTGTTGCTTATCATTGTCATGCAGGATCACGAGAATAAAATAAATATCTTCTTTATGGCATTGCATGATATTTGTTTTGCATATTTTTATCTTATCTCCTTCCATTTATTCATATTCCTTACATGTGAGCAATTGTAGGGCTCCAACATTTCTCATTGAATATTTTTCTTTAAGAGAAACATCTTTATCCCACATTAATTACCCTTTTATTTTTTTCTTCTTATTGGTTGTGGATAATAGAATACTATTTTAAATTACATGTGTATACCTTTATGCCACATGTTTTTTGTCTAGTACATATTCAACTTAAAGTAAGTACACAACTAAAGCATTATCAATTCCTATCTACATTATTTCCAAAAAATGAACCCAATATTTTAGCTTATCCACCTTTTTTACCATAATTGAAATCTATGATTACAAAATATGATTTCAGTCACTTCTACAGTCCAAAAATGACCAACTTTCAAAATTCAAATTTAAATTTATTGCTAAATTTACCCTCCCCTATCATCATTACTTGTTAATTCAAAAAGTGTAACCATTTCATTTAGACATGGTGAGACATAACTAAGATGAGAATAATTTAATAAATGACAATCCATCTAGCATTATTGGTTGAGATTTGGAGGTTTTGTACTTTATGTACATGTTTATATGTTTGACGTTATTTTGATAATGTTTTCCTCAAGAAATATATCTTTCGAGAGTGATCAATACCATATAAAAAACAAACTTTTAATATTTTTTATATAACTTGATAATTTTGATATTTATAAGATATTCGACATAACTCTCATTAATTAATCTTAATGTATTAGATACCTTTGAAAATATTGAAACACTCAAGAAATGAACAATATATTATATTATTTTGTCTTAATGTACTAAATACAACAGTACTGCATTATATAGATACTCCAGCTATATAAGACCGCAGCAACTTGATAAGACTCATAAAAAAAGACGTTGAAATAAAATAAGATTGAACTGTGATGTTTCTTCAATGCCAAGATTCACAGATAAATGTTGAAATAAAATAAAATGTACACTTAAAAACCATCTAGTCATATATTATTGGTATAACAAATAGAAGCCAAGAAAACGGGCATCAATTTCACTTCTAAGATGACGAGGGAGCAGAAATGGCAGACCACCCAGAAGAAGAAGTGGCAGACCACGAGGAGGGAGGAGTGGTGGGAGACGAGGAAGGAGAAATGGCGGGCGACGAGGAGGGAGAAGTGGCCAGCCACGAGGAGGGAGGAGTGGCAGGCGACGAGGAGGGAGGAGTGGCGGGAGATGAGGAGGGAGATGAGGAGGAAGTGGTAGGGAGAAGTTGATATCCAGGTGTTGGAATTAGCCGGGAATGTGAGGAGGGGGGGGAAGCGCCAGGTGACGTGGGGGGAGAAACGCCGGGCAACGAGGAGGGCGAAGTGGCGGGCGGCGAGGGGGGAGAAGCGCCGTTGTTTGGCTGGAGGGCTGGATGAATGTGGGGCACCACACCGCTTTGGGGAATGATCACATTTCTAAAAACTTGACTCAGATCGTCATCATGCATCACAGCCAATAAAATATGCCGAGGAATTATCCTCTTCTTCTTCAGCTGCACCGTCGCATGCCCGGCTAATTCCAACACCTGCACACCCACAATAAATGAATACGTCAACTCTAAAAGTCGGAATGGGAAGCAACGAGAGAGGCTGTTAAAAATATACCTCAGTTGCGAGGTACTCCATGGTGGCGGCGAGAAAGACGGCAGCGTTCCATCCCACCCGCTTTGCATATCTACCCTTCCTCAAATACCTTCCAATTCTACTGACGGGAAATTTAAGCCCGGCCCTCTCGCTTTTGGACACCCTCCTCCTCCTAACGCCTTGCCTCCTCCCTCCCATTGACGACTCCATTCTCTCAATCTGCAGAATAAGTTAAACAATATTTACTGGCCTATTGGACAATCTGGTGAGGTAAAAAGTTACACTACGCATTCAATGTTGAACAGAATTACTAGGCTATTCCAGACACAACAAAATTATAGTGAATGGACAGTATCCTGGTCCTACTTTGCATGTAAACAATGGCCTATCTTCCCACTCACTGCTTTTTATACTCCTTGCGCTCTGGGTGTAGATTGATTGACACAGCCCGATTTACTCTGCAGCTTGATCACGAGTTCAAAAACCAAGGTGGAGATTTTGAATGATATATAATAGCATAACCTTTCACGTTCTAATGGCAACGCCTTTCTCCTACTTGGTAGATACAATACGGAGCTCTAGCATAACCCTCTTTTCAGACAAATTTCGATGTGACGGCTGAGCAAGGATCGACTTGATTTATACTAAAATGAGCAAAGAGTGATTTGATTCATACTAAAATTTCTGACCAATACCATGTCATCTTGATAAAAAAATCATTCTTTTGAGAGGGAATTTCTTACATTCTATTTATGAATTCTACCAATCATTATCCCTCTAATATTTGAACGAAGTTAATAGAAAAATGTTTATTTGGGATTGTTAGAATGATATTTTGGTCTTTTCTTAGTTTATATAGAATATGATATAAAATTAGTATAGATATTTTAAATATAGTTATTTAAAAATGTTGAGAGATATCAATTTAGAATTATCTTATTTATTTAAAAGTTATTTTTTATTGTATTTTTAAATTATTTCATTTATTATCTATGGAGACACAAATTTAGTGTATCATATATTTTGCAAATATTATATACATTACTAAATCTATTATTTTGATGTTTAAATGGGTATTAAATTTAAGGTAAATGGTAAGATTTTTTGTTAACAAACTCACCCATTACACTTTGTCCCTTGGTGTCATTGCATAATGCCTATCTATTTTGTTTGACAATAATAATTTGATGAAAAATCCAGATTTAATATATAATATTTTAAGTAGTAATTATATATATATATATATATATGAATATTCAAATGATATAGCTCTTCTAAAAAATTGAATGCTGATGTGATCATTTGATTATCTAAAAATCTTTCATAATCAAATTTTGAATATAGATATGAGATCTACATTATGAATTTATAATAGATATGTATTTAATGTTGACTTTACTTCAAGTGTGATTGAACATATTTTTATTATGCTTTAGCAAAAATCTATTTCCTTTTTTGTCTACCTTCAAAGCCTCCACTCTTACATCACTATCTAACTTAGTGTCAGTATAATTTAATGATTCCCTTTCAAATGTTTTGTGCTAGGCTTGATGTATGGAACCTTCATAGTTCTTAGTTGAATATTTGGTGTAGAATTCACTAGAATCAAAACTTCAAAGACATGGGAATGTAAGATACCTAAACTCTAGAATGTGTTCATATGATGTAAATTGCTTTCATATAGTCTAATATTCTTTGTTTATTTTCAATGATTAGAAGCTCTATCAGATTAGATCCAAAGATGATGTTATACTGTGGGCATATATCACATATTTTTTATTCTGAAACATGCATCACATTCTATGCTTCACATACTATAGGATTAAAAAAAAAATGAATTTCATGATTTTTTTACCAAGTTAAGGTTATTAGATGTACAAGTTTTTATATTTTTTAAAATTTGTAATAAAAAATTAATAATTAATTATTTACTTGGAAAAAAATTATAAAAAAATATGCATCACATCGGGACATGATTCCTTTACTTATATAAAAAATATAATAAAAAAATATTATCATTTTATTGTGGTTAGGGTGGTCAAATAGACACCTACTTATTTTTTCCTTGAAATTTAAGTACTACTACATTGAAATTTTAAATTTTCACCAAATAGATTTATTTTTTTCTAAATAAACCTAATTGTTTAGATACTACATTCATTTTTCTAAAAATTCTTTTCATACGTATTTTTGAAATAATATATATAACTTACTCAAATTTTTATGTCAAGTTGCCTAACTCTATTTTTTCTGAATTTTATTGGCACTTAAGGGCCTGTTTTTTCCATGATGATCTTGCACATACGCAAATATAAAAGTGAGATCCTTATTGGTGCCTTTCTAAGGTCACATGAAAATTTTTTGTTCTCAAACATGATATTTTGCATATTTTGGGAGAGATTACAATAGATGTCAAAGAGGCTATTTAGTGAAATTGAATTCCTTCCTCAAACATTACAACTTTGGAGTGGAGAATTATTCACACAAGAACTTGAGAGTTTGCGTCAACTCTTAACTTCAATAATCACTTGTTGAGATTAAACCATAAGATATTACTAATATTTTTTAAGAGAGAAGAAAGAGAAGTATCTAAAAGAACTATAATTCTAGCTAGAGGACGCTATGATGGGCTAGCGAGGATAAATATTGAAAGATAGAAAAATTTCGTTGCTAGGGTTTAAGACATAGGACAAAAATATTATATGCTTCACATTCAAGGGAAACCTAGAGATGTCTAATCAAGGGTAGAATAGGAGAAATAGATCTTGCAATAGGGTGTCCTAGGGTCTAATTTATGATTAGAAGAGGGCTTCACCACCAAGCTAGGGCCTAGAAAGACTAATGAAATGCAAGATCTAATGCTTAAACCTAATGGTGCATGAAACTTGAATGATTGACCTAGAAATACATATAAATTGGAATAGGAACTGTAGGATGATGAAATCTTACACATTGTTTGTGTAGATTCAACCATCCTCATAGAATAACATGGTTCATTTCTCCAAATAAAATGCTAAACCTAGATCAAACATGCATGGAGAAAAGGAAATACAACCTATTCTATTCTATGATGGATTGGTGCCCTCCATGAAGATGTGAGAGAGCCTTTTCCCAATCCCTTTCTAAGCCAAATGAGATAGACAATGAGTTGCTATGAGCTCAAGTTGCCTATAGTTTAGATACCTTCAAATTGTGTTCCAGAAATGAGAGAAGATGCATTGCTTTTATAGAAGAAGTTGAGAGAAGAGAGGCCAAGTTTAGCCAATGTGGGACTAAATCCCCTCCAATAGAATAGAGACACTTGGCATGATGGGATTGGTCAAAGCTTGTGCAAGTTTTGGCCAATGTGCTCATTCAAATTTGAAAAATGTCAATAAATGCATGTTGTTGAGAGTTTTGGGGGGAATAATCTTTGTTCAAAAAAGTCAAAGATGAGAGTTATTGAGAGAAAATAGGCTTTTTAATAAATCAATTAAATTGATTTATTGATGCAAGTGGGTGGGTTAGTTAGGAGTTTAGATTTGACTCTAGTTGAGTCAAAAGCTAGAGAATGGTAATTATGATTTAGAAGTTAATTAATTTAGATTAATTAACTTAGGGGATTTTAGGGATTTGATATTTGATTTGTTTGATTTATTAAATCAAATGAGAAGAACATAGGGATTAAATAATTTGATTTATTTAATGAACCTTAGGAAGTTAATCAATAAATATTTTAATTGATTAATAGCAGAAATGAATGTTAATTTGTATGATGCCTGATTGTTATTTTTGCATGTCTACAGGAACCTAAGAGATTAGAGGTGTGCACCCAAGATCCTGAAACAACTTGAATGAAGTCTTGAAATGCTGAAAACACTAATTTTAATGATGTGTGGGACTCATATGAGCTAGCTTAGGTGATTTAGTCCCATACTAAATTTTCTACAACAAAACTGGAATCTGATAGTGCTTATTTTGAATCTCTAGAAACCCTAAAAAATGACTATACTGGGACTCATACACAAAAGGTGTTGTACATCAGTGCCAGTGTGCTTTTTTTGAGGATTAAGATTTGGTTCTTCTCTCCAATATCTTCTCTTTTGGCCACTCTTTATTTCTCGATTTGAAACTCTGATTTCAAACCTGTAGAAGACTTTTCCTGACCTTGCAAGTGAGGAGACAACTCCAACACTTCCTTCAAGATTTTAACCTAATCTTTAAATATCCTTCAAGCTCCAAGACACCTAGATCAACAATCACACATGTAGAGAGAGAAAAACTTGTCAATTGTTAGGGATAGGGGTTTGCCTTGGTAAAACCCCTTTAAGGTAATTAAACCAAATCATGAGATAAAAAAACAAGGACTTGAAACATGAAACATGAAACACTAAACATGCATAATGATACCTTGAAGGATTTCTTGTAAATCTATAATTTAATACGAAGTGGCTATGAAGGATGTAGATATAGATCTTGAAATAAGTGTAGAACAATGCTTAATCTTGGATCTTGAATGCAAAATCACAACACTAGCTCAACAACATGCTTGATGCTTGATAACCTTGACATGATGATGGATCTTGAATTTTCAGAATAATTCATGAAGAAATATGCCATAATTTTTTTTTAAATGCTCTAGAATGCTCCCTTGATGCTCTTGTGAAATCTTGGATTGCTTAAGTCTTGAGTGCTAGACTTGATATCATAAAATAAAATATATTTTTATGTACAAAAGACTACTTAAAACACCATACAAAGAAAACAAACTCAAAGGTTAATTCCTTCCAAGACCACAAGTATATATATTATAGTCAAAGAATATTTGTTTTAGATAATAATAGGTTCATAGACCAATAAATTACCCTCCAAAAAAATTGACTTTCTATTTCAAAATAAATCAACTATTATTCAATACATAGTATCAAACACTTAAAATAAATATTACACATCATAGGAACATAGAAATTGGTTGTCAATGATATATGAACTCAAAAAAAAATTCACGCTCAAACATGGAAAGGGGGAATCATTCACCTCCTTCCTCCAACAATGGCGATCCAAGGCCAATCAGAGCAAGTCGACCATGCCAGAGGAACAAAAAATCTGCACTATCATTGCTAATCTAGACAAGACCTTGGAATTATATCTAAAGATGAAATGCATCACCACATACAACCAATTGATCCCCAAGGTGCTCAACATTGAAAGAGCCCTTATCACACAAGGGGGCACACCTACATATCTAGAACATCACGATAGTCTCCCATCCACCAGTTATAATTAGAAACCTCACACATGGGTGAAGAACATGAATTTCACCAATGATGGAGTGGTCGATGCCAAGGTCATCATCAGTGATCCAAAGAAAAATAATAAAAAAAATCATCAACTGCAGAACAATAATTGCAATAACATGTAAGCCAATGTGGAAAACTAGCAACCACCCCATAATCAAATCAACAATCTCGATAATCAAGGAGGACCACCTTCGTGAAACAAGTATCCCCCCAAATAGAAATTCACAACCCTTGGGGAATCAATCGAATCCATCATGAAGAATCTAGTCAATGAGAACCTCATCAAAATCCCCACTTATGATAATTAAAAAGAGCCCAAGATGAAACCACCCTAGTACAATGAAAATTTCCTTTGCGATTATCATAAGCTCAAGGAGCATATGATGACCAACTGCATGAAATTGAAGAATGTCATTCAGGATCTAATCGATGATAGAATCATAAATGTGGAGCAACCGGTTGGTAACCAAGATCTGAAAATATATATGAATTCGATGCCAGATCACAACCAAGGAAGCAATGAAGGGAAGCAAAACTATGGAAATATGAATCATGTGTACGATGGAGTTGTCGCCTCCCTAGATGAATAAGTCACTATTGTTAGCATCAAGGGAGCCAATGTTGATTGTGGAGTCACCACATGTTGTGAGAAGGTCACTATTTTTGTGGCATCACAACCAACTAAGACCCCCACCTTAAATCAGAGATCCGTCCCTAATAGTTACAACATCCTTGACCAGTTAAAAAGAACCCCTGCTTAGATATCCATCATGGAGTTACTAAATATTGCAGCTGCCCATAGAGAAATCCTTGAAGAAGCATTGGCTTCATCTATCGTCTTTACCAACCTTGATACAAAGCAATTCCAAGCTTTGGTTGGTAACATCACCACTTTGAATCTCCTCACCTTTTTAGATCAAAACTTTCCCGCCCAACCATCTCACAACCGTGCACTCCACCTTGAAGTCCTGGTTCACAAAAATAAGGTCAAAAGGGTCTTGGTGGATGGGGGTGCATGCTCAAAATTTGTTCACTCAAGCTTATAAATAATCTAGGAATCTATGAAGATTTCATTGAAAAAGGTAAGGGTATCACAATCAGAGATTACAATTATCAAGAAAGAGTGTCTCAAGGCACTATTCAACTCCCTATTCAAGTAGGGACCACTATTATGGAAACTACCTATCAGGTGCTTGACCTTGACCTACCCTATAAAATCCTCTTGGGGCGCCTGTGGATCTATGTGATGCAACCAATTTCATCGAATTTCCACCAATGTGTCAAGTTTTCATACCAAAACCAAGAGGTCACAATATGTGGTGATCCTAAGCCCTTCACCTACGACAAGAACCTAGAAGCCAAGTATTATAATGTACCCCAAGTCCCAAAGAATTATGAAGGCCCCTCAACTCCATATATTGACCCATCCAACATCGCCTCCACTTTTGGGACAAAGAAACCTACCATCCTCTCCATATGTGGTAGAGGTCCCCCAGTTAATGCAATTAGGACTCCCTCTCACCTATTGACAACTGCCCTCTCACCTATAGGTAAATCAAAGTACAATCAGGCAAGCTGCTAGGATATATCATGTCAATGAGAGGAATCAAGGTAGATCCTACCAAAGTCAAGGTGATCCTCAAAATGGAAGCACCTAGGGCACTAAAGCAGCTAAGGGGTCTACAAGGTAGGCTCTAGTCTATCTACAGATTCATAGCACAGTTGGAAAACAAACAAATCCCATATTCTCATCTACTCCACAAGGGAGTGGCATACAAATGGGATGACAAATGTGACTAGACATTTAAAAAAATCAAGGAATACCTACTCACACCACCAGTTCTGATGCTGCCAATTCTAGAAAAAATGATTGATCCTATACATTTCAACAACAATGAAAGCTCTCAGTGATCTCTTAGCCCAACATGATGAATACTAAGGAGAAAGAGAAATATATTACATCGGAAAGACCATGGTAGAACATGAGCTAAATTAAACACCTATCGAAAAATATTGTCTAGTAGTTGTGTTTCTATCTTAGAAGTTTAGACACTACATGATGGTTCATCAGATCAAGTTAATCACAAAGATAGATCTGCTCAAGTACCTACTCTCCAAAGCCAATCTCATAGGATGGACAACTAAGTGGGTCATGATATTAACAGAGCATCAAATTGAATATGTTGAGCACAAGGCAATCAAGGGGAAAGCAATTGTGGATCAACTAGCAGATGCACCTATATATGCAGAAAACCCACTTATCTTAGAGTTTGCTGATGAATCCATCTTCAACATAAACATAGTAGACCACTGGAAAATTTATTTTGATGGATCTCACACACATCATGAATTAGGCACTGGAATATTCTTCATAATTCCACAAAGCGATTGTATACCCAAATCTTAAAAGTTATCCTTTTCTAGCACAAACAACATTGCCAAATATGAGGCTCACATTATAGGAAATTAAGAATTGTTACAAAATGTCAGATCAAGGCACTCGAGGTCTATGGAGATTCATAGCTTATTATCAATGAAGTCAATGGAAAACACTAAACAAAGGACAAAAAGCTAACTCCATACAAGAAACTCATGGAGAGCCTCAAAGAATCCTTTCTTGATGTCACCTTTGAATATATACCAAGAGCTAACAACAAGCCAGTAAATTCTATGGCCACAATTAGATCACTGCTGGAGGTCCCACACAATGTCCCAAAGCAAGAATTCCTTGTAGAACAACTTCTCGTACCAGCCTTTGAGGTACCGGAGCCCAAATTCGTGTGTGAAATCATTGGTCCCACTAATCCCTAGTACCATGACATCTACACCTACTTGAGAATAGGAGTCTTGCCCGCTGATATAACCCCGAACCTTAAATGAGCTTTTGTCAAAAAATCTTTACATTTTGTCATCCTAGGAGAAACCATCTACCATAGGAGCATTGAAGGGACCCTATTACATTTCATATATACTAAGGCATCCTTGTCTTCTTTAACTAAGTTACACAATGGAATTTATGGTTCGCACTCAAGCGGTATGACTTTGGCTAAGAAATTGCTAAGGACCGGATACTATTGGCCCACAATGGAAAGAGATGCACATGACTTTGTTAGAATATTTTTGAAATTTTAGCAACATGGGGATCTCATCCATGCACAACCTCAGGAACTCCACCCCATTATCACACGTTGGCCATTTTCATAGTTGGGGCTCAATCTCATTGGTAAAATCACGCCCACCTTATCTAATGGCCATAAATTCATCATCACCACCAAAAATTACTTCACAAAGTGGGTCAAAGTCATTCGCATGACCTAGATAACTAGAAATCAGATATCTAAGTTCTTCTTGAACTACCTCATATGTCGATATGGTGTCCCTCAATAAATTATCTTAGATAATGGGACAACTTTCAAAAATTAGGATGTCCATGACCTTTGCCAAAAGTTCAACATCACTTTTCCACTTCGTATTATCCCTAAGGCAATGGCCAAGCAAAAGTCACCAATAAAACCATCTTGAAAATCCTTAAGAAAACAATCAATGATATCAGTCGTGACTAGCATCTATAGACAAATCCTTCCTTATGGGCTTATCACACCAACATTCACTAATCAAGTGCCACCCCCTTCTCCCTGGTCTATGGATCAGAAGCCATTCTCCCCATTGAGATCGAGCTCTCGCCCCCAAGGATATCATTGCAAAATATCATTATAGATGAAGAATACCTGGTCTCATGGCTAAATTAGTTAGAACTACTGGATGAATGGTGAATGGATTCCCTAAATCACCTGCAAGTCTATCATAATCACCTTAAACACAGCTACAACAAGAAAATCAGGAGGTGGACCTTCCAAGCCAGAAAAATTATGCTAAAGGAGAATCAAAATAATGTGCCAAATCTGAATAGAAAGGGAAAATTTGATCCCAAATGGTTGGGATCTTTCATCATCACAACAAGCTGCGAGTCAGGAGCATATCAACTATCAACACCAAAAGGTGAACCTCTATAGGAGCCCATGAACAACTCTCATCTCAAAAAAATTTATGCCTAAAATCTTTCTAGGTATAGAACAAAAAAATTCCTAGAAAAAATGGTCACCCTGATGAAAACCTTGTAAATAGGCATCTTGGTGACAACAAAAAACAAAAAAATTCAAAAAATACAAAAATCATAAAATCATAAAAATGATTGAAAACAGTAAAGAATAAATTTTCCTCTAGTGAAAACCATTTCGGTGGCACTTTGGACAAGTACCTTGGTGAAAACCTGGCAAATAGGTGCCAAGCATAAATAAAGCATTCTCCATCCACCAAGATCTTTGTAGCTTAATTTGCACACTCACTTATCCATTACATCTTACAATTCATCCACCATTAATATTTCATCCATCCATCCATTCACATCCATAACTTGATTTTGTGTTCATATCATGTTCCACCCTAGTACTACGTAGCATATTCCTAAGGTCAATTTGTCCTGCCTGTATCGAAGTAGTCTATCACATCACGTTGGGGGAATGTTCTTGTCGCTATATCAGATCAGGTTCATGTATATTCTTGTGATCTTCCTTAAAATCTAAATCTAAAAACATCCAAAAAATCCTTCAAAAAGTCCAAAAACATTCAAAAATAAAAAAATCCAAAAACATCCAAATCATATCAAAATCCAAAACATGTCGAAAATCTGAAAAATAAAAAATAGAGTCATCCAACCGAACTATGTTGTCTCTAAGCTTGAACGTAGGAAAGGTTGATCTTTGATCATCCCCCCAAGACATTTTAGGTCAATCCTTTAGGCATCCGTCACAATTAAATGGTAATATGTTTGCCCATCTATCTCATCAATAATCAAGTCTATCGTCGGACAAACTACGTGGTCTCTACATGTATAACATAGGCAAGGCTAATCTATTGATCAACTCCTGAGACCCCCAGGATAGGTCTTTAAGTTAATCTCTTGGTCAAAATCTCGAAAATACCAAAAATATTGGAAAACCCGAAAATCAAAACAACCTCAAAACATTTAAAAATACCGAAAAATATCCAAAGATTTGAAAAAAAAAAAATGGTACATCCTTCTCATCTCGCTTTCACTCACAATAATCACCACCCATAAAAAATCATTTTCGTTTTCATCCTTTGCTAAGTTAGCTAGAAGCAAGTCTAGCAAGATTAAAGGTAAAATCTCAATCGTCAAAGTCTCAAGTCTAGGTAAGTAAGTCAACAAGTTGGTCAACTCTTTGTATCAATAGTTTATCATCTACTCAATCCCACATCACCTGATCACAACATGTTCTAGGATGCATCCTTCCTACAATGGACATCAACATCAGGCATCACCGTAGTTTAGTCTTGGCTAGCGTTATGAAGAACATTAGCTTGTTTGTTTACTTTATCTAGTCTTTTTGGCTTATCTTATTTTGTCCTCATTCCAATGACCTCTCGATAATGCCAAATGAAAATGGTTTAGAGAGAAAGAAATGGGGCAACGATCATTATCTTTTTATCTACTATGTTTGTAGGGAAGGTATTTTAGATGTCTTATTGACCACATAGGAAGGCTTGCTTTTCTATGTTTTGGTCTAAGATGTTTAGAATATCTGAACTGTATTCTGAATAAAGTTTTGTATATCAAGTGTGAGCAAGAGTACTCCTATCTGATGGCCAAGTCAAAGTCAATCACACTAGGTGCAACGTAATCCTAGTTATTTATACCTTGATATCATACCTATGTGTTTTATCAAACATAAGGAAAGTTATTCTCTTTATCACTCCCATCGTTCGATAATAAATACATTATCATCATTCATCATCATATCTAATAAAGCCTCAATGACTAATGGACTTGTTGGACTTCTACATCTTCTTAGATTTAAAGGTTGATCCCTCTCATTCTTCTATTCTCTTTCACGCTAACATAGTATCATTTCATCATCCTACATAATCATGTCATATCATCATAGGACAACATCATCCGTCTCACATGCATTACATAATCATTTAAGTTGTTTAGGATAATGTAGATTTGTTATTCTAAGCATCTTAAAAACATCTCATCATCATTATCATATAGATCTTTTAGTCTAACCATCCATACGCCCATCTTGAACCTCTTTGTTGCGAGATCGACCTTCAAATCAAATCTTTTCACTTGATCTCTTGAGGGGGCAATGTACTAATATACTTCTTTTCACTGGGGCATTTGGAAAAAAATTCAATTTTTTTTTGAATTTTGATCGAGGTAAGTTTATTCTTTGAACCAATAGAGCAAGTACATTGCTTCAAATAGGGGCAAAATGTAGACATGCAAAATTGACATCATGCATCTAACGTTCCTCATATGTAATCGCTAATGTTCATCTTTTAAATAAATAAATCAGTTTTATTTAATTAAATCATAAATCAATCCTAAAGTCTCCCTTAAATTAAATAAATCAATCTTATTTAATTAAATTCTAAAGTTCTTCATTTAATTAGATAAATCAAATTTATTTAATTAAAATCACTAACATCACCCTCTTTGATTAAATGAATCAAATCTTTACTTAATTAAATCTAAAATCATTTTCCTCTCACTTTGATTAATTTAAATCCTAAAATATAAGTCAAAATTGTCAAATCACCTAACATCATCTTAATTAATCAAATCCTGATCAATGCTAACTCTAATCCATGTCCCATCCTCTAGCTTTTTCCACTTGCACAAATACATCAATTTTAATAATTTATTAAATCTTCATTTTCTCTCAACAAGGCATAAAAGTGGAATATTCCTCCATTTCAAATCTCCCTCCAAATGAGATGTGTCCTTCCATCAAGGCATTTATTTCATCTTGCGAGTCCTTTTGGCTTGAGCCAAGTGGCCATAATTCCATTTGACTCTCCCTCCACCGTGTCATTTCACTAATTTCAAATTTCAACTGGTTGCATTTCTGGGCACGTTCATCAAAATATGCACATCGGCCCATTCACATGATGACAAGTGGCTTCTTCCTATTAGTTGGGTTTTTATCCCATATTCATCCCTTTTGCCTCTTCTCTCATCAAATTCTTCTATAAATAGAGAGGTTATCCTTCATTTTGATCATCCATAATTTAGAGCAAAGTTACTCTTTTCACATTGAGAGCTAATTTTATCCACTTCATAGCATAGCATCTTCAAGGCATTTTATTGTTGAGCTTGTAAAGAGTTGGGAAATGGCTCCCTTACATATCAAGGGTGCACCAATCCAATATGGGATAGGTATACCTCATGTTATCATATGCTTTGATTATTTTTGTTATTTGGTTGTATTTTGAAGCATGTTGAAATATCTCATAGGGATGGTTGTTTTTCTTGTTTGCTCAAAATTTAATTGACTATACTAATGTTTGATTGTTGAAAAATGAAGAAAAAGGGAAATATCCATCTACACCCTTATAATGACTTAGATGTGTGACAACCTAATTGAAAACATTTGAAATTTTTTAATTTAATTGATTGGCGATAATAGTAAGTTATTATTATAACATTGATTAAACTTCAAAATTTCCAAAGATATGATTGAACCAAATTCAATTATTAAATGATTTTGACACACTAATTTTCCTTATAACAACTTAACCAAAAAATTATAACTACTAATCTAATATATACTCCCTTGAACATATTATAATCCAGTCTGAGAGGACAAGACACCTATATCTATATTCACAATGTCAACTACACGCCAAACGGTGTGGCCGTACATACATTTCATTCACATCTTACCCTTCACAAATTGAAGAGGTAGATGGTAGATAGATATGATATTCCCACATCATTTTGAAATTGTTAACCCTCATATGACGACGCTTCCACAAATAACGTGCACACAACAATGCTCAAATCTTGTCTTGCTTTATATGATAGAGCTTTTGTTGATCAAAGAACTCTCTGTGAGGAGGAGACGGAGGTTGAAAACAAATCTGGTTGGCTATTGAACGGAGGATCGAATCTTTTCCTATATATTGTCACCTGGAATATGAATGGCAAAGTATGATAGATGAGTTTTAAAATCCTTTCTAGGCCAGACTGAAATATGTAGATAGCATATTATCAAGTTCTTAAGATTCTTATGCTTTATAATGAATTCTTCAACCTTTGTTTGATCATCTTGGTTTATTGAATGGTTCATTAGGTGTAATGATTGTTTTAAGGTTTTGTAAATAAGTATAAGTTAACCGGATTTGATTTGAAGGAAAATTTCATGGTTAAGTTAGAAGAGTAGTAATTGAATTGAATAGCTCTCCACGTAATTCTGATAGTTTCATTCTTATGGATATTATTTTGTTGCAACGATTTGATAATTAGATTAGACCATCATAACTTTATGATTAACTTTTTTGTTTTAATTGAAAGAATAGCCCATCAACAATTTCACTTTGCAGTTTATGCATTTTGGTTCCCACTTAAGCAAAACCATGAGTCTTTTGAGTCTAGCGATTTCTTTTGAATGTTGGGTATTTATTTAACCCAAAGTCTCTATTATATATGCTTGGCTTGTTTTGACTGAGGCACTGTCTCTACCAGGTTGCTTGTCATGACCCTCTTAATCTTTTAGGAAGAAAAAGAGAGAGATTTGATTTTTATGTGGTGGGATTACAAGAAGCTCCCCATGGAGATATTGTTTCGATCATTCAAAAGACCCTCGGTCGTGATTACAAGTTGTTGAATGTGTTTAACATCCTTTTTTCCATAGTACAAAGTTGCATTTTTTACAAATTTTTGCTTGACAAGCCATATTCGAATCTTGAGGACTTCTTGGATGTTTTAATTTAGTATGGTAAAGGTAGCCATAATGCAATTGTTGCAACTTTATATTGTTGGAAGAAAATATTGGGACCCCTTAATCAGAGGTAAGATTCTATGTATGTTCATCTTATTGCATTTTTAAAGGAAAAAACAATCGATGCCATTACAGTTATAAGTTCACAAAACTTTAAGGTGGTAATTGTGGGTTGATGTAGATGTAAGAGTGGATAAAATTAGAAGCAGTGGCCTAGGTGGTGTAGTGGGATGACAAAAAGGTGTTGTAGCCATTTCCTTCGACTTCATACATACTTCTTTTATCTTCATATCCTGTCATCTTGCTGGTAACTATATTTTACTTTTTACTTCATTTGATTAAATATAAACTTTAGAGGTAGTATTGATTGAAAATAAGATTAAGATTGATTGTTTAATATTTAATTAAATAATGATTGTAACTTAGAATAAGTGAAATGTTTTATCTATTGATCAATTAAATAAAATTAGGAGAAAAAATATATTTAATCTATTAAATCAAATTCTTTTACAATTTAAACAAAAGATATAATATATTTAGATATTTTTAATAAAATATGTTAAATTGTTTTGATATTTAGTTAAATAATGATTACAACATATAATTAAATGAAATGTTTTATTTATTTACTGATTAAACAAAATTAAAACAAAATTTATATTTAATTTAGTAAACAAAATTATTTTTAAATAAAATATGTTATAATTTGACCAATTTTTTCATCATAATAAAATATATAATTTATAGCAAAAACAATCATTGAGTGAGCTTTGACCTTTCTTTTTTGAATTGTCCATATAAATACAATCAAATTCGAGAAGAAATATATATTTTGTTGATGAATAAGTCTCAATTACTATTAATTAATGATAATAATACACATATTCACAAAAATAGGTGGGTGGTAAGAAGGCACACTCCAAAAATTCACATGGGCTTAGCCTAGAAATAGAAAAATACAAAAAGAAAGCTGCTTAAATGACGAGAGTAGTGTCAACACTAGGAGGAGGGTCCTTATCATACGATTTACTCCATACATCCGTAGGGTTTGTAGTGACCTTAGGAGGATCCCATCCGTCACCATCCTTGTCTTTATCTTGTTGTCGAGTGGGAGAGATCGTCAAATCCAAATGTAGGAATCACTTAGAAGAGCTGTCATTTCATCTTTGCATCTATATTCACTTGACATGTAGTGGTTAATTTCATCACTTGATTGTGATGTTAAAATTGACCTTTACTTTTCATTGAGCTAAGATAAAATTACATATAACTGAATAATACTTTTGAAAGAATTTATTATATTTTGACAAGTTTGCTTAATAATAAATATAACAAGACAATATTATTGGTATTTTCTTGAATTCACTAGATAAATCATAATTATGAAAAGAAATATAAAGAAGCGTTTGAAATTTATAGTTAATTTATGTAGACTAATATTTATATTTCTATTTACTCTATTTTCCATTATCATTGCTTTTCTTTGGTAAAATTATAATACGGTTGTAACTGTATTTGAGTGCAGCCCATGAGAGCAATGTAGAGAAACACAATTCTCAATACCAATGTATTAGCCAAACTATCTTTCCAAACTCAAGGAGAAGAATGCACATAAATCCTCTTGCCACAAAAAAAGAAAGCAAATTCATAACTCTAACCTCTCTTGAAACATCTGATGTAGTGGTTTCGTTGGGAGATCTCAACTACCGAATCAAGGGATCCAGAAAATCAGTTGGTTTTCTCATCAACCAAAATTTGCAACAGGTATAAGTAATCAAGGTGGCGATAATAATTTTTTTGCTTAGAATTTAAACAAGTAATAAATAATGCTTACTTAGGAATTTGGAAACACCTTAATTCATTTTCAAGGGTATAATAATGAATAAAAATAAAACCATGTTATGGTTGCAGCTGCAAGCAAAAGACCAACTTTCTCGACAAGCCAAAAAGTGGGAAATTTTTCCTTGTTTCTGCGAAGGGCCACTGTCATTTCGACCCACTTACAAATATGATATTGGTACAGATGACTATGACACAAGCACAAAGGTGCATAACTGTACCATAAAATTTATTAATTAATATTAATAATTGTGATCTTTTTTTCATTTCAGCAATTCATCAAAGGAAAATTCACTGTCAATAATTCACCACCATGAAAAATTCACCATGGATAATTCATAGCTAGTAATTCACTACGATTGAAAGTTAGCCGAATTAATATTTTTAATAAAATAAAATTTTAAAAATATAACATTTTCTTTGGAGAACTTTGGCAATTAATTAAATACATTGATTTGTTTTTTCCTAAACAAAAAGATACTTAAGAGCTGAAAAAAGTGCAAAGATTCCAGTAGTCAACAAATTCAGTGGATCCATCTTGACAGTTACACCAATACAATATGTTTATTTTCCATTACTTACCATTACCTTTGTCTACCTCAGTAAGTGGAGCTATTGAGAAAACAACCCAATCATAGCTCCATAACCATCTAATCTGCCAACTTGTTCTTTAAATTGAAAAAAAAATCAAGCACATAAAATATTAGTATATTTATATTATTCTATTACTTTGATCAGCTATTAACATGCAACCCATATACACTAAAACACAATAAAATCTTACAATCCAACAATTAATGAGGGAGGAAAACTTACCATCACCCTCCTTACACCAATCTCATAAATAGAGTAAAATGCTCTACATATGTGGGGAGGTAGGAAATTACACAACCCCTCTTAAAGCCCCCAAAACACAATTACATTTCTTAAAGTCCTCACTTATAATAGGATAGAGATTTTGACAAGATTAAATTTACATTAAATTTACCCTCATTAGATAAATTTAACTTCAAGGGTCAATAGCTAGTTGTATGATTGCTCAATGAAGCTCACACAAATTCTTTATTAGGCCATGGAAGTGTCACAATTGGCAATTGGAAAATTTGTCCACTTGGTCTCCACTTCTTTACTATTATAATAGAAAAAGTAGATCTATGCAATCATGGAGAGTAAGGATGCACAACTTAAGGACTACATGACATCAAAAATATTGCACCCACCCATTGACTGGCTTGGGTCCAATAGAAAAATTTTCCATAGCCACCCTAATTTTCACACATAAGGAAACATCCATATATTTTGTGAGCTCTTGTATTCACAAGACCCATGTCCTCATATTTGGATTTACGATCTCCCTTTCCAAGTAAGCCAGAAAATCCCTTATCATGACCTCTCCATTGAAATTCCTCCTTCCTCTACCTAAATTAAACTACAAAACTACTAGATATCTCCATTAACTTTCCTTTTTCTTACTACCATCTAAAGAAGAAGTCATAATTCCACATGACTCTTGCACAAGCACTAACACTAGATGCTTTACCTCATTAGACAAGGCTTCAATTTCCTTCTCCCTAAGCTCCTTAGTCAAACTCTCTCTAGTAATCTCTCATTCAATTATTACCAAATGCTCTACCTCATTTTTCCTATTGAATATATCACCAAATTCCCTCTTGTTCCATGCCATTATCTTATCCTTCACCATCCTTAGCTTTGTGTGAAGGAAAAATAGTTTGCAACCTAAAACTTTCCATCCCCAATAGGTCTTAAGAAATGGTTCAAACTCTAAGAGCTTAACTAACATAAAATCCATCTTGAATAGGCTTCTCAAACGTCTACTCCTTGGGTCCAAACTAAATGAAATTGGCCAATAATATGATCCTCCAAATATAACTACCTTTGAGGAGGTATCTAAATATTATAGAATCCAAGGTGAATTCATCATATAGTGATCCAATATACATGTATATTTCTACTTCTTCATGCCCTCCTATTTTTCCAAGAGAATCAGCCCTCTTTTTGGTTTATATCCTATAAGGATAGTTCCATACATAAATGTTTGAGGGAAACTAACACAACTACTACCTTGTTGGATCCTCCCTCCTATTTAGGACTCCAAATTATATTAAATTCCCCACTAATTAACCAATCTTCTTCACTATGACTAGATCAAAATATTCTTAAATCCTCCCATGATAGCCTTATCTTTAGCTCACATTTGGTCCCATATATGTTTGGAAAAAATAAATTGATAAAATCCTTGATTCTAGATGAAATGAAGATAACATTGGGAGAGAGAAAGGGTGTACCTTTTCCTCCTATTATTTCTTGTTCATTCAAATATGTCCTAAGAACCCTAATAGGACTGACTATCAACCTCTCAAGTTGAGCCAATACATAATTAGGAGGACTTAGGAGGGGGTGTTCTTTTGGATTTAAGGGGTTCAACTCCAAGTAAATCCTTAGAAAAGACAATGTTTGGAAACACACTATGATATGCAATATACCTAAAATGAGCTAAATGAAAGATGTCAATACTAAAAATGAGTGACTCCAAGTTATGATATGTGTACCTGGGAATCCTGAAGATGTAATTAGGATTCTGGAAATGTAAACAAATTGCCAAAATATGCCTTGGAGGACTAAGACGTTCAAGATGGCATTTTAGTCTCGTTGCTATTTTTCAGGGAAAACATATAATCTTAGGATGTCGAAACAAAATACCGAAGAATCTCTGAAAAATATGTTCCAGAGGACTAAGATGCCCAAGATGGCATTTTAGTCCTGATATGAATTTCTAGAATTTTCGAGTGTGATCTCGAGACCTAAGATCCGAACTTCCTTCTTCACCAAGCTTCTGGACCTGAACCTGTAAAAAGTCAGGTACAAAACAAAGGAATTTGGATTGATTGTTTATGGGGGTTTTCCTTGGTCAAACCCCTTTTTTGGTAATTAAACTTTCAAGAAAAAGCATAAATCTTAAAATGGAAATGTGTGTGTGCCCTAATCTTAAATGTGTCTAAGATTATGCAAGCTATGATATGAAGAAACCCTATTCAAATGTGTTAAAATAAGATCCCTAAGATGCAAATGAAAATGACCTATAAAGGAGATCTCTAATCACCCTAACAAGTCATAAACATGAAGTATACCTTCCTTAGGTAGAAAACAGAGCAATAATGGAAGATGGAATCAATCAAGAAACAAGTCCTTAGTCTTGGATAAATGGCTAGTTGCATCTCAAACCTAGAATCTCTCATGATCCACAATAGACATGCATTACTAATCTTTGGAAATGCTAGATCTTGACTTGGAAAGACTTTAAAACTTGCCAAAACACAATAGATGGCTGCTCCAAAACTCTGAAACATCCCTCAACTTTCTTGCTTACTTTCTTGCTTACTTTCTTACCTAGGTGAAAATGAGGTGGGAATCTTACTTTTATAGGCATTGCTACCTAATACCCTGAATATTGGATGTCAAAGGCCGACAAGAATTCAAATTAATTCAAATATTTTCATTTCCTGCTTTTAATTCCCAAAAATAAATCCTCTAGGACTAAGATGCCACCAAGTGCGTCTTGGTCCCACAAGTCTTAAATTGCTAGTTCAAAAGGTGGGTTGCCAATATTGATGATTGTTTAATGGCTTTGGTATGGTTTAAAGTTAAAATATGCCTCGGGATGCACAAAAAGGGGTCTTAGGGGCCTATAATAAGTGACCTAAAGGGGAATTAATGTAGGGGATACTAAAATAGGTCAAGATTAAGTGTGAAAATGCCAAGGTATGCATTTTATTACACTACATTTAGCCCCCACTTTAGCGCCCATATGACACTATGTGCATATGTAAGCTAAAGTACATCAATAAGTAACTTTGTAAAAGGATACTCATATGGATTCATTAGGGAGAATGAAGCTCCCACTATAGTTACCTACAAAACCACAATGTCAAGACCCACATTCTGCATCACAAATTCATTAGAAGCTCAAATATAATCCTCTTATCTAACTTTCCTAGCAAATTACATTTGAGGGTAGATGTATGCCCCCCTTGATTTTGCTTTCTTTATAGAGGTGGAATCAAGGTAACGGATCTACCAAAGTCAAACTGGACAAGTCCATCATAGGGCATTTCCAAGTACCATGCCACTTGATGATAGACATTTGATTAAAATGGGAGAGGAACCATGACTCCAAAGCAACAAATGACATAAAAAATGAAGTTTGCTAGCTCAAGATATGCTAAATTGACTAAAGAAATACCTTTTCTTTTTAACATAAATGACCTAAAAGATAAAAGAGAGCGTAAATCACATTCATTTTATCCTTTTACCTTTTACAGAGTAAGCTAGGAGTAGAGTGAGCGACCATGCTGAGAAAATGTCCATCCACTCATCTGTAGATCGAGATTCTATGAGATGCGGTTGCACGAGGTGAGCTACAACACACTATGAGTCGATTTCACCTTCTCTGTACTTTAATTTAATCGATTTTTTTAATGTCTTTATGAAATTTTTAATTAAAATTATAGGGCAGGGAAGGTTTTTCTTTCTATTTTTTAGATTGTCGCAAAGTGTCCCACTTTGTCACAAAGTGTCCCACTTAAGGACTAACATGTCTAGAACCCCTAATTAAGATGTCCTAGAGAAACTTTAGCACACATTTTTGAAAATTAAAGCACACATTTAATATTTTAATATGTTTTAGCTGACATTTTTATTTTTTTCTTATGATACACTGCACCCCAGTGGCACCAACACCTGGGCGGCTAGATGTTCATCTGACTTCAAGAGCTCATCAATCGACTACTTGACGAGGACATGCAGATCCTCTAGGAGATGAGTCTTTACTGGGCCTATCTCATGGCAACCATGTGATACCATGATACCATTTTGATGGCACCAGCGGAGAGATGGAACACAAAGACTTGCACATTCCACCTACTGACAGGGGAGATGATAGTCATGCTAGAGGATGTGCATTGCATATTGTGGGTGCTCATTTGAGGATAGAGGGTATTTATAGCACAAGGAAAGAGTTTTTAGGAGATTTGGGTAGACACCAAGTACTGCCTAGGCAAACCGGTATGCTGTAGGATCGTGGGATCATGCATCAAGCTTTCTCGGTTTCTACATACACACTCACCACTAGTGAGATGTATCATCATTTTTCCAATAGCACTAGCAGTAGTCCCTAATGGTCATGGAGGACATCTGGAGGGGGATTAGTACACATGATTAGAGACACGGAGCATTATCGAGTGGTCTACGCTTGGGGCCGAAGCATACTAGCACATTTATACTATGACTTGGGTCGATTCACCTATGGGGAGATGGATAGGATGCTACATTGTACCCTACTATAGACATGGATCCTTGAGCATATAAGTCATACCCAACTTGCAATATTTTGATTGCTACATCAGTGGGTTATCCGTGGGTTTTCAACTATCCTTTGAGATAGGCATGGTAGCATGATGATGTGTTGAACTAGAGGATGAGGTTTGACAGATTAAGCAAGGAGGATATTGTATGGAGACCCTATCTCATGGGGCTATTCAGGCCAAAAATGATAGGATAGCTGAGATGGATGCAGAGAGATAGACTACTACTATGACGACATGATCACATAGTGAGACCTTTCTACTATGATCACATCATGAAGTAGATTGGACTGGTACAAAGGCTAGCACAGGTATAGGATTCACATAGATGGTCAGTACAGAATGCGTATAGACTTGGAGATATTAAATAATTGATGCAGAGGAGGAGTATGATGAGTGGTGGGATGTGATATGGCCAGGAACCATATTTCCTATGGATTATCCTATGGGATTTGCAAGGCCTATACTAGGATCAAGAGAGGAGGATAGGGAGTCAAGCATGGGGGTAGATATAGCGGACCTATTCTTAGATGAGGATGAGGAGACAAAGGAGGATAATAGTTACAAGGGAGAGGGTGATGAGGAGGATGACGAGGTGACAAAGGATGAGTAGAGACAACCTATGAGTGAGGATAGTGATAGAGGTGATGCTAGTCCTCCTATCCACAAGTGGAGAGATACAATTCCCACATGAGTTATGAGGGAATAGTCTACATGTGCTAGTGTTTGAGAGCACAGGTAGAGTAGTAGGGCATTTTAGAATCCTATGGATCATGCTACAAACCTAGGTGATGATATTTATTATTATACTTTAATTTTTTATAGATATCATGATCATATATGGATATATTATGATGATGGATACTGATTATTCTTATGATTTCTATCTTGTAGGGCCCATGATAGAGTCCAAGGATAAATTCTGCCATGTAGCTGCAAAAATAGTGCCACCCGTTCTTGTAGATGAAGCTATGACCACAAAGTTCATGCCGCCACCATTCTTAGTAGAGCACATGGACTTGTTCGAGCCTTCTGTGAGGCTCGGGGGAGCATATGTTGGCATATCTCGATGCATTGAGCATACTGAGGGTCAAGTATTAACACTAGTAGTGGAGATAGAGGAGGCCTGATCAGCTCAGAGATTTGATAGAGAGGTTGTCTTACAATCAAAATTCAAGTAGCTTCAAAGAGAAGTTGCGCGGGTCCAAGCTGATAGAGACCGCGTCAAGCGAGAGTGAGTGGAGGCACTGATATGCAAGGGTGAGCTATGCTGGTCACTATAGACTATGCATCAGATGTCCAAAATGAGCAAATCTAGGTCACACACTTGTGTCTCTCAACGAGTGTGAATGCTACATCTAGATGAATCTAGTAGCCATAGGCGATAGTGACAGTATTCTATTGATGATATGTATTAAAACTTTTTTGGCATCTATATATAACCATGTATGGATTTTACGTTTATGTGTTAGATGGGGATATGATTTATTAAATAATCTATACTAGACTATTCAATAAATGTCTCCACGATCTAACATGTCTTTTCTTTTAAAATTTATTATATGATGCAGTATGTTATGCTAAATTAAATGCACTTATGTTTTAACAATAAGGATTTAACATAACACAACATACACTAGGAGGGTCTGAATAGCATGACGACCAAGATGAAATGAAGGTAAATTTGGGAGGGAGAAGGGGTGTGCCTTTTCCTCCTATTCTATCTTGTTCATTCAAATATGTCCAAAGAACCCTAATAAGATTGACTATCAACCTCTCAAGGTGATCTAATACACAATTAAGAGGACTTAGGAGGGGGTGTTCTTTTGGATTTAAGGGGTTCACCACCAAGCAAATACTTGGAAAAAACAATGCTTGAAACATGCCGTGATATGCAATATACCTAAAATGAGCTAAATGAGAGATATAAATACTCAAAATGAGTAACTCCAAGCTAGGATATGTGTTCCTGGGAAGCTTGGAGATGCAGTTAGGATTTTCGAAATGTAAAAGGACTATCAAAATATGCCTTGGAGGACTAACATGCCCAAGATGGAATTTTAGTTGCACTTCTATTTTTTGGGGCAACCACAAAATATATGAAACCTAAGATATGAAATTCCTTCTTCACCAAGCTTCTAGATTTCAACCCGAAAAAATTCCTACAAAATAAAGGAATTCGGATTGATTGTTGTAACGTAGAAAAAAGTATCCTTTTTCACACTCATTTGGACCTTTTTCTATGGATTTTGGCTTTATTTTACCTATATTTAATGCTATAATGTGGCTACCACATTCACATTAGGCCTTGAATGCTTGTAAATCAATAAAAACCTAATGATGTCTTACAAAGGTGTTGTGAAGTGTTGTAATACATTTTCCCAATTTTCCAAGACCTTTCCATCATAATTCACCTAAAAATCCTCTTTTTACCATTTACCAAGTCCTATTTCAAAGTGTTGTAAGGAGTTGTAACAAACTCTCACACTTTCCTAGGCTTGTCATCAATAAATTAACCCTTTCTTATGATAAAATGACCCCTTAATGCAAGTTTATAGGTCCCATTTAAGTGTTTTTCAGAAGATAATCCCGTTAAAAAATAATAATCACACTTCAATTCCTGACGTCCACTTAAAATTTCCCAAGTGGACTAAGTCACGACCTTGGGCGACTTAGTCCCATATGGCATAAATATCAAAATTAATCCAAATTTCTGGTGGGATATTGTCTTCTAAACTGTAAGGTCGACCCATGATGTGTTATTTTTGAGAAATTAAGGAGAATCATGTATAAATATGTGGTTTTCCACGCAGTTTGGGACCTCTACTTCTATTTTCTTCTATCTCCTTCTTCTCAAGAAAGCTAGGGTTTGAGCATTCTAAGTCATCAAGAAAGCATTCAAGGGAAGATTATTCAACCATTATTGCAGCAACTCAAGATCTATCATCAAGGAAATGTTCTTGACTCCATTGTTTCATGATTCATTACCTTATTTAATAATTTTGGTTTAATTACCTAAAAGGGGTTTGACTAAGGCAAGCCCCCATGCCCTAACATCCAGCATTGCCTTCTCTCTTTGTGTGATTTGCAGGTCTTGTTTGTAGATTTTGAAATAATAGGATTGGAAATATTGTCAACAACTTGTCACAACCATTTAAGGTTGCCAAAACCCTAAAAGAGGCTTGGAGAACACCTACATGCTGAAAATCAAGGTTTCTGGTCTAAATACTTGGAGCAACAAAAAGTGGAGTTCAAGAGCTTCTGCTTCCACCTTTAGATTTTTAGAAAAGATAAAGTGGACACTTCCCCCAGTTGTGGTGACGTAGTCCAATTGTGCAATTTTTTTAGAGATTTCTATAGATTTGGATACCCATTTGGCTGAAATAAGCCCCAATGAAGTTTTCAAGAATTTTCCTAAAACTGGACTACGTCACCCAGTTTGGCAGATGTCTCACCAAGCTTAAAAATCAGATTTTGCAGAATTCCAGGGACATTTATAGTCTTCAGTTCAATCTCTTCCTTTTTCCAGGTGCACTCTTTCTTATTTTCCCCTCTATCTTGCCTTGTGTTGTCTTCAACCTATCTCTTTGCATATCCCAATGTGTCTTCAAATAAGTTGCATTTTCTAAGTCTTACATTAGTTTTTAGTCTTTTTTTATGAATTTCTAGAATTTAGATCCTTATATTTAGACACATTTATAACATATTTGCATTAATCTCAAATGTTAACATTTCCCATTTTGGTATCCCTCTCTCCTTTTAGGTGAAAAACCCTAGATCATACCAAAATCTATGTTACAATTATTTATGGGATTTTTCCTTGGTCAAACCCCTTGTTTGGTAATTAAACCTTGATGAAAAAGAATAATTATGAAAATGGAAATGTGTGTGTTTCCTAATCTTAAATGTATCTAAGATTATGCAAGCTATGATATGAAGAAACCCTATTCAAATGTGTTAGAATAAGATCCCTAAGATGAAAATGGAAATGACCTATATAGGAGATCTCTTATCACCCTAACAAGTCATAATCATGGAGTATACCTTCCTTAGACGGAAAATAGAGCAATAATGGAAGATGGAATCAATCAACAAACAAGTCCTTATTCTTGGATAAATGGCTAGTGGAATCTCTAGCCTAGAATATCTCATGATCCACAATAGGCATCCATTACTAACCTTTGGCAATGCTAGATCTTGACTTGGAAAGACTTGAAAGCCTGCAAAAATATAATAGAAGGCTGCTCCAAAACTCTAAAACTTCCTTCCAATTTCTTGCTAATCACCTAATTTCTTGATTAATTTCTTACTTATTGCTTACCTAGGTGAATATGAGGTGGGAATCTTACTTTTATAGGAATTCCTACTTAATACCCTGAATATTGGATCTCAAAGGCCGACAAAAAGTCAAATTAATTCAAATATTTTCATTTCCCACTTTTAATTCCCAAAAACAAAGCCCCTAGGACTAAGATGCCCTAGCTGTTGTCTTGGTCCCACTAGGTGGGACTAAGACACCACCAATGGCATCTTCATCCCAAAAGGCTTAAATTGCAGGTTCGAAAGGTGGGTTGCCAAGATTGATGATTGTCTAAGGGTTTTGATATGATTTAAAGTTAAAATATGCCTCAGGATGCACAAAAAGGAGTCTCAGGGGCCCATAATAAGTGACCTAAAGACTAATTAATGCAAAGGATACTAAAATAGGTCCAAATTAAGTGTGAAAATTCCAAGGTATGTAGCTTACTACCCTACACTAGAAAAACTTAGATGGAGGGTCTGAGTTGCAAAACTCCTAGAACTTGTCAATCTTCCATCATCCTTAAGAATTGCTAATCCCCTAATTATTATTACAAAATCCACCATCTACCCATTTCTACCAATCTAGATACCTTCAACATATATTGTAAATCCTCAACCTTAACCTTGGTCTCTTATAACATCAATATGCCTACTTTACTCACCTAAACTAATTGTTTTACCAAATTAACTTCCTTAGGAGAATTAATCTTTTGATCAATCAAATTAAGGATTCTCATAGTTTCTTAGGGTGGGAGGTACTTTCCTCCATTGAAAAAACTCAATGAAATTGATGTCTATGTTCTTTGTCCATATCTTCCATGGCTACAAATTTTTCCTTACATCTTTTTTACTTACTCATGTAATCTAAATACATAGATCTACCTCCACTAATATAGAATTCACTTACCTCTTCTATACATATTCCATATTACAACTTATACAAGCTACACTATAGTTGCTTTACCTCTTCTTATGATTTTTTTTGACATTGATAACCCATTTTTGCATATTGAGGATGTTTTTCCTTCCTTTACCATGATTTCATTCCATATATCCCACCTTCTAGTAGTTGAAACATATAATAGGAAGACACTCATAATCAAGGTCTTAGATCTAATCTCAATAACATGTTGAATATAATCTTACTAAGATCCACCTCAATGCATATCTTGACATAAGACACTAATTTTTCATTTTCGTTACTTCAAGAGGTTAAAATGTATTCCCTAGAGAATTGTAATGTAGTAAAATTCATATGCTTGCATTTTCACACTTGTTTTTCCTTGCTTTACTTATACTTCTTTATGGCTTAATTGGTCCTATTTTGCATGCACAAGCCTTATAAACTATATATTTTTAAGGTAAATCCCTACAAACCTCAAAAGATAAATGATCATTTAATGTTTATTTCTATCTATCCTTGATTTGTGGTCTAGGACTAATATGCCACCTACAAAATCTTTTTCCTTCATGGGTCGTGGGACCTTGATTTTCAAACCACTTAAAAAGGTTCCTTTTTGTAGTTTGTACCCCAAAATATGACCCTCAAGACCAATATGCCACCTAGGGAATCTTAGTCCTCCTAGGCCTATTTTTGAGACCTAATTTCATATTCGAGTGGGGTTTAGCCTCCTTTAATTAATTATTTCATATGTCATCATTTGGTTTAATTACCTAAAAGGGTTTTGATCGCGGAAAAATCCTATTCACTAACAATCAACAAGTTTTTATTCTCCCCTTTGATGCGTTCTTGTGAGCTTTTAGGTTGAAGATCAAGTGGAGAATAAGATTGGAGCAAAGTTGTCAAAGTTGTAAAGTTGTAAAGTTGTCATCTTTGTTGCAAGAACATGGAAACAAGGCTATAGAATTTGTTTCTAGTTTTCAGAGCTGAGCATCGAGGAGTTGGAAGTACATAAATCATGGAATAGAACCCAGATCTCAGTTTTTGGAACCCTAATAGGAACTTGTTCTCTAGTAAAGGTGAATGGGTCCTCTATGACCTAAACACAACAATTTTTCAATAAGGTACACATTATTTTAAGCTCTCAAAACTTCACGTATTGTTGTTGTAATAGTACGATTAGTTTTTGATTGTTATTTAAGCATTTTGGCCTTCATAATTGAATGAAAGATCCCTAGAAAGAAAAAATCTATAGCTGGTTTATCACCTTGATCCATTCATCTTGTTGGTAAAAATCCATTTTTTATTCATTTCAGTTTCTAGCATTCCCCTTTGAAAGGTGGAAAATTGCAGCCCTTTTCACCTTTAGGTTTTTGGACCAAAAGGGGCAACTTTCGCTAACTTTCACTCAAGAACAAACCCTTGAGATCTCAAAAGAGAAAGAGATCTTGAAAGAGGATTTTCCTAAGGCCTAGATATGATATAATGAGTGGTTCACCACCAAGTCTAAACTTGGAAAAGACAATTCAATGAAAGATGTAAGACACAACCCTAATTCAATGCAATGATCTATGAAATGGCTTAGAAATGCAAACAAACATAATAGAAAGATGAATAGTGTGCACCAAGAAACCTTGAGGTGCTTGGAAACAACTTTGAAACACTAAATTTTTTATTTTTTTAATCAAGTGGGACTCATTTGCCAACCAGGGAGAGTTAGTCCCAAATTTGGGTTTTTGTCTAGAAGAATGTTTTGAGAAAAAGGGTATCAAAATCTACAAATAGCTCTAAGAAATAGCTATAGTGGGACTCATTCTCCACTCTTGGCCTATTAATCTCCTTTCTCTTTATTGGGAATTAAAGGTTTTGATCTACACTTCAACACCCGCCATTCCCTTCCAACTTGAGTTTCGGATCTGAATCTATAAAAATACTTGCAAAATAAGATATAAAGTTGATTTTCTAATAGGGGATTTGCCTCAATCAAACCCATATTTTGGTAATTAAACCTTGATATAAATGATGAAATATGCATGAAAACCCTATCCTTAAGTGTGTCTAATACTAAGAAATTTGAAAAATGATGCAATCCTATCCAAATGTGCAAGAATATGATGCAAGGATGGAAATGTAAAGATGAATGAATCACTTGAGGAGATCCCTAATCTCCCTAAATGAGCTCTAATGATGCTTGTACCTTTCTTAGACTGAATGCAGAGTGATAATGAAAGATGGAATCACTTAGGAAACAAGTATTTAGGCTTGGCTTGATGGCTAGCTGCAACTCCCCAATCTAGAATCCATTATGATTCACCATAGACAACCATGATCAACCCTTGAAAATGTTAGATCTTGAATGAAAGTGAGCTTGAAGACTTGAAAAAACACTTTAATGCTACTTCAAGGCTACAAATCTTCTTTCTTTTGGAATTGTATGTTAGAAACCCTAGATCAGACATGCAAACCTAAACACCTTCCACAGAAGAGAAAACATCAAAAAAGCAAAGCTTTGCATGTAATGTGCAAATTGATATTATTCAAGAATTCAATGTTATAATGAGATGATTTTCTTTATAAAAGCAAAGTATGCAACCGTAATGTTGACCTAAAAGTTAACCCTAGTGTGCACAATTAATAATTAATCAATTATTAATGTGCCTAAGTTTAGCTTAAGCAACTAGAGGAATAAGTGACTTAATTAATTAACCAGTATGATATAATTAATTAAGCAGATAAATTATTACTCTAACACCCCCCCTTAACATGAACTTAGGAAGAAGCTAAAACACTAGAAGAAGATGCATGCAAGCAAAGATGGGTCCCAACAACTAGGCCTGATTAAGTACCCATTTACAAATGCAAGAAAGACGTAGAGGAGGAAAACCCAACAATGATATGACATGCTGCAAAGAAGCACTGGAAGAACACTGTAGAGTAACACTAGAACCGCAATCTGGCAAGCAAGGAAATATACTTCTATCTACAAGAAACCATATCTGAATCATAATGATGCAACAGCAGACCCGATGCCACGGAACACTCCAAAACTCCAAACAGGAACAACGCTGGAATCTATGAAGTAGCAGTCAGTTATTAAATGATGTATCACTGAAAATGAAGTGCAAAGATGCAAGTTGCACTCTCCCAACTGTCAAAATATCCAAGTAATCTCCAAAGCACCCATCGGGCCAGATCTGGAATAATGATAAACCTGGGATATATACAAAAAAAAGTGCATGTACAACAACATAAAGCTCCCAAATACCTTTCCAATGGCACAAATATAGTGAAAATGGGAGATCGTGGCAAAGAGTTATGAGCTCAGAAGCATAAAAATTACATCTAACTTTAAATAGTAATAAATGTAGTAAAAGAGGAAAATATTGTCAAATAAGCTGCACCACACGATAGTGCTCAGAACTAGCTTTCTGACGATATCTCATTTGCCCGATTTTGATACCGTATGCCCAAGTTATGCCAAAAACAAAAAAATTGCTCTTTTAGGGAAAATCAAGGTTAGGCGGGGACAAATTGCCATATGACCGATGACATCATGCTGATGTCAGAACTTTACTACAAAAAATTTGACAGCCATGTAACCGTCAGCGCAAAAATTTGGGCCCCTGGTCACCTTATGACCGTGGGCGCAGGGCAAGGGGCTGGGGCAGAACCCTTGCACAGAAATAAAAACTCTATAATTTGAAATCTTCAAAAAACTGAATAGGCAACCACAGGTCTGGAGCTTTGATACCATGTAGAAGTTGTGAAAGCCAACTTCACAAACCTCGAAGATCACCTGCATGCAAACACCCTGTCACAGAAGAAGACATTGAAGACAAAAAGAAAAGGTGCTCTGAAAGCTTATTACTCTAACATTGTAATGCTCTTGTGAAAGCTTGCTTGAAGATTCTTGATACTTGTCTCTTGAAAATTATTTTTCAAATTTCTTAGAGTTGATAAAAATGACTTAGAAAAATTATTTTATAGGAATTAACACCTAATTGACCGTTATTTAGATCTCAAAGGCTGACATCCACAAAAAATGTGAATTGAAATGGTGAATTTCCTGCTCAAAATTGAAAAAGACCCCAAATGGGATTCATTCACCACCCTTGGAAAATGGGTTCCACCTAAGGGGACTCATTCACCTAAGGTGGGAAATGAGTCTCACCTTAGCTTTTTGAGGTGGGTTTTCATGTTTTTTTATATTTTAAATGATTTTATAGGAATTTTGAGTGAAATAAGCCTTGAGATCCAAAATAATGGGTCTTAGGGGCCTATAAATATTGATTTTAAAGGGTAATTAATGCAAGGATGCCAAAATAGGTCCAAATTAAGTGTGAAATTTCCTCACTTTCAAGGCCATACAATTTTCTACACTACACCCTTAACTAACTTTCATTGTGTTTTTGTGTTTTGTAACATTTTTTAAATAATAAGTTTTTGTAGGTTCTTGGGAGGTCTTTGAAAATTAATTTTTTAATGGGTCCTCTTGGTGTAAAATGGAGCTCACAAGTGCATCGAAAGTGGCCAATAGGATAATTTTGACATTTAACACTAGGTATTTTTCTCACAAGGATTTTGTGTTTTTTGTAGGGTCCCTAGATTCTCACAAGTAGAGAATTCCACATGATTGTAAAAAAATTGTACAAATATACAAATGATGTCATACAACTAAGAAATTCCAAGATACGCAATCCATATACATATTTCTTTAGATAAAAGGAAAAATATTGAATATTATTTGAGAGGTGCGAAAATATAGTTGTTTTTTATGGTTTAGGACATAGAACAACTTATTTCACCAACAATTTCATTGAAGGATAACCCTAGAGATCTCAATGCAAAGGGGGAAGAGATTTTTCTATAGCGTTATCCTAGGATATGATTACAAACCATTGAAGGGTTCACCATCAGGCTAGGGCTTGGAAAGACAAATGAAATGCAAGTTGTAATGCTTAAGCCTAGTGCAATGCAATCTTTCACTAAATGACCTACAAAAGCATGTGAAATAGAATAAAAAACTGCAAGATGAAATGTGTGCACCTAGAAATTTGAAGATGACTGGATGAAGCTTTGAAATGCTGAAAATATTGATTTTAAAGCCTACTTGGACTCATACACTAGTCTAGGCAATTTAGTCCAAGATCTGGATCTTTGTGCAGAAAATGCAATCTGGCAGATGGGTATCTAAAACTGTAGAAACTTGAAAAATGACCTAGATTGGGGACTTATACATAGAAACTGGTGTATCAGTCCAATCAAGGTTTTCAAGAGCTTCAAAGCTTGGTCCTACTCTTCTCTATCTGCTCTATCCTTCCCAATTGACTTTCGGATCTAAATCTCCAATATGCAACCTGTAGGTGTTCTCCAATCATCTTCAATTCAAGGTGGAAACTTTGACAACTTTGAATACTTGACAAATTTCTCTAAAATTTCTATTCAATATGTCTTCAATCTAGATTTTCAAATCACACACTAAAGAGAGAGAAAAATGTTGTTTTGTTAGTAGAAAGGGGTTTTCCTTTGTCCAACCCCGTTTTGGTAATCAAACATTGAAATGAAATCAAATAAGATAATTGAATAATGTTGGAACTCACCAAACCCTAGAAAAAGGTGCTCCAAACATGTATGAGATGGTTCAAATGGATGTAGATATTGACTCTTACTTGAATAGGATAGACCATGAATGGAATGCAAGCTTGAATCATGAAACCCTATATCACAATTGTTATCCTAAAAAAAACATGATGCATGAAAACTTTGACATGATGCTTGATGCTTGAAGAATGCTCTAAAATGCTTGATAATCCACTCTTGAAGACTCTTGAATGCTTCCTTGATTAGAAATTTTCTATTATGAATGCTCTCACAAAAGTCTTATGTGAAAATGAGTGAAAGAACCTTATACTTATACTTAATTATGCCAAGTTCCTTGAAATTACAACACTACAATTTGACATCAAATCTAGGAGAATAAAATCCCACCAATAATTTTAATTAATTTTGATTTTGGGCCACATACCTGACTGATATGCCAAAATTGGCATGAGTCCCATTAGGTATAATTTATGGGAGAAATTTCCAAAATTCTTAGAAAGGTGTAAAATATAGATTGGGACCCAAAAATCTAGGTGGTATTCACATGCCCAAGGTGGTGTATGAGTCCCAGATCAATAAATCTAGGCCATACAACCTAAAAAAACCTAAACAATGATTGTATGTTGATTGTATGTTAGGATTATCCTAAAAAATATGCATTTATTAATGCTTGTGGATATGAAATAAGACCAATTAAAGCATAAATATATTGTCCCCATAGCTTTCACTACACCAAAAGATCAACCTGTTAATGCCTAATACAACTGTCAGAGTTAACGGATCCATGGGAGGTGATTAGTCGATGTCACGAATCCCAAGGGGAGCACTGACCATCTACCAATAAATCCCCCCTCAATGTTACCTAACGGGATTCAAACCCAACACCTTTGGCTCTAATACCAATTATTAGCCCCACAACTGTCGTTGTTGTTGGCCTCACAATTGCCATTGCACCAAAAGATCAACCTCTTAATGCCCGATACAATTGTTAGAGTTAATGGATCCATGAGAGTTGGTTAGTCCATGTCAAAAATCCTAAGGGAAGCACTTACCATCCACCAAAAAAATCCCCCTCAGTGTTACCCAAGGGGATTCAAACCCGACACCTTTGGCTCTTATTCCAATTGTTGGCCCCAAGGCTATCGCTGCACCAAAATATTGACCTATTAAGGCCTGACACAACTATCAGAGTTAATGGATCCATGGGAAGTGCTTAGTCCATGTCAAGAATCTGAAGGGGAGCGCTGACCATCTACCAATAGCTGCACCAAAAGATTGACCTATTAATGCCCGATACAATTGTCAGAGTTAACAGATCCACCTGAGGCGGTTAGTCCATGGCATGAATCCCAAGGGGAGTGCTGACCATCTGCCAATAAAATAATCCCAATTATTAAATAGAACACTAGAAAAGTGTGAAAATGTGTTACAACACTTTACAACACTCTAAACAAGGCATCATTAAGGTAAATTTTGGTTCAAAATAGGTTCATTAGGCTCAATTAATCAATAAGACCTTAGAAAAGTGTGAAAGTGTGTTACAACACTTTACAACACCTTAGAAAGGTATAATTTAAGTTCATTTAGTTTACAAGGCCCCAAGACCTAATGTGAATGTGTTAAACACATTACAACAGTAAATCAAGTTGACATTTAGGCTTAATTCAATGAGTGTAATACCCCTCCGTTTTGTTTCTTGTTCAAGTTGCTTTATGCTATGTTTGGTTGCAATTACTTTGATTCTGGATACATTTTGTTATGATGTTTTGATTGTTACTATCGAGTGACAAATATTATTGTGGGATGTAGTTATCCGATTTTGTTTCATATGCATTATGGATTAATGATGTTGTAGAGTTAACATGAGATGTTATTATGAGATTATTGGAATTATGATGGAAGTGTCAGTTTCGATGAGTGTATTGGTGAAGAGGACAGTTTCGCATCACTCGCTTGCGAGCGCCCTGCGAATCTATAATTTCTTCTTCACGTTGTGTATTATATGCTAGATATATTGTAGGATATTGTTTACTTGGTTGCAGGATTGCAGGTACATGACATCGACTCCACCTGGTTTCACAGGTTTGAGCGTGTCGATCCAACGGTTAAGTTGAACGGGAGATAGTAGCTAGTTAACATGTGTCAAGTTTACACCTTAGCCTTAGTGTGTCGTCAGTTGTGTGTGTGTCGTGTCAATGTCTGTCTTACTTTGATGTTATTTAATTCTGAAGCATTCTTGATTTGGAAATAGATATTTAGAATAATTGCATTAAAATCATGTTGATGGTTATTTAATTTAAATAATGCAATGTGGATAAAAGTTTATACTTAAATTAATTAATTATATTTAGTTTATTTAATTAATTAAATTTGATCCAAGGGGTTGAATTTAGTTACTAAATAATTCAATTAATTAATTAAACGTGATGCAAGAGAATGAAAGGAAATAAAAGAATTAGAATTAATTTTGGAATTTAATTCCAACGTGTGAGAATTAAATTATAAATTGTAATTAAATGTTTATTTGGGAAATTGGTTGCAACATTGGAAATTAATTTATTATTTCAAATTGCATTTTAAATTGAAAGTGGGTTTTTGAAAAGTGAAATTGAAATTGAAATTGAAATTGAAATATCTAATTTGAATGTAATGTGAATTAGGGTTGTAAATATTGAAATTGAAATTGAAATATCTAATTTGCATGTAATGTGAATTAGGGTTCAATTAGGTATTTTTGATTTATAAGAATATATGTTTTAATTTTACGGCAGAAAGTTTTTTAGAAAAATACATTTTTACAGCAGGGAAGAAATTTTGGAAAATTTGCACAAGGGTTTGAAGAAATTTTGATTGTAGAATTGATTGAAGGAAAGATTGTTTGCATTTGTTTGGTTTTGGATTGGATTCATTGGAGGATTGAAGAAAATTCAAGAAATCTTTGGAGGAGGCTTGCATCAGAAATTCATCTCTTCCTATAGCTTCTTGTACCAGGTTTTCTTCTTTGTGTTTTATTGTTCTTGATTGTTTTTCTTTAAAATAGTAATGATTAAAGATTTGTTTGATAAATCTGTTTTGAAAAATAAATTTGATGTTGGAAGAAAAGAATTAAAAAAATTTATAGCCTTTGCTTGTGAAAATTCTTGAGTGAAAATTGTGAAAACCTTAGTTGAATTTAAATTATTTCAGGAAATCAATTTTGTTGTTATTGAAATCAAAACATAGAGATTGATCAATGCATTTAGAATGTTTTTAGAAAATGGAACCCTCTGTTATTATTAAAAATCGGATTTTAAAATCTGCAGTATAGTTATATTTTCATGGTAAAATGGTCTGATTGCGTCGCCTATAACTTTACTTTCACAAACTGGGTTTTCAATAAAGTTAAAGGGTTTTTTCATTTTTCAATTTTCTAACCCCTATCCAAAAATCGTAAATACCCAGATCATAGTTTTTGATTTATGCTTAAAACATGAGACTGCTGTTAAGTTATTTTTCCCATGGCTGTCTGAAAATAAAATAATAATAAATTGATATTTATAAATATTAATATTTTATGTATTGTTATTATAATATTAAAATATTATTTAATAATACTTTATATTATAATTTATAATACTAAATTATTATATTTATTTATATTATTTTAAATAAAATTTGTATATTAGATTAGTGGAATTAAAATTATAAACATATGGGAAAATTATTGTTTATTTTAAAATGGCATGTTAAAGTTTTAATTGAATGAGTTAAATATTTGATTTAAAGAATGCATAATTTAAAATTGAATTGTGAAATTTAAATCCATATGTAAAAGGTCCAATTATTAATTTGATTTAATTGAAAAAATATATTTACATTTTGGAATATTGATGATAAGGGATATTTTATTTTGAATTAATCAATTTGATATTTTGCAAAAGATAGAAGATATGTTAATGATTAAATATATTTAAATATATTAATTTATATTTAGTATATATATAGTGAAGGTATATATCCATTTGAGAGAATAAATAATATTTTATCTTATTTTATTCTGTTGTTTGCAAATTGGGTATTATTAGTGTTCTAAAAGAGATAATTAGTATGTGTAAAAAATGTATAGAGAAACATATTTAAATATATTGAAGAATTATAGAAATATTTATATTTAAAATGTTTGTTTTAATTAATGAGATTTAATTAAAAACAATATGAATACATGGTCAAATAGATAAGCCAAAAGATATTTTTATACATTGATGAAATTGCATGTTTTTTTTAAATGAATAATTGAAGAGACATAGACTCTGGATAGAAAATTGAAAAGATTGTTTGCAATAATGCTAGGTTGCATTAAAAGTAAATTTAGGAACTAACTATATTGAAAAAGGCAAATGGTTATTATGTTTTATTTAGTTCCATAGAGTAATCTAGTCATTGTGAATGGAATATTAAAGAATATATGTAATTAAATTTATTAATATATATATTGGGTGTCTATATAATATGGAGCACATATATATATATTTAGTGTAAAATTCATTATCGTATTTTATTTTAATGAGATGCATGCAATATATTATTGAATAGAGATTTAAAAATAAATTGATTAGTGTATATGGAAAATGGTTAGAGAAACAATATGTTATTATATTAAAGTGATTGAATGTGTTAAATAGAAAATTGAATCAAATGTAAGATTTGGTTAGAAAATGGAAATAGTTTACTTGCATGGATTTGTGTCGATTTAAAAGTAAATTAAGAAGTTGTTTTATTGATGAGGCAATCAATTATGTTATTTAATTAATTTCTATTTAGATTAATTGAATCATTGTGATTGGATTATGAAAGAGATATGGATTTAGTATATCCAAAAGTAGTATCTTCCTCATGCTTATCTTAAAGGATTTAATTCTTTGTATTCAGTAAAGGGAAGTAAATTTAATTGTTTTAGATTTCCAATAATGAAAAGGGAAATAGGGGTTATGATTAATTAGATGATCTACTTATCATGTCTTTGACTTTGTCAACACTACCTATTGAATGAGTATGGATTTAGGAAATCCAAATATTAGATTTGATTGATGACTTGAATGCTTTTGTTGCTATGTCGTCAAGTTGCATTGTTGGTTTTGGGATTTAGTGTTAGTCCTAAATTATAAGTCTTCCAGAAGAACTTAGAGGATAAGGGTTGTTGAATCTTTATGCCATCCAGTTGTTTTCCCTTGGGTAGTGCATGTTCAGTTTTACCCGGATTTTCATGAACGGGGATGTTTGCACCTCCTTGGTTTAGGAGCGGATTATGGGATCCGTGTCTCCTTGTATGGAGTGACCTTGTTATGTGGTTTCATCTTGTTTCCTCCTATGAAAGGAGTGGACTATGTGTTGTTGCCTCCAAGATGTTTGGAGTGAGATATTTTGTACCTCCTGTGAAAGGAGTGGACTATGTGATTGTTGCCTCCAAGATGTTGGAGTGAGTTCTATTATTTGTATCCTCTTTATGTTGGAGTGGATTATGATGCCTAGTTGGTATGCACTTGTGGTTCCCTTGGTGGATTGTTTGGGTGTGTGTTGTCGAATAGAAGAGTGGCTTCTGTTAGGCGCCAGAGCCCAAAGAGGTAAACTGGATAACCTTCAGGAGTGATTTAAACAAGTGATAATTAAAATAATGTACTTAGAAGATTAGGACTAACTTCTCACTAATCAAGATAATTTAATCCTCACTCATAGACGTAAGGGCTTGTTTAGACTTGGGATGAGTGAGAAGTCTTGGAATGGCAAGATCAACTATCTAGTTCTTGCGAGAGGTAGTTGATTCCGCATGAGTGAGTATGAGTGTCGGGATTCGGTTGAGGCCACCAGGATTACTTGTGCCGGAGCCTATGAAGAATACCTAGAGGAGATCTCATGACAAACCTTGCGATGACACTCTATCTATGACAACTGTTGTTAATTATTTTATGTGTATGGTTATTTGAACATATTTGATCTACTTTATGTTTGGAAGCAATGTGACCTATGTCAGTGATGTTGGAGTTGTACTTGTATTTTACTTGATTTGTACATGCATTGCATTTGATTCGTACTTGTATGGTGAATGAGTTGTACTTGTTAATTCATTTGGTTGGTTATAACAGTACGAGTCAGTTTGAGTCTGCCATTGGTTAGTGGTTGTAGATCTTAGTCCATGTTACTTTGTTACTATCTCCTAGCATGTGGGGTGGGCCTTCGGGTACCACATTGGCTGGGTGGAACATGCACCAAAACCGTTGGGTCCCCATCGATCTTCAGAACTTGGTGGCGAGACACCTAGGTGGACAGCTCGTGGTTCTCGTTGTATTATATTGCATTTTAATATTTTAATTTGTATAAGTTATTTTATCCCTCTTTTGATTATGAGGTGGAATTCTGTAATTGTAACCTTGAGTACTACTGCCTCATTCTGAGAATGAGTGATGTAACTATTGGTTTAAGATAATGTTTATGAGATTGTATCTCGGTTAATTATCTTATTATGTTATGTGATATTCTTATGATGTATGATGGTGATTTCATAAAGTTCATAAGGCTATGGTTATATGTATTATGTATGTGTGGGTTTAAGTAATCCTAACCTTGTAGCCTTAGAGGTTGTTGTTAATTAGTAAGTGAATGTGTATGGTAAATGCACTTTATAAAAAAAAAATTAGTTCGCTTAAGATGTTAATTGCAACTTCTTTTAGGGTTACTTGGTGGGGCATTACAATGAGGATCTAGAAACAAGTGTAAAAATGTCATGGGCGACAAGTTTTGACACTACATTTAGCCCCCACTTTAGTGAGAGAATGAACTTGCTTCAAACTCACACCAAAGTAGACCAAAATGCATCAAGAGGGGTCCAAATACACCTATGATAGTAAGATAGGATGAAAACAATCAAGAGGGGCGATCAAGCCCCCAAGATCAAGATCCCATGACAAACCAACATAGGAAAAAAATAACACACAAGAAAAATATATAATGAGCATCATCAAGGCACAAGAATACACTGCCAAAGATGAAAATAAAAATAAAAGGAAAGAAGGATCAAGCTTCGACCATTTATCCATCACAATCCGGATCAGATCTAGGCTATTTTTTTTTTTAAATGCACGCTCAATCTAAGGAAATAGAACTTGAGACTGCAACCTAGGTGAGTAATCCAAAGAGGTGAGACACATACACACATGGCCGGTATGTGCTCATACTCACATGTGAGTGGCTATGGGAGAGTCATGCCTTGATTTGGGTTCCCATTAAACCATACCAAAGTTATACCTCCTAACAACTTTGATAAGGTGCCACACAAAAATGACCTTCGAGCTTCATGAGACAAGTAAAACTTCATATGCTTGGAGCTCATGAACAATGAACTTCGAGCTTCATAAGGAAAGAAAAACTTTGTATGAATGGAACTCATGAGCAATGAACTTTGAGCTTCATGAGGCAAGAAAAACTTCGTATGCTTGAAACTCATGAACAAACAAGATGGCTCCACAGAAATGCAAGATGTGTTATGAAAGGTGGCCATATAATTGAAAATGAAAATTCAACAATAGGGAATGTTCAAAGGAGTCTTCCTTAATTCATGCGAGGTCTCTAGCTTAGGGGAGATTGTGCCTAATGTCTCCAACAGAGGACCAACCAAACAATAGAAGATAAACAACTTAGGGGATGCAATGTGTTGCATCAAGCCAATAAGAGGAATATAATATGTTAAGAGAGACGATACTCTTTAAGGACATCACACCCAATATCACCACAAAGAGAAAAATGCATCACATGAAGTAAGAAGACTACACCATGAAACAAGAAAAAAAAGAAAAATTGAAAAATAATAATGCTAATGTATGCCCCCACTTTAAAAAAATTAATAAACACCATGTTATGAGCAATTAATTTAAAGTAGAAAATGATAAATGCTAATAAACAAGACATGTGAGAGCTAACTTCTAGAAAGCCCTATGCCAACTCATATGTTTCCAAGTAAAGCTACATCATGAAAAAGGAAAGAAAGGGTTTTCCCCCAAAATAAAACTCCAAACACACATAAGGGATCTATGGATTTGGGGTCAATATGTTCTTGCTACAATATTTTCAGAGAGCTCAAAACTATCATCACTCCCTAGATACTCATAGAACGCGAAGAATGACACAAAGAGAGTGAAAATAAAGAAAAAGCCTTTTGGGTCAACATGGAAGAGACATGAATGTCTTGACACCTTGTGTCATCCCCAAAAGGAAAACAAAAGACAAATGAAAAGATTTTGGGTCTTCATGGAAGAGACATGAATGTCTCAATGCCTTGTGTCATCCCCAAAAGGAAAACACCAGACAAAGAAAAGATAAAGGAAAAGATTTTGGGTCAACATGGAAGAGACATGAATGTATCAATGCATTGCATCATCCCCAAAACAAAACATAAGACAAATAAAAGATAAAGGAAAATATGTTGGGTCAACATGGAAGAGACATGAATATCTCAATGCCTTGCATCATCCCCAAAATAAAAAAAACAAGACAAATAAAAGATAGAGGAAAAAGATAAAAGATTTATGACATAGAGAAGAATGTAAGTAAAAATAGAGGAATGTCACAAAGAGGAAGAAACACCAACAAAAAAAATATGAGGGATCACATTATGCACATGTAATCATAAAAGAAAAGTGAAAAAATAAATAATGTAATAGACTAGTAAGGCACATGCAAGTCAACCTATTAGAATGTTTTCCACATCCTAATCGTGTTCATCATATGTAGAAGACATAAATCTAGCCAAAGGGACAATAGCAAGTGCCAAACTAGGGTCATCACCAAGTTCAACACTCTTCTGAGGAGAATCACCATTTAAGCTCATAGAGGATGGAAAAAAAGAGTTCAATTCATTATGAAATTTCTCATCGATTTTAGCAATCCCATCATCGTTTTCCAAGTTGATCACAACAAGAGATTGAAAGATAATGTCCACGAAAGGTTCTTTTTTATGCTGTGGCGAGGATATAGAGTCATCATGTATTGCTTCAGTCAACTTTGGATTTTTATTTTCTTTGTTTATTTATTCATTGAATTTCAAGCAAGGGCACGAAGTCTACGCCTATGTGCGAGTGTTAAAAGGTAGATATCTAACAAGTTAAATGCATATTTGATCAATAAAACACACACAAAAAATTATAACAAAAACAAGACAACACAGAGAATTTAATGTGGTTCACCCAATCTGGGCTACATCCACAAAACCATAGCCATCCAATGATTTTATTATCTAGTGAAAAACATATTACAATCTCACAAATAATATCATACTAAAAATTCCATCCCAACCACTTATAACATGCTTTTAGAAGCTTCAAGAAATTAGGGTTTAAAAAGTCGGTTTCTTTTCTTTTTTGGTGACGAAGCAAAAAATTAGAAAAAAAATGTCTTGAGGGTTGCCACCCCCAAACCCCCGCTTTTTGGCGGTTGCTACCTGCAAACCCTCGCCCAAGGCCTGGCCCGGCCCCAGAGCCCAGCGAGGATACACGAAGAGTGTATAGTATAGCATGATCAATCACCACATACCAACACTAAACCCTCTAGCACCTCTGTTTCTTTTAGTTTGGTTTTTCAAGTTTTATTTGTGTAGGAGTTGTTAAAACATCAAGTTTTTCAAATGATTTAATTTTTTCAGTAAATTTTCTTCAAAGTGGTGCTACATATGCATTTATCTAAAAAATTTAGTGTGAAAAGCTATGGACATATATAAATTAGCTAGAATGAATCTTACTAGATCATATGTTTGAACAAAATTATTTTTTTGTTAGAAATACTTAAATTCAGTTGTGCTGATAAGTTGGCCAAAAGTGTGACATAGATTTATAGTTTTACCCAAAGAGAAGTAAAGATGGTATTAAACTGACATAGAGATCAAACTTCTTTTATGATTGGGAATCAAGTGGATGTGATGGAAATGTTGGTTTGGTGTACAATAAGGAGCTCTCATTATGGAAGTTGATTGAAGATGAAGATGAAGGGAAAATAAAATGCAGATGGTCAGAATTGTAGCTAATTCTGAGGAGTCTATGTGATGAAACTTTGCATGGTGTGACCATTAATGATGATTGGATATATCCACAAGTAGTGGTTAATAGATGTGGGTGGCATTCCATATATCTGCCTAGAAGTAAGTTGGTTTTGTTTGATGTGGAGGGAAGAATGATGCATAGCATTGTTGGTGGAATGTTGATAGTATTTCAATGGTAAGATTTTATACTAATGTATTCTTATGAGCTTAAAAATATTTGGTAGCCTTCTTAAGGTTGAAAGCACAAAGTTGGGTCCACGAAACGTTGAAGTTTTTTCCTTAGCCAAAAAAACGAAATCGGCTAAGCAAAAATGGGATCCCGATTTTTACAAATTGGGATCCCATTTTGGTTCGGGATCTCGAGCCTGATTAAAAAATGGGATCACTCTTTTCAAAAATCAGGATCCCATTTGCTAGAGGGTCCCGAACCGGTGGAGAGGAAACGACATCCTAGTTTGTCAAGAACAGGATCCCGATTTGTAAAAATTGGGATCCCATTTATTACAAACCGGGATCCCATTTCGTAAGACTATTTATTTTTTAAAAAATGAATAAATCTTCATTTTTTCCTATGTGCACGGGATCTGCATTTGAGAGTGACAATGACTACCAGATGACCTCTAGGGACCCGTACTCTTCCTCTTTTTTTTGCATTTTTCCATTTGAAATTGAAATTCTTGATAAATTTACTGTTTTTAGAATGTTAATTGTAATGCCCCGCCATGCAACCCTAGAGGAAGTTTCAATTCACTAAACAAGCGTACTAATTTTTTTTTTAAAAGAAGTGAATTAAACCCACATGTTCAACTAAATTGACAACATCCCCTAGGGTTACATAACTGGGATTACTTAAATCCCCATTAACATACAGCATCTAAAATATATTGAAAGTAAATAACTCAAGTAATAACATTCAATAACATAAAAAGATATGAGATAAAAATGAAGCATTCATTACATAAATCTATTACAATCCTCATTCCCAGAATGAGTCAAAATACATAAGTATGATCATTACAAGGTCCACCTAATAACACAAGAGGCATAAATCAATATCATTACAATAATAGATACAAAGTACAAGAATTAAAAGTAAGAAATGCGAGATGTCCATCAAGATGTCTCACCACCAAGTACTGAAGGTCAAGGGGACCCAACGGTTATGGTGCATGTTCCACCCAACCAATGTGGTACCCGAAGGCCCACCCCCCATGTTAGGAGATAGCAACCAAGTAACATGGATGAGAAACCTACCACCTCAAACCAAAGGTAGACTCATACTGATACAAACTGACTCAACCACACATATGCACAATAAAGTCAAAACTCTAATCATGGTTACATTGCTTCCAGACATAATATAATCAAGTGTGCTAAAGAAAACATACACACAACAAAACACGGTGTTATCCTAGACAAAGTGTCATCGCAAGGTTTGTCATGAGATATCCTCTGGGCATTCTTCATAGGCTCCGAAAATCCTGGTGGCCTCAACCGAATCCCGACACTCATACTAACTCAAGCAGAATCAACTACCTCTCATAGGGATGAGATATTGATCTTGCCATTCCAAGCCTTCTCACTCACCCCAAGTCTAAACAAACCCTTGTGCCTGTGAGTGAGGTTAATTTATCTTGGTTAATGTGAACTACATCCTAGTCATCTAAGTACATTATTTTAGTTATCACTTATTAAAACTACTTTTGAAGGTTATCTAGTTTACCTCTTTGGGCTCTGGCCCCTAACAAAAGCCACTCTTCTAATTGGATAACACACTACAAAACTAACTCCAAGGGTTACTCAAGTGCTACAGAATTGAACCAAAATACTCTCTCCAATCCTAGGAGGCAACACAAAGAAGTCCACTCCAATACTAGGAGGACACTAGATGCTTGTAACACTACCCAAGGGAAATCAAAACAATATTTTAACAAGGGAATGACCCACGTTTAACTGGAAGACTTTACAACCCAACTACTCAACAATCATTCACAAAATACGCATTAAAAGATACATCAATGAACTCATGCATTGGAAATGAAAAATACTACATTTGGTTATTCTAAAACCATGTTCCTAATCTAATGTTTCTCACAAGAGAGGAACTATTCCATTCTATACTTTATATTGATCAATAATTCTTCATCAAAAACTTAAACTTCTCAACTGAATCAAATCATGAGAGTGATAAATTTAACTAGAACTAGTTGTTTAGTTGGAGGATGCTTCTATGTTTAACAAGATATTTAACTATAATCTCCACAACGAAACCTCATGCATAAAACTAATATTCGTTATAAAAGGAAATATCTCCCTTCTCATTTGATTCAATAAATCAACTATATAAAAAAATCATTCTAACAAGGTTAACTAATTTAATATATATAACATTAATTATATTCATAAAAATATACATATATATTAAATATCATATATATTTAAATATATAATATAAAAAGAATATATATATAATATATATAAATAAATTAAATATCATATAAATAAAAAAATTAAACCAAATTACAATTAAAATTGAAAATAAATTAAATAAAATAAAAATTAAAATTAAAAACGAAATTAAAAAAAACATAAATAAAAAATTTCATAAAACGAAATTTAAATAAAACAAAAATAAACAAAAAAAATAAAATAAAAAAATAAACATTGGCGGATGTGACAGGGTACCCCATACCCTGCGCATAGTCCGCAGCGCCTGCGCCGACTGTACTATACGTATAGCGGTCGGCGGTACCATGGGGGCCGCAGTCCCATTGGACAATGTGTCCCCCATGCGGGTGGCGCACTGCCCAGTGGGTACTGCGTACCCACTGGTAAATACAAAAAAAAACACAGTGGGGGCCGAACCCCCCCCAACTTTATAAAATTTAAATTTTATTTTTTCAAAAGAGCAAAAATAACAATTCGTACGCAGAGTACGATTCAACACGGGTCTGTACGGCGGCCCAAAAACAACATTAATACAGGAATTAAAATAAAATTTTATATATGTGTTTATATAAATTATATATATCATATTCAGAATATGGTATATGTAATGTATATTAACATATATATAATTTTTTTCCAGAATTTCCTCTTCTAGTGAAATTGGAGAAAATAAGTTAACAACCAGAAAATAAATTTTGCAAACATTGAAACCTTTCAAAACAAAGGTTAAATTCTGAATAGTAAATGAAACCATTCCCTTTTCTTGGTGTTTTCAGATAATTCTAAACACAAGAAGATTAATACATTGACCTAGGATTTTTCCACAAATTTTCTAAAAGGGTTTGCATTTTAACTCACATAAATCTGAATATCAAAATATTGAAGTTTAACCTAGGGTTTCAAGAAAAATCCCCCATTTACAAATTTCATATCATTTTAAACTAAATAGGTTAAACTAGGAACAAGAAAACAAGGAAATAAAAGAGAACCTGGTTATTTGCAGCCACCAAATTTCTTGATGTATAATTTCCTTTGAACTCTTCACAATTTCTTTTCCACAATGCAAAGAATTTCCAGCAAGCTTTTATCCAATAGCTCCACCTTCTTCACAAAATCTTTTCTCTCCTTTCAATTTAATTCCTCAACCAGAAAATAATTCCCTAAACTTTCATCAAAATCTCTCCAACAATTTTCATACCTATCCAAAAAAATGAAGGGAGAAGAATCCCCAAATTTTTCTGCCCTAAACTTATAAAACAACCATTCCTCAAAATTTCCAAAATAACCTAATGTAACCCTAATTCACTTTCAAATGCAAAAATTGAATTTACAAGTTAATTTCATTTCCCCTTTTTTTTTGAAAGGCCCTAACTTTGACTTTAAAGTAAAATTTCAATTTCTCATAATTCTCTTTTTGATTTAATCTAATTTTACAATTCAAATACACTTACTTAATTATTATTAAATTATCTAATAACTAAATTCAATCACTTGAGATTTAAATTTAATTAAATAAACAATTTAACTTTAATTAACTTACTCACAATTATTTATTAATTAAATTTAATCCCTTGGGATTTAAATTTAATTAAATAAATACTTTAACTAAACTAACACACTTTCAATTATTTAATAATTAAATTCAATCCCTTGAGATTTAAATTTAATAAATTAAATAATTCAACTTTAATAAACCTACTTACAATTATTTAATAATTAAATTTAATCCCTTGAGATTTAAATTTAATTAAATAAATAATTTAAGTTTAATTTCAATAATCATTTTAAATATAACCAATGAGTATAACATTAAAATAATATAAAATAAACATTTCTTCCATCCAATGCAATTTTCAAAAGAACTATTTAAAGGTTCAACACATTTCAAAACATAACATAACATCCAATAAGATACAACATGACTCAATCATCAAAACTGATGACACACTAAGGCTAGGGTGTAGACCTGACACATGTTACCAAGCTACTATCTCCCATTCAACTTAACCGTTGGATCGAAATGCTCAAACCTGTGGAACTAGGTGGAGTCGATGTCATGTACCTGCAACCTGTAATCAAATAATCAACATGATATATGCAGTATATAATTCACACCGTGAAGAAGAAATATCGGATTCACAGGGCGCTCGCAAGCGAGTGATGCGAACCCGTCTCCTTCACCAATACACTCATCAAAGATTGACACTAACGTCATAACAATAATCTCATAAATAATCACATGATAATTCTACTATCATCATTAATTCATCAAAGCATGTAAAATAAAATCCGATAATCACATCTCATAGTAATAGTTGTCGCTCAAGAGTAGCGATCAAAACATCATAATAAAAACGTGTCCAGTATCAAAGTAGCTGCAATCCAAGCAAAGCATAAAACAACATGAAACGAGAAGCAAAACGGAGGGGTATTACATTAATTTCAAATTTTATTTGCATTTTAAGCATTTTATTTGATGTTATTTTTGAATTAAAAATTTTTAGAAATAGATTAAAAAAATAGGTCAAATTGTGAAGATTTTCAATAGAAAGAAAAAAATAAAACTTGAATTGTATTTTAGAAACAAAATTTAACTTTGGAAATTTGAATTATTTGATGAAACAAAACAAAAAAAATGCATTTTAAAACCCTAAAAATTGAAATAAATTGAAAATTTGCATTTAGAAACCCTAATTGAAATCTCAAATTCAAATCAAAGAAAAAAAAAAAATTTCAAAACTCTAGTTTGAATTGAAACTAAAAAATTGTATTAAAAACCCTAATTGCTTAGAAATTGAAACCCTGAATTGAATTGAAACAATAAAAATTGCTAAGACCATAAACTAAAATCGAACAAATCATTTTGATTTTTAAAACCCAAATATTCGAGCTCAAGAAAATTCTTTTGCATTGCTTAAATGTTTTAAATTTGAGTTGCATTGTATGGATAAAATGATATGTTAAAATTTAGTTTAAATGTTAAATTATAATTAGATTAGAAAAACTTTCCATTTTTTGTGAAATGAGTATATTATTGCTATATAAATTTTTATTTAAAACTATCTTTTATATGAATTTTGGTAATTAATTTTAGGTCAAATAATCAGTCTATTCTAAATCTAGCTTCATCTAGGGTCTATTCAAAACCTTAAGTGAGGATTAAATTCAAAATCTAGCTTCATCTAGGGATCTAGGGTTCTTGAATTGAAGTTGAACTACTTAAGAAGAAATGTGGTATTTTGATGAAATGTAAATAAAATTAGGGATGGTAAATAAATCATCTCTCGTTAAAAAATATAGATGTCTATTCTATTAGAGAAAAAATGAGGATTTTGAACAATTAATTATTAGAAATTAAGATTTAAGTTATAATCTATTTTGAAGAAAAATATAGTTTTTAAGTACATTTTTGAGAAAAATAATGGTAATAAATATATAAATTAATTTAAAGAATATAGTTTATGACATATGCATAATATTTATTTTTTGTGAAATTAAATGAGAGGGTTACTTGACACATAGAAATTAGTTTTATTAAAAATGAAGATTTAAGTTATTAAGTAGTGGCATTTAAAAACACCTAGGGGCACTGAGTGTTGGATCTCAATTGTCATGTTCCCATTGGTTAGCTCGAATGAGAAGATAAATTTCATGATTATGGAAATGATTGAGGAGAATAGTATTCAAACTTGGAAATGGTGATGCATAATTAGATTAAATTTAGGTCCTCCTATTGAAGTGTTCCTATCATATAGTACTTTCAAAAATTTAAATGATTTGTGAATAATGATCAAGTGTAATTAAATGATAAAATAAAGACAATTGAATGCCTTCGAATACTAAGCAAGTTTAGTTGGCTCATAATGTATTATTAAATGTGTAAGGGACAAAAAAATTTGAATTTAAATTTTAAATTTTTTATGATTAAATCCATGGTTTAGGATTTACCATATATATGTACTTAGAGTATTGGTCTAGGATTTAAATTTTTGCACTAGTTACCTAGACACTAAATAATCTAAATATTTTTGTTTTCTAAATTCTTTTAGGTTCTTTCAATTAAAAAACATCTAAAATAAAATACTTTCAATTCAACATTAACTAATTTTATATTATACATGTTTTATATCATAAAATTCATTTAAGTGAGTTCAATATTAATGAAAAAAATATTAAATAAAATAATCTTATATTCAATTAAAAAAACATCCTAGTTAAAATATACATCAAACTCAATCTTAATCACACATAATTATGTGTTTCTATTACGGAAATAATCAATCTATTCATAAAATAAAAAAATATTCATAAACTAGGCACTAACTTGCAAGTCCATTATTCCAAGGGCCACCCAAACTTCACCCTAAGTTCGTTAAACCCTAAGCCCTGAACTCTAAAATCTAAACCCTCAACACTAAAGCATCCATTTTGTCTTAGGACCTTATAATCAAATTTGGTTGCCTTAGGCAACTCCACCAAATTTGATTCCCTTAAGCCATGTCATTTTGTCGTAGAACCTTACTACAAAGATCCCCTTAAGCCAAATTTGATTCCCTTAAGCCATGTCATTTTGTAGTAGAACCTTACTACAAAGATCCCCTTAAGCCATCGTATTACCGTAAACCCTAAACTCAAAACTCTAAACCCTAAATAGGCTAAAGACATCATTTTTTCACCAAATTTTATTCACTTGAGCCATGTCATTTTGTCGTAGGACCTCACTAGACATAGCTCTCCTTAAGACATCCTATCACCCTAAATCATAAATCAATGTCTTAAGGGGTCCTAATATGACATTTATTAATGGGATGAAAGAAGTTTTTAAACTTTGGTGAAGTTTCCCAAGGCAACCAAATTTAACAATAACAAGATTGTGCAAGATTATAATATGAATGATATTTGAAACAAGACCTATCTCAATCAATTTTTCCACAAGAAAATGTTCTCAACTAAAGCATTCATTTTGTCTTAGGACCTTAAAATAAAATTTTGTTGCCTTAGGCAACTCCACCAAATTTGATTCCCTTAAGCCATGTTATTTTGTCCTAGTACCTCACTAAACATAGATCCCCTTAATCCATCCTATCACCCTAAATCACAAATCGATGTCTTAAGGGGTCCTAATATGACATTTCTTAATGGGATCAAAAAATTTATTAAAATTTGGTGAAGTTTCCCAAGGCAACCAAATTTAACAATAACAAGATTATGCAAGATTAAAATATGAATGATATTTCATTATCTAGGTTGGTCAGTTGAAACAAGACCTATCTCAATCAACTATTCCACAAGAAAATGTTCTTCATTAAAGCATTCATTTTGTCTTAGGATCTTAATCAACTATTCCACAAGAATCCTATAGGATCTTAATTATAATATGAATGAGATAAATCATGATCTAGGTTGATTAATTTAAGGTTTAGGGTGGTAGGATGGCTTAAGGGGATCTATGTTAAACTCTAAACCGTAAACCCTATAACATTCATAAATTGTCTAATATTAATAGTTAATTGTATTTTCATTCAATTAACTTGCCTAAAACATAAATGAGGCTTAAAATTTTATTTTATCATATGTATTCAATTAGGCCATTTATATTGAATGGTTTAAGGGTATAAATCCTAAACATGTATCTTACATTTTGAAATTACAAATCTAATGCAGGTTCACTCATATCTTCTAGATATCGCATGGATCGATTCAATAATATTTGTAATCAACCTCCATGCCTTCCATCTCCACCACCTTCACTCCACCTCCACTCACTCCACCTCATCATCCACCACCTCCACTACCCGAAATCGATGGTGCTCGTTTGCAAGCACGAATCAATTCCAATGTTAGAACCATCCAAGATCAAATCAACATTATTCAAAATGAAGAATTTATTGCACCACCTATGACGATGATTGCATCTAGGATGAAAACCATTGTTGATGTTGTCAGGGCTATGGATGGGATCTTAGATGAGCATCGACAATGGCTAGAGGAGAGGAGAACTTTTGATTCTGAAAAGGAAAACACAAATAAATGAAGAGATGCAATAGAAAGCCACAATAGTTTTTAAATTAAGACAATGATCATCTTAAATAGTTATGAATTTATGAATTTGGTGAACGATGGATATTTTGTGTGATGAATTTTGTGAACAATGGATATTTTGTGTGACGTGAATTTATGATTTTGGTTCTAGATGGATATATATATGCGTTAGACATAAAATGAGCCTTTTGTGAATGTTTCAAGTTTATTGTTTACTATGTACACATGTATTAAAATTGCACATATAGTTGTTAAATTTTGAAATTTGTATGTACATAGTTTACTTTAATGATGTATGTATGCAAATTATGCATGTTATTTTCTATTTTAAATGTATGTACATATTAAATGTATGTATGTTAAATGCATGGTATTTTTTTTATTTTAAATGTATGTACATAGTTTACTTGATCAAGTTCAATCAATGTATATGTGTGTTTCAATTTATATAATCTTAATATATGAATGCATGTATCATATTTAAACAAATTTGCATGTGTGTTTCAAATTTAACTATTTCTTGTAATTTTTAAAGTTTGTATGTTAATTTAGTATAGTTTAATGTAGGTGCACACTTATATCTCACATCATGGATGATTTTAATATTGATGATATCATCAATCCACCACCTTAGCCTCCCTCACCTCCCCCTCCCCCTCCACGACCTGTTGCATCTGATGAGGCTCACTTACGAGCATGCATAAATGATCAGGTTGCATCAATACAAAATCAAATCAATGCTATGCAGAGTCAAACATTGATTCCACCCGATGGTCTCTCTTATAAAGATATATTAGACCTTAAAATAACTAAATCCCACCTAGCTCCCTACTTTCTCGACCCCGTTACTCGATAGCCCATTCTTGCGAACAAATCTAGAATATCCATGAGGTGGTGCATACATCCACAAATGAGTACACATTTTTGGGATCGATGGTATATGGTTTTTGATAGTCCCCCACATGCTAATTAGGAGTGCCCATTGTATTTTTTGAGGAGATTATATGTAGAGTTTGTTATGGGTCACAAGCCCAATTATTTTTATTTTAAATCATTTCAAGGTGTTAGTGGCAGCATGCCACAATAGAGGTTAGGGGAAAGGGTTGATCCCCAATGCCTTGTGCATGCAGAACCCCTTGTTATTGGTTCTAGTCCTCCCATTCCTGCACCGATGCATCATCGATCTATGGTCTTGACATTAGGTTCCTTTAGTATACTCGTAGGAGACCTTGATCAACATGCTTCTGCGATAGCGGGTGGGGAGCACAGAGATGCTGATGATGGAGGAGTGTTCTATGGAGCTAGTATGAGTACCACTCCACGACTATCGAGGCCCGTCCCACATGTATGTACCAGTTTCCATCAAGTATGTTATGGACCTAATCAGGCCACACCTAGTTTGGGTGTGGATGTGGGGATTTTGGTGGTTTATTTGGTCACACAAGTTCATTTGTAGAGTTTCTTAGAAGAGGAAAACATCATGAGGACACTGGTAGATAGGTATAAATATGCATTTACACATTCATTTTATAAGAATTTTGATGAATGTATATATCAAAGTAAAGTTTGCAATACATTTTAACAATCAAAATATTTTTTGTACAAACGATAGTAATCATGGGGCAATCATCTATTCCATGATTACATACATCGAAACGAGTCCTAATCAGAAACCCTTATGGGGTATTTTGAATTCAATTTTTTAAATTATAAATGAAATGATTTTTAACTTGAGTTTTAAATTTATAATTGAATAACATATATATTTGAAATATTAATGTTGGTTTAGGTGATTCAATCAGCTTCCACCCGAGGGGTTGTCGAGCACTCCTTGACTATCGGTCGTCATAGACTAGGGGCAAGTACATTTATATTGTAAATTTTTTTAACTTACATTAGTATAGTTACAATTATGAATTTTTAATTCACTATATATATGAAATGTGCATGTATACTTGTAAATATTATAAGTTTGTGTTACATGTCTACATGTCTGTCTAGGTTGGTACCACAATCAGAATGGGCATTAGACAAACATTAGATTTTGCGGTTACTCATGAGGCCTTTGATTTTCAGGTTGTTTAAATAAATTTCTACGTAAAATGTGCAAACTTGAATATATATAGTTACCTAATTCAAGTATGTACATGCTTTAACTTTGATCTTGTAGGACTTTGTTAGTGCGACTTTCAACGCTGACCCAGACATAGTTACACCTCTAGGAGTGCATGTGGAGCAGTCTCCAGATCAAATGGTAATTTAATTTTTTTATTATATTTAAATTCAATTATAAATTATATATTGTGAATATATAACTAAATAATTTTAAATTTCAAATTAAATTTTAATATAATATGAGCTAATACATGTTTTAAATTATTTTTATTTTATAGCATGTGACACATCTAGTAGTTGAGAATGTACAAACATGTCCTGCAGAAGAGGGTGCATAACCTATGGATATGGTACAACTAAAATATGATAAATTATAAATTAATTTCAATTAAATCATTTTTAATTGTAGACTTGTGCATTTAATTTCAATTTTTTTTGTCTTGTTTGTGTAGATTGATTGAGAGAATGTAGAGGTTGCTTCAGGTGCAGTAGAGCATCCAAACTTAGATATGATGGTAATTTAATTTTAATATGATGAATTATAAATTAAGTTGTCATTAATTTTTTTTTCATTGTCTTACATATGATTTCATCTTTCTCTTGTACAAAGTGTTTTAGGTCATCTCCATAGTCTGCATGGCACGAAGAGGTCTCTTGATTATAGAGACAATACATGACCTAGAAATATGATTTTGTGGGTTATATTTGTTTATTTTGTGGACTATATTTTTGGTTTGTCACGTACTCTGTTGGACTTTATAGTTCATGGGTTGTACTCTGATGGACTTCTTTTCATGCACTTAATATATTTACATAAATTATGGCATTTATTATTGTTTGAAATTTTAATTCACACATATACATTTATGCATTTTATTTTCATAGTCAAGATATTAATATAGGACATTAAATATAAATACGAAATTAAAGTTGAAATTATTAGGACATTTTAATAATTATAGTTTACAAATTTAGTGATCTCATACATGATATGTACATTCAATAATTAGCTAGGTCTTCACACAACCTAATATTATAATTAGTCAATAAATCATAATTTACAAACCAAAGGAATTAATTTATAAACCAGAAAGGATAAAATTTTAAGAAATAAACAAAACCATACAAGGTTAGAGAACAAAAGCATTAATAAATTCTATAAATAATAAAATACAACACTAATTTATAAGTTGTCAAAATAAATAATGGCATCCATTACTATTTTTTAAGCTGTCAACACAAATAATGGATTCCAATACTAAATTATAAGGCGTACATTGAAAACAAATAAGGGGACATCTTAAGGGGTCATAATACGACGTCTTTAGGGGATGTCTTAAGGGTTGATTATAAAATGCCTTAAAGGGATGTCTGAAGGGTTCATAATAGAATGTCTTAAGGGGTCATAATACAAAGTCTTAAGGGGATGTCTTAAGGGTTCATAATAGAACATCTTAAGGGGATGTCTTAAGGGTTCATAATAAAATGTATTAAGGGGATGTCTTAAGGGTTCATAATAGAATGCATTAAGGGTTCATAATGCAATGTATTAATGGTTCATAATACAACGTCTCAAGGGGATGCCTTAAGGGGTCATAATACAATGTCGTAAGGGGATGTCTTAAGGGGTCATAATACAATGTCTTAAGGGGTCACAATACATTGTCCTAAGGGAATGTCTTGAGGGGTCATAATATAAAATCTTAAGGATATAATTGATTTAACAATAATGTATGCATGAAATTTAGTGATTTGAAGACATACAAGGACATATATATACATATATGTCATCTCAAAATAATATTTACAAAATTTGGATATGCCATCTCACAAACATCTCAAACTCATGCCTAAATGTACTAGGTCTTCACACTGCCTAATACCAAAAAGGTACAAGCAATATCAATGAAATCATCAAAACATACATAATTTAATTTATATAAAACTAACTATATGTACACAACTCAAGTACCCGCATTTAAAATTATTCCACATGTGTGTAGGTTGAATCCAGGCATCCTCTCCTTTTTTTTTCAAAGTATGAGATCAATGCAATGATGGCTTAAGGATACCAAAAAAGGATAATAAATAAATTTAAGCTATTAATGTACAAGCAATATCAATATGTAATCAAAACATGTATTTAAATAATTTTTTATTAATAATTACCTCTATTTAAAAGGACAATATAAAACTTAAACTATATTTACCTGTATTTACTTATTCCATTGTACCATCTACATCCTCTGATTTTTGTAATGCATCTATGATTGTATCATGCTCTTCCATAGAAATTATCCATAACACTTTATTTGCAGGTCTTCAGCGATACTGATCTAGTTTTATATTTGTTGCCACAACCAAATGTGAATAATGTATAATTTTTTTAAGCGGTTCATAATCTTCGAATGCAGGTAGACCATTCTTCCTTGCTATGTATTTTCGTAGCCAAGTTCCAACAACCACAACCGATCCTATTGGAAAATATGAAAACAATCATCATATAAGTTCTCAATTTTTTCTTAATGAGATGAAAAACTCATTCTAAAATATTGTTTAAGGGGATCAAAAAATATTGTTATCATAATTTTCTTAAGGGGATATCTTAGGGGGATCATGGTACCTATTGGATAATGATAGCCATCATCATCTTTATGAGGTGATATTAACGTATGTTTACTCTCCACACAATGAGCCAACCAATATTCTGTTTGCTCTTCATTCCCCTTAGGTGCAACAACAACATACACATGTCCTGCAAACAAAAATTGATTTAATAACTTGCACATATCAATATAAAAAATTTAGTAGTAAAAAATAACTTAATAAAGAAAAATTAAATGAAATAAATTGAATTAGATTACATTCTCATAAAAGGTTCGAAACACGGTCATAGTCTTTAGATGCAAACACTTGATCATTTTGTTCAATAGTTCTTTCATATTGATCATGTGCTTGTGAGGGTGTCAATGATCTTTTCTCCCACTGTTCAACCCATTATGTATTTTCACATGCTTCCCAATCTCCTGAGATGCAAAACTTGCAAAAACATGCAAGCTCCCTTGTCCAGATAGTCCATGTGCTTGCGGTCGAACTCCTAAACAAATGCCATTTAGTAGATCCACTAATTGTCTAACAGTCAACTCTAGCTACAATGTTATCTTCTTCAACCAACCAAAAGAATCGATGAACTCTAGATTACTCACCTAAACTAGGTGTAGATAATATTGTATTACACCAATCGACAATCCCAGGTGCATCTTTAAATTTTACTGCATCTTCAAATTTTAATTGTTCTCTAGCAAGAATTATTTTGACACACGCACTAGCTCCATGATGTTCTCCTTTACCATGCCCAACTTCAAAAAAACTCCATATATGTTGGAAATTAAGTTCTTTGTGAATCCTACTTAACCAATAGAACATTCAAGCATTCTTGAATTGCCTTGTACAATTATCTGACCATATGAGGTGTTCTTTCATATGGACTCCTCTTTCTCTTAATTTTTTGTAAAATATATTGAAACAGTATTGAACAAACTCTGCTGAGTGTAATCGGTTGTCACTTAAATAAAAATGATACTCCCTCAGAACTTTTCTATCATCTTCAGTGCTATTATTTGCATGTCTATAAACAATATGGACAAACATAGCTACTTGCACTGAATTATAATACGGTGATTGAATTTCCTCTTATGGAGCTAGAGTATAATTTTCTGCAAAATCAACCACTGAAAGTATAGTACCAATTGGAAATGTACTTCTACATGTGCGAAATTGGCCATCAAGCCATCGAGCATGTTGAGAGCGCATGATATATTTTGGTACTATCTTATTCTTAAATTCACTCATAAATGCATGCACACTAACTTTTTCTGTAACTAAATCACAATGCTTTCCTATTTTTCCATCTTTTAAAGAATAGTGAATATTCTTAAATCTTTTAACTTATACTAATTGTTGTCCAAAATCATTACCAACACTTTCATGCATACAAATTCCTAAGAACGAAAGGTTTCCACAGTCAATGCATTGTCTAGAAATACAAGAACTTCAATAAAACAATTTACCATTAGATCTTTCACAAATAAAACTTGAAATAAACTCCTTTATTGCTTCAGGTGGCATATTAATACCGCATTCCTGTATAATCATGTTAGTATGCAAGGTACAATGTATATATAAAAAAAAATCATAAAAATAATGAAATTGAACATGCGTTTTACAACAACAAGATATTTGTTGCTTATTAATTTTTACATACCACGGTTTAAATTTTTCAAAAGACCTTTGAATTATTTTAATATTACTGGGTAACACTAAGTCACCACAATTTTTTTTATAAAATTTAGTTTGTGTTGTATCTAATAGGTGTTTTGCGTGAGGATCGCGAACTTTGGACACCACCCTTAATTTTAAAACATCTCTAGCATTAGATGAAACCCTAGTATTATCATGCCAATATTTTTCAATCAAAGATTTAATTTCAACATTCAATTTCATATCAGACCTCGAGAGTCGACCACTGAAACTCCAACATTGGTTGATATGATCATTTTCTATAGTTATTCTTCTTTTTGCCACTCTTAGCAATGTTTTAGGATGTATTCTTAAAACTTCACTAATATTTCTTACCATTCTTTTATTCAAAGTTGTTTAATTAACTATAGCAATTGTTATAGCTCTTCTTGCTGCATTTTTATCTTTAGATCGACTATTTTTTCCAATCAATTGAATGGAACTAGCAACAGTACACATAGCATGTTTTAATTAATGATTGATCTTTTCTTTTTGGTTTAACAAAAAATCCTAACCTTTTCATTATTTTCCTCATTTTTTGCATTCTCATCAATTGCATGATTAGTTGACATTGAGTTGTATTTTTTTTACAATAAAAGAATTCATTGTATATTTTATTTGCATGTGTTCTTATTTGCCTCCAAGAAATTTGACCAGGAAGATTATCAAAAACACCACTTTCAATTTAAACAAAAGTATTTTCATGAAATTCAACATCACATTCTAGATTTTCATCTTCATCTTCATTTTCATCTTCATTTTCATTTTCATTTTCAACTTCAAAACGATTTACATTTTCATCTTCATTTTCATCAACAAAACAGTTTTCATTTTCATTTACATCAACAAAACGGTTTTCATTTTCATTTAAATCAACAAAACAGGTTTTTTTTTCATTTTCAATAAAAGGATTATTCTCAATTTCATTTTCAACAAAAGTATCATTCTCACTATCATTTTAAACAAATTCTATAATATTTTCATCTCTCTGAATATTATCAATGTCTACATCGTTAAGTCCAACATCTTATAAAATTTCTACATACGAATTTACCATTTCATTAACATGTGGATTTGAAGACGTACCTAGATTTGTGCATATTGAAACATTATCCATAGGATTGAAAGAGGGATTTGAAGACATAGTAGGACCTGATTGTATAATCATATTCTTCTCCAAATTGACTTCTTAAAAATTCGCTTAACCATAGTCTCCTCTATGTTTTCATCTTCAATAGTTGTGGAATTGGATGCTCCCCCAACATTCATTGATTTAATTCTCATTCTTCTTTGTCTTTGTCTTTGTCTCTCCTTCTCTTTGTTTGCTTCAATTTCTGTAGGAGTCAATGTCTTCCTCCTCTTATTACAACATTTATTTCCCATGATTATAAAATTCTCAAGCACAAATGAATGTAAATAGTGAAATTCTTCAAAAAAATCGATTCAAATTGGAAGTTCAAGACCTAAAAGGACTAAATTCTTCCTCTTGTGTTCCTCAAAACAAATCATGCCTCCTTTGAAAAGATCAATTCATATTGCAATTTGAAGACCTTTTGTTCTTTCTTTGAAAAAATGGGATCTCTCCTTTGAAAAAAATTATCAAAAAAGCAAGTCACCTCCCGCAAAAGAAATGCTCAATGAAAAAAATAGACCAATTTTACTATTCTCGACCGTACATGTGAAGTTGCAGACTTCACAGTAAAAATTGATAGTAATTTAAATAACATAGTTGAAGAGAAACGGGATCCCGTTTTATTAAATATGGGATCTCGATTTATAATCAAGATCACATTTTTTTTAATTTGAATTTTTTTTGGGCTTATGGTCAGGGTTTTGCTTCAGATTTTGGTTCCGGAAAAGCATTGGGAGTCCGAACCTAGGCCTTCAACCTGGTTTGACCTGCAAATTGAAGGTTCTAATAATGTTAGGGAAAAAAATCGAGTTTGGACATATGTCTGACGACTTTTTTTGTAGAATTTTTTGATGAAATTAAAACCCATTTTATATGAGACAATGTAGATTTTAAATATGTAATTTGTTTTACAATTGGATTATTTTTTATATTTTTCAATTAATTTATGATGAAATTGGTCCATAAAATTTAAATATCAATGTTTTTTACTATTTTAATAACTTTTGATCAACATAACATTTTGACAAACGGATTGCACAAGGGCAAACTTCAGACAATTATTTTCAATTTAAAAAAATAAAATGAAAAAAAAGATAACTTTAGGTCATCTTATGCATGTCGTACACGATGATTTTTCTAAAAGTCAAATACGCTTGATAAAAATTTACCAAAATTAAAAAAATACAAAAAAAATATCCAGGGCACGCTTCAGTGAGTCACAAGTCTTTTCCCAAAAGGATTTAGAAAAATATGATAATTTAAGTCAAAATATGGAGGTCGTACATGTGCATGGTATGGTAAAAAAAAATGACTTTTAAATAGTGGTTTTCATAAATGCCTATTGAAACTCTATTTGTACAATGTGGGTATTGAAATAAATTACATATTTGGAAACTAGACTCCGAGTACTACATTTTATGATTACCTACTTGTTTGAAGATTTCATCTGTAACTGCTTCAAATTTTAAGGTCAAATGTATCAAACTTTGAAAATCAAGGAAAACACTTCCACTTTTTGACCAAAAGGTGGACTCAACTTCTTGCAAGCACCCTTTAATCCATGTTTCATATTCTCCATGAATTCAACAATATCTTGTTTCACTGGTATAGTTTGTTGTTATTTTTTGTCTACAAGTTTTCCATAACTTCTAAATTCTATAAAAATTCTAGAATAAGTAACATTTTATCACCATATTCTTGAAAGTACAAATTGTTAATTTCTAAAGGATAAATGTCATGCCCATAATTTTTCGCTAGAAAAACCCAACAATTTTTTTTTTTTAAAAACAAAACTATTACTTAATATAATTAACACCCTTGAGTATTTAAGGCCTAACCCGAAACACAATATTAGTTATACATCTTCATGAAGACATTTCACAAATTTAAAAGTAATGATGTTTATTCATTTAATCAAATGTGCTCCCCCTTCAGATGCTCTAGAATCATGAGTCTTAGATTGGATAATTTAACTTTATAATCCCTAATAAGGAGTCATAAGTTTATATTTGCATAGATAACTCTCTTCTTGAAATTTATTAATAAATTTAGGCTGCCTATTTGAGATAGTGGTTAAATATAAGTATGGTACCTATGAGCCTGACATTGCCATTACCTAACATTTTATATGCCCCTACATGGCTTAGCCATCTCCAAGCCTCAAGGAGATATGGAACATCAATCACCCACAACTAGTTGGGTTTAAAGGAGTTAAGGATTTATTAACAATCTCTCGTGTGGTTAAGTGGTAGGTACACCCTACAATTTTTCGAGATACTTATACAATACTCACTTGAATTTGGTGCAAAAACAAGTGGTTTAAAATAAGATTTAATCGTGAGTAAGCCTCTTGCTTAGAACTCAACTAATTAAGTTAATTACCACACAAATTGGTTTAATTGGGCATACCAATTATTTCAAATTATTAATCCCTTGATATGGACACATTATTTCGCCCAGGTATAATCTCAAAACTATTAATAGTCCCTTGTTTAATATTAGTGGCATGTCTATAATATTCATTAGAAAACCCAAAGAATTTTTTTTTATTTTTTTCTAATTATACTTAAATCTAAGTTCAAATGTTACGAATATTATTTTACTGTCCATGTATAAAATCTTATATACATAATAAATTTATGTTTAACTATTATTTATTAAATTAATCATTTTATTTCATACTAATATATTATAACATCATTTATGAAAAATCATAATTAATAATTTTTAACATATAAATATAATATAATATATACTTATATATATTACCTTTAAATACTAATTTTCACTTTATAATAGGAAACTATAATCAATATTATTAACCTAGCTTTCCACATTTAATTTAGGTAAAATAGCTATTTAAATTCTAAAAGATGAATAAATATATCTTTAAACTAAAGAAAAGGTAAATATTCCTTACTACTCCTCTATTAACAAAAAAGAAGTGGTTTTATTTTATCACACGTTGAGTATACTACTCTTAAGACATTTTTAGCTTAAATGAAATAAGGAAAGCTTACTTCATAACTGCTTTTCTTACATTCTTCTATGTTTCTTTTACTATGTTTTTTTTTTCTTAAGCACTCGTTCTTTCCTAAATACGTGCCCATCTATGTGTGACTTCAATGGTACATCTGAAGAGGATTCTTGCTGCAACGGAGAACTGGATTATACTGATTCACAACCTCAAAAACAAAATTATGTACAAAGCAACTGACCTAAGCTTATTGTTGATCAAGCATTGATCGATATATTTCAAGTTAGATATTCAAAGCAGCTGATTTGGGGCATTTTAAAATACTATTTATTTCACTGTAAAGCCTAAGGTGAAGTGCGACAGCAACTGAGCTGAAAATGAGTGAGATTCTATGCGAATGAAAATTTGTCTTTTAAATTAAAAACACAAGGAAGCAACCATGAATATTGTAAGAAAGGACACAATCACTTACGCATGACCTTCTCTAACTATATAAGTTAAAATGAATGGTTGAGGCATTCTACAGTCACGCACTTAATGCAAGTGGGTATGCTACACAAGGTAGTTTATGGTGGCCATTATTAGCATTCAAAGGTGGTGTCAAGAACTGATAAAGATGAGGTTATGGAATAAACATTAGTGGATTGTTTTATCTTGTCAAATCCAACATGCAACATAGCCACCAATCTGTCATTAATTTTTCTACTTGACGAGCATACTGTGGTAATGGGGATGGTGACACCCAATCTACTTCCAACACAAGATAGCATGGTCCATACGATAAAAGCATAACTGTAAACTTTGGGGAAACAATAAACAATAGCATCTATTATACTCAAACCAGTGAAAGCTTGGGAAAATGCAGTGAACTACAGTTTGTAGCTTGGTGACCATTTAATAGACCACATAAACATACACCATCGACTGACAAGGTGGCTGAATAAATACTGACATGTATAGAACAACTTGCATCATCCATCACTTCCACAAATCGTCACTACAATTCAGGCAGTAATATAGCAGTAGTTGTGGATAATAGAATACTACAAAGCCAACTTATTATATTACATGTAAAGAGGCGTGATAGTACATATTTCAAGGCTGCTATGAGGCAGGTGGTGATATAGATGCTGACCACAGTGCCTTGCACAAATAAAATTCATGTAATACTAAAAGGACTTACTAAAATCGATTGGTTAGGGACCCTGCAGATGAGAATGGGCTGGCATACATCACCTTGAGATGACTTCACTACGAGCTGGCACTTCCATAAATTTTAAAGCACGCAAGACTTACCTTGCCATGGTCTATCACTATCCACCAAATCGATTACTTTGGCTAGGATATCTCTTGTATTGATGAGTGGTGATGTAACCCCACTATATTGTAGTAGAGGTGATAGGCACAGGCCTAAATTTTCCATACAAATGATAGTTATTACCTAACCAGCACCGCAACTTATACTTGAGGACTTTCATTAATAAATTACTAAACTCCTTGTACCGCCTCTAAGTTCCTATCTTGATAGGGGATTTTCTTTAGTTGACAGAGTTAATAAACTCGCTAAACAATAACACTGGCTCCATTCTAAACAAAATGAGAGATACTAGCCCAGACAAGGAGGTCAATACAAGGTGAGGCATTGCAGAGTCTACATCCTATATTGCATATATTTTAAAGAGCTATTTACAGGTCCATCATTCTGCCTTTAATTTGTCTGAGAATACATGTTATCAACTAGTCACTTCCCTTTCTAGATGTACTTATTTCTTAGATCTTTATTTAATTTCCTTCTTTTGTTAATTCTATTATTTGTGATGTAGAGTGTAGGGTTTAAGAAGCAGCTACGCACTATGGCATTCACTACAAAAAGAATCTCTCTGACACAAGATATAACACTTGAAGAATATAGTCCCTCTTATGGTTCTCTTTTTCTTTCTTTTTTTTTTTTCTTTTAAGGAGACAAAGGATTCTATAACACCTTTTACACAAAATTTATATTCACAACAATGGAGTTTGAGAATGACAAGTCACTCTTCCCAAGCCCCAACACTTTTTGAATTCGTCACATTCATGAATGTGAACTTTTGAGGGGTCTTTTCACACTCCAAAGACAAGTTCACATGTCAAAAAGGTTCCATACCCATAGGCATAGGTCCTAAGGGTCTATTCTTGTTCAAAAACCAAGGAAATTGACTCAATAATCCCCTTTTAAAATCCACACAAGAATCCATACGAGTTTCACACTTGGATAAGGGTTCCTAAACCCTAACCCCCATTTACACCTCACATGACACAATTAAACACCCTCACAAAACAATTAAATAAATTAACCCTTTAATATCCACCCTCACACCCTAGTCTACCAACACATTAGCTATATTTCCTTCTAAGCCCAAAATAAATCAAATACATAACAACAAGGGGATGTCTTTCCTTTTTCTTTCATTGGTTTTCCCTTCTCATACCGGTACCCTGACTTTCCTGCACATTACCAATGCAATCATTAGCAACAATCATACATCACATTTGTTTGCTAGTTAGATATCCCAAGATTTTACCTTACAACAATTCAATTTAACATTTCAATTGTATTCCTTGATTTACATACATGCCTAACACACTTATGGCAATGACAATGAAACAAAATGTCAAAATAAAATACAAGAATGTTTCCACATAACCACACTATTTATTTCTCACATCACATCTCACCATCTATTCAATTAGGAGACATATAACAAACTAGGGTTGTATCAATCACATACGAATAGGGGTCTTACAATAAATATTCCATGGATTCTCCAGTTTCTCGGTTGATGTGTATTAGATGATATTTTACAGTATAGTCCTAATAAGTTAAGATTTAAAATATTGGAAACATTTTTTAGAGTTTTTAGAAGAAACCATTTAAATTTTAGTGATAAAAAATTCTTCAGATAGAAAATTAAACTTACATTTTTAAACTATTTCATTCAAAGATATGTCAATTTAAGCTTATGCTCGATTTTTTTTATGTTAATGGACTAGAATAAGTAGCATTTTATCACCATATTCCTAAAAGTACAAATTGTTAATTTCTAGAGGATAAATATTCCATGGATTCTCCAATTTTTCTGTTGATGTGTATTAGATAATATTTTACAATATAATCCTAATAAGTTAAGATTTAAAATATTGGACACATTTTTTTAGAGTTTCTAGAAGAAACCATTTAAATTTTAAGGATTAAACATTCTTCAAATAGAAAATTGAACTCACATTTTTAAACTATTTCATTCAAAGATATGTCAATTTAAGCTTATGCTCGAAATTTTTTATGTTCACGGAGAAGATAAGTTACAAATTTTTCTATTGAGCTTTTCACTCCCTCTCGATCATTCAATTCAAATTAAGATTTGAGTTCATATTTAAAAGTCCCAAATCACATCCGTATGAACAAAAAATCTACTATCAATTCATTAATAATACATCACTTGATACTCATTCTAAATAGTATTCTACACATTTTCAAAAATATCGACATAGCCACTAGATGTATGATGATGATATCAATTTTAAAGCTTGTGCTTGATAAGAAATGTTTAGTCCTTTATACATTATTTTTTTATACCAAAAAATATATATTTATTTTAAAAATATGTTCATTTATATAAGCATATGTACATACAGAGATTATAAAATTATAAAAAATATTTCAATCTTTTTTTAAATGTATATTTAAAATATTTCAATATACATATAAGAAGCATAAGCATATTTAAATATACTTTTAAATATATTCCCAATTAATATGGTATAATTATCAAAGGTTTATATATAATTACATTTATATCAATTCAACTTTTGTTTTATCTAATTATTCATACAAAATATTTATCCAATTGATCCTTATAATTAAATAGGCTTAAAATAGGTTATATATTTAGTTTTAGACCTATTTTATTTATTTTTATTTTTCTATATTGCTTTACTCATAATGAATCTCTTTTAATCTTATCTAGTCTTTTGTTTCTTCTTTGATTACTCATAATTATCTCTTTGTAGTTAGTCTTGACATTGTCAATTTTTTTGGCTTTTAATTATTTCCTTTATCCTTGAACCATATGCAACATTCCCCATATTTCCTCTCTCTTTTTAGCTTTTTTCTGTTATGCAACAAACCATTTTTGCTCTCTATCTCCCTATTAATTCGACGATGGACCTTGGAGTGTGATCCAAGATAATTGAATCTAAAAATAATCAAGGAAACCACTATATATCATCCATGATTTTCAAAATAATATTATAAGATTAAAAAAATTAAACCTATATAATAAAATTTATTACCTTTTTATTTCCAATTTAATATATCCAATAATGGGATTTGTATAAAATAGAAGAAAGATCCTTTTGATGAGTGCATTTTCTTAGTGAAAATTACTAAAGATCAATTTTCATGGAGCTAGAGTAATCTTGAGGAGAGATTGGAGTTGGAGGAGTGCTATGAGATTGAATAAGAAGTGCAGTGCTAATTTACTCCAAAGCCTTTAACCATTCTATAATTAGTTTTCTAAAAAAGAAAACCTTATTTTGAGAATTCCAATTGGTGATTGAAAGAGATTTTAAATATACAATTAAAATGGATTCAATGTTAGCACTCAATGCAATGAAGAAATATTATTAGAATAAGAAATCGAATCAAACTATTTTATAACATTAGGATGTAGATAGATAAATCTCAGAATGTATACCTCCAATCTCCTTCACAAACATTTCAAATGAAAACTATCTATTAGTCATGTTTGCAATATATGGGCTAATGTCTCCATTAGTGAGGATCTTATAGTATTTATAGGTTGATATTAAAGGGTACATAGCCTTATTTCCCTTCTAATTAGGTATTAAAACCATGCTAAAGGATTATAGAGTGGGGTTAGGGAAAAAAAATTTCATCTCATTGCAACAGTCCTTCTGTTGTTTTTAGTTCAATTTTCCATTTGTAAGATATTAAAGATTGTTGCATTGTTGTTAGTTTAATTTTTTTTTAGAAGACAATTATGATTGAATAAGTAGCGTATATTTATTTCAATTTTAATTCAACTTTTATATATAAACATTTTCATTAATGATCAAGAATAATGAGTTTTGACTATATTATTGTTTTGTGTTTTGATGATTTGCATATCATCATAGAGTTTTTTAAATTGATTAGTTTCTTCAATTGGTACCGAAGTACTAGAAAGGAGGAGAAAAGTGAGGATAATTTAATCACTATTCAAATAAATAAGAGAGAATAATTCCTATGTAAAGGATTAAATCTTGATCATAAAATTAAGAGAAAATTTATATTCTATTCATAAGGGTATAATCAAAATCAGTTAGCTTTATTGAGAGAAAATTGGTGTTCTTGGATTTTGGCACTCACATCTCACATAGAGGAGTCACAATTTGTGACAAGAAATCAAGAGTCACTATTTATATACATATTAACATCACTCGATGTGAGGTAGGGATGAGGATCTATTTGGGAGAGAGGAATATCATTGTGAATAAATTATCTTGTTATATGATAGAAAGATACACTTGATATATGCATTCTCTCCAAGCATATGAAGAATATGATTATTGGATTTTCAATGCATATGATGAGGCACATTATAAAAAATCTATTCATAGGAAGTTTTTAAGGACATAGGTTTGCATAATTTTACTTTTTATGAGAAAATATCATGTTTGTAGTATTTTAAAAAATATATAAATAATACATATGAAAAAAATAGTTAGTATGAAGGGGAATGTGTGGTTTAGAATTTTTTTGATAAAGACTATTAAAAAACTAAGATTAATTCATATTTTGAAATTGATAGAAGAAGTTAACTTATATTTTGTAAAGTAATATATTATATCTGTCTTGAGATATAAAATATTGTGAGTACATCAAGACTATTGAGTATTATTATTGATGAAACTATAATTTATTACTAGTGTAAATTAATGCAAACTTTATTAAAATCTAAGGATTTGTGCAAGTTTGTTAGTAAAAGTTACAAGAAACCTAAGGACATTAATTTATTAAACAACCAATAGAAAAGGAAACTTAAGAAAAATGAACAAAAGGATTTTTTTATTTTTTCTAATTCATGGTGCACTCATTCAATCAATCTTTTCAAAGATAATCAGTTTTGTACATTCAAAAAAAGCATGGTGTATTCTTGTATTGCATATAAAGTTGTATATATATATCTAAATTAAAAACAATGAGAAATTCTTTTGAAAGTATTAAAATGAGTCCAAATGAATCAGTAAATGAGTTTGTCACAAAATTTGAATGGTTCATGATAAATCAAAGGATATTTTTAGAAGATATTTGACTGATCAATTTGTTATTGAGAAAATTTTAAGAATTTGCCTCCAAATTTTGATAATGTTAAACATTTCCTAGGAGAAATCTCAAAATATCTTACATATAAATAAATAGTGAAGAATCTTTAGAGTAAGAATAAAGCTTGTAGAAGTTTACACAAACTAAATTGATTCATGTTATGTTTATCATGTTTGTATCTAACACTCGCAACAATAAAAAAATTATGATCTAAATGGAAATACCTCACATTTCTTATATCTTACAAGATAACTCTACTTAGCACTACATGCCTATATTTCTTGTCCTATTGGCACCATAATATAGGTATATTGTTGCTTATCATTGTCCTGCACGATCACGAGAATAAAATAAATATCTTCTTTATGGTATTGCATGATATTTGTTTTGCATTTTTTAATCTTATCTCCTTCCATTTATTCATATTCCTTACATGTGAGCAATTGTAGGGCTCCAACATTTCTCATTGAATATTTTTCTTTAAGAGAAACATCTTTATCCCACCTTAGTTACCCTTTTATCTTTTTCTTCTTATTGGTTATGGATAATAGAATACTATTTTAAATTCCATGCGTATACCTTTATGCCACATGTTTTTAGTCTAGTACATATTCAACTTAAAGTAAGTACACAACTAAAGCATTATCAATTCCTATCTACATTATTTCCAAAAAAATGAACCCAATATTTTAGCTTATCCACCTTTTTTACCATAATTGAAATCTATGATTACAAAATATGATTTCAATCAGTTCTACAATCCAAAAATGACCAACTTTCAAAATTCAAATTTAAATTTATTGCTAAATTTACCCTCCCCTATCATCATTACTTGTTAATTCAAAAAGTGTAACCATTTCATTTTTTTTGTAGACATAGTTAGACATAACTAAGATGAGAATAATTTAATAAATGACAATCCATCTAGCATTATTGGTTGAGATTTGGAGGTTTTGTACTTTATGTACATGTTTATATGTTTGACGTTATTTTGATAATGTTTTCCTCGAGAAATATATCTTTCGAGAGTGATCAATACCATATAAAAAACAAACTTTTAATATTTTTTATATAATTTGATAATTTTGATATTTATAAGATATTCGACATAACTCTCATTAATTAATCTTAATGTATTAGATACCTTTGAAAATATTGAAACACTCAAGAAATGAACAATATATTATATTATTTATTCTTAATGTACTAAATACAACAGTTCTGCATTATATAGATACTTCAGTTATATAAGACCATAGCAACTTGATAAGACTGAGAAAAAAAGATGTTGAAATAAAATAAGATTGATCTGTGATGTTTCTTCAATGCCAAGATTCACAGATAAATGTTGAAATAAAATAAAATGTACACTTAAAAACCATCTAGTCATATATTATTGGTATAACAAATAGAAGCCAAGAAAACGGGCATCAATTTCACTTCTAAGACGACGAGGGAGCAGAAATGGCAGACCACCCTGAAGAAGAAGTGGCAGACCACGAGGAGGGAGGAGTGGTGGGAGACGACGAGGGAGAAATAGCGGGCGACGAGGAGGGAGAAGTGGCCAGCCACGAGGAGGGAGGAGTGGCAGGCGACGAGGAGGGAGGAGTGGCGGGAGATGAGGAGGAAGTGGTAGGGAGAAGTTGATATGCAGGTGTTGGAATTAGCTGGGAATGCGAGGAGGGGGGAGAAGCGCCAGGTGACGAGGGGGGAGAAACGCCGGGCAACGAGGAGGGCGAAGTGGCGGGCGACGAGGGGGGAGAAGCGCCGTTGTTTGGCTGCAGGGCTGGATGAATGTGGGGCACCACACCGCTTTGGGGAATGATCACATTTCTAAAAACTTGACTCAGATCGTCATCATGCATCACAGCCAATAAAATATGCCGAGGAATTATCCTCTTCTTCTTCAGCTGCACCGTCGCATGCCCGGCTAATTCCAACACCTGCACACCCACAATAAATGAATACGTCAACTCTAAAAGTCGGAATGGGAAGCAACGAGAAAGGCTGTTAAAAATATACCTCAGTTGCGAGGTACTCCATGGTGGCGGCGAGAAAGACGGCAGCGTTCCATCCCACCCGCTTTGCATATCTACCCTTCCTCAAATACCTTCCAATTCTACTGACGGGAAATTTAAGCCCGGCCCTCTCGCTTTTGGACACCCTCCTCCTCCTAACGCCTTGCCTCCTCCCTCCCATTGACGACTCCATTCTCTCAATCTGCAGAATAAGTTAAACCACATTTACTGGCCTATTCGACAATCTGGTGAGGTAAAAAGTTACACTACGCATTCAATGTTGAACAGAATTACTAGGCTATGCCAGACACAACAAAATTATAGTGAATGGACAGTATCCTGGTCCTACTTTGCATGTAAACAATGGCCTATCTTCCCACTCACTGCTTTTTATACTCCTTGCGCTCTGGGTGTAGATTGATTGACACAGCCCGATTTACTCTGCAGCTTGATCACGAGTTCAAAAACCAAGGTGGAGATTTTGAATGATATATAATAGCATAACCTTTCACGTTCTAATGGCAACGCCTTTCTCCTACTTGGTAGATACAATACGGAGCTCTAGCATACCCCTCTTTTCAGACAAATTTTGATGTGACGGCTGAGCAAGGATCGACTTGATTTATACTAAAATGAGCAAAGAGTGATTTGATTCATACTAAAATTTCTGACCAATACCATGTCATCTCGATAAAAAAATCATTCTTTTGAGAGGGAATTTCTTACATTCTATTTATGAATTCTACCAATCATTATCCCTCTAATATTTGAACGAAGTTAATAGAAAAATGTTTATTTGGGATTGTTAGAATGATATTTTGGTCTTTTCTTAGTTTATATAGAATATGATATAAAATTAGTATAGATATTTTAAATATAGTTATTTAAAAATGTTGAGAGATATCAATTTAGAATTATCTTATTTATTTAAAAGTTATTTTTTATTGTATTTTTAAATTATTTCATTTATTATCTATGGAGACACAAATTTAGTGTATCATATATTTTGCAAATATTATATACATTACTAAATCTATTATTTTGATGTTTAAATGGGTATTAAATTTAAGGTAAATGGTAAGATTTTTTGTTAACAAACTCACCCATTACACTTTGTCCCTTGGTGTCATTGCATAATGCCTATCTATTTTGTTTGACAATAATAATTTGATGAAAAATCCAGATTTAATATATAATATTTTAAGTAGTAATTATATATATATATATATATATGAATATTCAAATGATATAGCTCTTCTAAAAAATTGAATGCTGATGTGATCATTTGATTATCTAAAAATCTTTCATAATCAAATTTTGAATATAGATATGAGATCTACATTATGAATTTATAATAGATATGTATTTAATGTTGACTTTACTTCAAGTGTGATTGAACATATTTTTATTATGCTTTAGCAAAAATCTATTTCCTTTTTTGTCCACCTTCAAAGCCTCCACTCTTACATCACTATCTAACTTAGTGTCAGTATAATTTAATGATTCCCTTTCAAATGTTTTGTGCTAGGCTTGATGTATGGAACCTTCATAGTTCTTAGTTGAATATTTGGTGTAGAATTCACTAGCATCAAAACTTCAAAGACATGGGAATGCAAGATACCTAAACTCTAGAATGTGTTCATATGATGTAAATTGCTTTCATATAGTCTAATTATCTTTGTTTATTTTCAATGATGAGAAGGTCTATCAGATTAGATCCAAAGATGATGTTATACTGTGGGCATATATCACATATTTTTTATTCTGAAACATGCATCACATTCTATGCTTCACATACTATAGGATTAAAAAAAAAATGAATTTCATGAATTTTTTACCAAGTTAAGGTGGTTAGATGTACAAGTTTTTATATTTTTTAAAATTTGTAAATAAAAAATTAATAATTAATTATTTACTTGAAAAAACATTATAAAAAAATATGCATCACATCGGGACATGATTCCTTTACTTATATAAAAAATATAATAAAAAAATATTATCATTTTATTGTGGTTAGGGTGGTCAAATAGACACCTACTTATTTTTTCCCTGAAATTTAAGTACTACTACATTGAAATTTTAAATTTTCACCAAATAGATTTAATTTTTTCTAAATAAACCTAATTGTTTAGATACTACATTCATTTTTCTAAAAATTCTTTTCATACATATTTTTGAAATAATATATATAACTTATTCAAATTTTTACGTCAAGTTGCCTAACTCTATTTTTTCTGAATTTTATTGCCACTTAAGGGCCTATTTTTTCCATGATGATCCTGCACATACGCAAATATAAAAGTGAGATCCTTATTGGTGCCTTTCTAAGGTCACATGAAAATTTTTCGTTCTCAAACATGATATTTTGCATATTTTGGGAGAGATTACAATAGATGTCAAAGAGGCTATTTAGTTAAATTGAATTCTTTCCTCAAACACTACAACTTTGGAGTGGAGAATTATTCACACAAGAACTTGAGAGTTTGCGTCAACTCTTAATTTCCATAATCACTTGTTGAGATTAGACCATAAGATATTACTAATATTTTTTAAGAGAGAAGAAAGAGAAGTATCTAAAAGAAGTATAATTCTAGCTAGAGGATGTTATGATGGGCTAGCGAGGATAAATATTGTAAGATAGAAAAATTCCATTGCTAGGGTTTAAGACATAGGACAAAAATATTATATGCTTCACATTCAAGGGAAACCTAGAGATCTCTAATCAAGGGTAGAATAGGAGAAATAGATCTTGCAATAGGGTGTCCTAGGGTCTAATTTATGATTAGAAGAGGGCTTCACCACCAAGCTAGTGCCTAGAAAGACTAATGAAATGCAAGATCTAATGCTTAAACCTAATGGTGCATGAAACTTGAATGAATGACCTAGAAATACATATAAATTGGAATAGGAACCTAAGAGATTAGAGGTGCGCACCCAAGATCTTGAGACAACTTGAATGAAGTCTTGAAATGCTGAAAACACTAATTTTAATGATGTGTGGGACTCATATAAGCTAGCTTAGGTGATTTAGTCCCATACTAAATTTTCTACAACAAAACTGGAATCTGATAGTGCTTATTTTGAATCTCCAGAAACCCTAAAAAATGACTATACTGGGACTCATACGCAAAAGGTGTTGTACATCAGTGCTAGTGTGGTTTTTTTGAGGATTACGATTTGGTTCTTCTCTCCAATATCTTCTCTTTTGGCCACTCTTTATTTCTCAATTTGAAACTCTGATTTCGAACTTGTAGAAGACTTTTCCTGACCTTGCAAGTGAGGAGACAACTCCAACACTTCCTTCAAGATTTTAACCTAATCTTTAAATATCCTTCAAGCTCCAAGACACCTAGATCAACAATCACACATGTAGAGAGAGAAAAACTTGTCAATTGTTAGGGATAGGGGTTTGCCTTGGTAAAACCCCTTTAAGGTAATTAAACCAAATGATGAGATAAAAAAACAAGGACTTGAAACATGAAACACTAAACATGCATAATGATACCTTGAAGGATTTCTTGTAAATCTGTAATTTAATACGAAGTGGCTATGAAGGATGTAGATATAGATCTTGAAATAAGTGTAGAACAATGCTTAATCTTGGATCTTGAATGCAAAATCACAACACTAGCTCAACAACATGCTTGATGCTTGATAACCTTGACATGATGATGGATCTTGAATTTTTGGAATAATTGATGAAGAAATATGCCATAATTTTTTTTTAAATGCTCTAGAATGCTCCCTTGATGCTCTTGTGAAATCTTGGAATGCTTAAGTCTTGAGTGCTAGACTTGATATCATAAAATAAAATATATTTTTATGTACAAAAGACTACTTAAAACACCATACAAAGAAAACAAACTCAAAGGCTAATTCCTTCCAAGACCACAAGTATATATATATTATAGTCAAAGAATATTTTTTTTAGATAATAATAGGTTCATAGACCAATAAATTACCCTCCAAAAAAATTGACTTTCTATTTCAAAATAAATCAACTATTATTCAATACATAATATCAAACACTTAAAATAAACATTACACATCATAGGAACATAGAAATTGGTTGTCAATGATATATGAACTAAAAAAAAAATTCACACTCAAACAAGGAAAGGGGGAATCATTCACCTCCTTCCTCCAACAATGGCGATCCAAGGCCAATCAGAGCAAGTCGGTCATGCCAGAGGAACAAAAAATCTGCACTATCATTGCTAATCTAGACAAGACCTTGGAATTATATCTAAAGATGCAATGCATCACCACATACAACCAATTGATCCCCAAGGTGCTCAACATCGAAAGAGCCCTTATCACACAAGGAGGAACACCTACATATCCTGAACATCACGATAGTCCCCCATCCACCAGTTATAATTAGAAACCTCACACATGGGTGAAGAACATGAATTTCACCAATGATGGAGTGGTCGATGCCAAGGTCATCATTAGTGATAGAAAGAAAAATAATCAAAAAAATCATCAACTACAGAACAATAATTGCAATAACATGTAAGCCAATGTGGAAAACTAGCAACCACCCCATAATCAAATCAACAATCTCAATAATCAAGGAGGACCACCTTCATGAAACAAGTATCCCCCCAAACAGAAATTCACAAACCTTGGGGAATCGATCGAATCCATCATGAAGAATCTGGTCAATGAGAACCTCATCAAAATCCCCACTTATGATAATTAAAAAGAGCCCAAGATGAAACCACCCTAGTACAATGAAAATTTCCTTTACGATTATCATAAGCTCAAGGAGCATATGATGACCAACTGCATGAAATTGAAGAATGTCATCTAGGATCTAATCGATGACAAAATCATAAATGTGGAGCAACTGGTTGGTAACCAAGATTTGAAAATATACATGAATCCGATGCCAGATCACAACCAAGGAAGCAGTGAAGGGAACCAAAATTATGGAAATATGAATCATGTGTATGGTGTAGTTGTCACCTCCCTAGATGAATAAGTCACTATTGTTAGCATCAAGGGAGCCAATGTTGATTGTGGAGTCACCACATGCAGCGAGAAGGTCACTATTTCTGGGGCACCACAACCAACTAAGACCCCCACCTTAAATCAGAGATCTGTCCCTAATAGTTATAACGTCCTCGACCAGTTAAAAAGAACCCCTGCTTAGATATCCATCATGGAGTTACTAAATATTGCAGCTGCCCATAGAGAAATCCTTGAAGCAGCATTGGCTTCATCTATCATCTTCACCAACCTTGATACAAAGCAATTCCAAGCTCTGGTCAATAACATAACCACTTTGAATCTCCTCACCTTTTTCGATCAAAACTTTCCCGCCCAACCATCTCACAACCATGCAATCCACCTTGAAGTCCTAGTTCACAAAAATAAGGTCAAAAGGGTCTTGGTGGATGGGGGTGCATGCTCAACATTTGTTCACTCAAGCTCATAAATAATCTAGGAATCTATGAAGATTTCATTGAAAAAGGTAAGGGTATCACAATCAGAGATTACAATGATCAAGCAAGAGTGTCTCAAGGCACTATTCAACTCCCTATTCAAGTAGGGACCACTATTATGGAAACTACCTATCAGGTGCTTGACCTTGACCTACCCTATAAAATCCTCCTCGGGCGCCTGTGGATCCATGTGATGCAACCAATTTCATCTTCCTCTCACTACACTTCATCAAGAAAAATAAATAGACTTAGCAGAACAGTGTAACCCCATCAATCTAGGAACATAATCGATACTGCACATAACCTTCTATGTTGAATCACTCCTCATAGAAGAACAAGAAATCTTAGCTACATTCCTCAGAGAAAGAAAGGTAAAATTTGCATGGAATTATGCTGACATGCCTTGGCTTGATCCAGAGGTGGTAGTTCATCACTTGCTTGCATATCCTGAAGCAAAACCTGTGAGACAAAAATTGAGAAAGATGCATCCCGAAATAGCCTTGCTAGTCAAAATGGAATTGCAAAAGCTCTTGGATGCATGGTTCATACGCTAAATCGATTATCTAAAGTGGGTGACCAACCTAGTACCTATTTGAAAACCCACTGGAGGTACCTGCATCTACACTGATTTCAGAGACTTAAAAAAACATGTCCTAAGGATGAATTTCCACTACCCAACATCGAAATAATAGTGGATATGACAGCCGGACATGAGATGCTGTCACAAATGGACAATTTTTTCAGATATAATCAAATAATGATAGTAAAGGAAGACCAACACAAGACAACATTCACATGTCAATGGGGCACCTACTCCTTGAATATGATGTCCTTTGGGCTAAAGAATGTAGGAGCAACTTATTTGAGAGCCATGCCACTAATTGTTCATGATATGATCCATAAGACGGTGGAATATTACACGGATGACATATTGGCTAAATGAAGAAAAAGACAAGACCACATATCAACTTTTAGCCCCATTTTTGATAGGTTGGAAAAGTATAAAGTTCGCCTCAACCAAAAGAAGTGTGTCTTCAGAGTACAATCAGGCAAGCTGCTGGGGTATATCATGTCAATGAGAGGAATCATGGTAGATCCTACCAAAGTGAAGGCGATCCTCAAAATGGGAGCACCCAGGACACTAAAGTAGCTAAGGGGTCTACAAGGTAGGCTCTAGTCTATCTATAGATTCATAGCACAGTTGGCAAACAAACAAATCCCATATTCTCATCTACTCCACAAGGGGGTGGCATACAAATGGGATGACAAATGTGACTAGACAATGCAGATTTTAAATATGTAATTTCTTTTACAATTGGATTATTTTTTATATTTTTCAATTAATTTATGATGAAATTGGTCCATAAAATTTTAATATCAGTGTTTTTTACTATTTTAATAACTTTTGATCAACATAACATTTTGACAAACAGATTGCACAAGGGAAAAATTTAGACAATTATTTTCAATTTTAAAAAAATAAAATGCAAAAAATATACCTTTAGGTCATCTTATGCGTGTCGTACACGACGATTTTTCTAAAAGTCAAATATGCCTGATAAAAATTTTAACAAAAAAAAAAAATCAAAAAAACATTACAAAAAAAATATCCAGGGCACGCTTTAGTGAGTCACAAGTCTTTTTCCAAAAGGATTTAGAAAAATATGATAATTTAAGTCAAAATATGGATGTCGTACACGTGCATGGTATGGTAAAAAAAATGACATTTAAATAGTGGTTTCTACAAATGCCTATTGAAACTCAATTTGTACAATGTGGGTATTGAAATAAATTACATATTTGGAAACTAGACTCCGAGTACTACATTTTATGATTACTGACTTGTTCGAAGATTTCATCTCTAAGTGCTTCAAATTTTAAGGTCAAATGTATCAAACTCTGGAAATTAGGGAAAACACTTCCACTTTTTGACCAAAAAGTGGACTCAACTTCTTGCAAGCACCCTTTAATCCATGTTTCATATTCTCCATGAATTCAACAATATCTTGTTTCACTAGTATAGTTTGTTGTTATTTTTTTTCTACAAGTTTTCCATAACTTCTAAATTCTATAAAAATTCTAGAATAAGTAACATTTTTATCACCATATTCCTTAAAGTACAAATTGTTAATTTCTAGAGGATAAATATTCCATGGATTCTCCAGTTTCTCTGTTGATGCGTATTAGATAATATTTTATAGTATAATCCTAATAAGTTAAGATTTAAAATATTGGACACATTTTTTAGAGTTTTTAGAAGAAACCATTTAAATTTTAATGATTAAAAATTCTTCAGATAGAAAATTAAACTTACATTTTTAAACTATTTCATTCAAAGATATGTCAATTTAAGCTTATGCTCGATTTTTTTTATGTTCATGGACTAGAATAAGTAGCATTTTATCACCATATTCCTAAAAGTACAAATTGTTAATTTCTAGAGGATAAATATTCCATGGATTCTCCAATTTTTTTGTTGATGTGTATTAGATAATATTTTACAATATAATCCTAATAAGTTAAGATTTAAAATATTGGACACATTTTTCAAAGTTTCTAGAAGAAACCATTTAAATTTTAATGATTAAAAATTCTTCAGATAGAAAATTAAACTCACATTTTTAAATTATTTCATTCAAAGATATGTCAATTTAAGCTTATGCTCAAAATTTTTTATGTTCATGGAGAAGATAAGTTAGAGATTTTTCTATTGAGCTTTTCACTCCCTCTCGATTATTCAATTCAAATTTAGATTTGAGTTCATATTTAAAATTTCCAAATCACATCTGTATGAACAAAAAATCTACTATCAATTCATTAATAATACATCACTTGATACTCATTCTGAATAGTATTTTACACATTTTCAAAAATATTGACATAGCCACTAGATGTATGATGATGATATCAATTTTAAAGCTTGTGCTTACTAAGAAATATTTAGTCCTTTATACATTATTTTTTTATAACAAAAAATATATATTTATTTTAAAAATATGTTCATTTATATAAGCATATGTACATACAGAGATTATAAAATTATAAAAAATATTTCAATCTTTTTTTAAATGTATATTTAAAATATTTAAATATACATATAAGAAGCATAAGCATATTTAAATATAATTTTAAATATATTCCCAATTAATTTGTATGGTATAATTATCAAAGGTTTATATATAATTACATTTATATCAATTCAACTTTTGTTTTATCTAATTATTCATACAAAATATTTATCCAATTGATCCTTATAATTAAATAGGCTTAAAATAGGTTATATATTTAGTTTTAGACCTATTTTATTTATTTTTATTTTTCTATATTGCTTTACTCATAATGAATCCCTTTTAATCTTATCTAGTCTTTTGTTTCTTCTTTGATTACTCATAATTATCTCTTTGTAGTTAGTCTTGACATTGTCAATTTTTTTGGCTTTTAATTATTTCCTTTATCCTTGAACCATATGCAACATTCCCCCTATTTCCTCTCTCTTTTTAGCTTTTTTCTGTTATGCAACAAACCACTTTTGCTCTCTATCTCCCTATTAATTTGACGATGGACCTTGGAGTGTGATCCAAAATATTGATTAAAAATTCCAAGATAATTGAATCTAAAAATAATCGAGGAAACCACTATATATCTTCCATGATTTTCAAAATAATATTATAAGATTAAAAAAATTAAACCTATATAATAAAATTTATTACCTTTTTATTTCCAATTTAATATATCCAATAATGGGATTTGTATAAAATAGAAGAAAGATCCTTTTGATGAGTGCATCTTCTTAGTGAAAATTACTAAAGATCAATTTTCATGGAGCTAGAGTAATCTTGAGGAGAGATTGGAGTTGGAGGAGTGCTATGAGATTGTATAAGAAGTGCAATGCTAATTTACTCCAAAGCCTTTAACCATTCTATAATCAATTTTCTAAAAAGGAAAACCTTATTTTGAGAATTCCAATTAGTGATTGAAAGAGATTTTAAATATACAATTAAAATGGATTCAATGTTAGCACTCAATGCAACGAAGAAATATTAATAGAATAAGAAATTGAGTCAAACTATTTTCTAACATTAGGATGTTGATAGATAAATCTCACAATGTATACCTCCAATCTCCTTCACATACATTTCAAATGAAAACTATCTATTAGTCATGTTTGTAATATATGGGCTAATGTCTCCATTAATGAGGATATTATAGTATTTATAGGTTCATATTAAAGGGTACATAGCCTTATTTCCCTTCTAATTAGGTATTAAAACCATGCTAAAGGATTATAGAGTGGGGTTAGGGAAAAACAATTTCATCTCGTTGCAACAGTCATTCCCTTGTTTTTAGTTCAATTTTCCATTTTTAGGATATTAAAGATTGTTGCATTGTTGTTAGTTTAATTTTTTTTTAGAAGACAATTATGATTGAATAAGTAGTGTATATTTGATTCAATTTTAATTCAACTTTTATATATAAACATTTTCATTAATGATCAAGAATAATGAGTTTTGATTATATTATTGTTTTGTGTTTTGATGATTTGCATATCATCATAGAGTTTTTTAAATTGATTAGTTACTTCAATTGGTACCAAAGTACTAGAAAGGAGGAGAAAAGTGAGGAGAATTTGGTAACTATTCAAATAAATAAGAGAGAATAATTCCTATATAAAGGATTAAATCTTGATCATAAAATTAAGAGAAAATTTATATTCTATTGATAAGGGTATAATCAAAATCACTTAGCTTTATTGAGAGAAAATTGGTGTTCTTGGATTTTGGCACTCACATCTCACATAGAGGAGTCACAATTTGTGACAAGAAATCAAGAGTCACTATTTATATACATATTAACATCACTGGATGTGAGGTAGGGATGAGCATCTATTTGGGAGAGAGGAATATCATTGTGAATAAATTATCTTGTTATGTGATAGAAAGATACCCTTGATTTATGCATTCTCTCCAAGCATATGAAGAATATGATTATTGGATTTTCAATGCATATGATGAGGCACATTATAAAAAATCTATTCATAGGAAGTTTTTAAGGACATAGGTTTGCATAATTTTACTTTTTATGAGAAAATATTATGTTTGTAGTATTTTAAAAAATATATAAATAATACATATGAAAAAAATAGTTAGTATGAAGGGGAATGTGTGGTTTAGAATTTTTTTTGATAAAGACTCTTAAAAAACTAAGATTAATTCATATTTTGAAATTGATAGGAGAAGTTAACTTATATTTTGTAAAGTAATATATTATATTTGTTTCGAGATAGAAAATATTGTGAGTACATCAAGACTATTAAGTATTATTATTGATGAAACTATAATTTATTACTAGAGTAAATTAATGCAAACTTTATTAAAATCTAAGGATTTGTGCAAGTTTGTTAGTAAAAGTTACGAGAAACCTAAGGACATTAATTTATTAAACAACTAATAGAAAAGGAAACTTAAGAAAAATGAACAAAAGAATTTTTTTATTTTTTCTAATTCATGGTTCACTCATTCAATCAATCTTTTCTAAGATAATCGGTTTTGTACATTCAAAAAAAGCATGGTGTATTCTTGTAATGCATATAAAGTTGTTTATATATATCTAAATTAAAAACAATGACAAATTCTTTTGAAAGTATTAAAATGAGTCCAAATGAATCAGTAAATGAGTTTGTCACAAAAGTTGAATGATTCGTGATAAATCAAAGGATATTTTTAGAAGATATTTGACTGATCAATTTGTTATTGAGAAAATTTTAAGAATTTTCCTCCAAATTTTGATAATGTTAAACATTTCCTTGTAGAAATCTCAAAATATCTTACATATACGTACATTTAATAATTAAGTGGCATTAAATTGAATGCAAAATAACAAATAAATAAATAGTGAAGAATCTTTAGAGTAAGAATTTTTATCTAAGGAAACCATTAGAGGTAAAAATAATCATTTCACTAAGGTTTATAAAAACTTGAAAATGGAAATGACTATTGTCCCCAAGATGAGCATAGAGGCAAGTCTAGTCACAACTCAGAGATAGCGGTTTTGATAAAAGAAAATATTTTGGTTTCTATATAAGAAGTAAAAATTGTAGAGGTAGGTTGAGGTAGAGGTAAGGATATTAGTAAAGAAGAAAGACACATATACCATTTTTATTATAATAAAATTGGCCATTATGAGTCTAAATATTAGTATTTCTAATTATGAAGCCAACATTTAACAAACATTGATTACCATATGAGGCTCCATGAAAATTTAATTTGAATGATCTAATAAGTAGTAGAAATCCATTTTATAATGTTTCTAATGGAAGATGGGTGGTTAAACCGATGAATTTCATGAACATGAGCCAACATCTATGCTCTTAATATCTACTTGCATTGTATTATTTTCATAGTTTCATTATAAGCATCCATACTTTTCTATATAATTATTATGAAAATGATTAAATTTATTATTTTATGATAACATGTTTCTAACATAATCTTTCTTAAAATGATTATAAAATATTTGACACATTCCACATGATTTCACTAATAATGATTACATTTTCCTTACATGTTCTAAACATGCTAATTTCTTTACAAGATACTCCGTACAATTCACATATTGACTAACATTTTAATCACATCTATTATTAAATTCTCTATTTTCCCATGTTTACATTATTATCATGTCGATTGTGCTAGCTTGTAGAGGTTTACACAAACTAAATTGATTCATGTTATGTTTATCATGTTTGTATCTAACACTCGCAACAATAAAAAAATTATGATCTAAATGGAAAAACCTCACATTTCTTATATCTTACAAGATAACTCTACTTAGCACTACATGCCTATATTTCTTGTCCTATTGGCACCATAATTATAGGTATATTGTTGCTTATCATTGTCATGCAGGATCACTAGAATAAAATAAATATCTTCTTTATGGCATTGCATGATATTTGTTTTGCATATTTTTATCTTATCTCCTTCCATTTATTCATATTCCTTACATGTGAGCAATTGTAGGGCTTCAACATTTCTCTTTGAATATTTTTCTTTAAGAGAAACATATTTATCCCACATTAATTACCCTTTTATCTTTTTCTTCTTATTGGTTGTGGATAATAGAATACTATTTTAAATTACATGTGTATACCTTTATGCCACATGTTTTTAGTCTAGTACATATTCAACTTAAAGTAAGTACACAACTAAAGCATTATCAATTCCTATCTACATTATTTTCAAAAAATGAACCCAATATTTTAGCTTATCCACCTTTTTTACCATAATTTACCCTCACCTATCATCATTACTTGCTAATTCAAAAAGTGTAACCATTTCATTTTTTTTGTAGACATGGTGAGACATAACTAAGATGAGAATAATTTAATAAATGACAATCCATCTAGCATTATTGGTTGAGATTTGGAGGTTTTGTACTTTATGTACATGTTTATATGTTTGACGTTATTTTGATAATGTTTTCCTCAAGAAATATATCTTTCGAGAGTGATCAATACCATATAAAAAACAAACTTTTAATATTTTTTATATAATTTGATAATTTTGATATTTATAAGATATTCGACATAACTCTCATTAATTAATCTTAATGTATTAGATACCTTTGAAAATATTGAAACACTCAAGAAATGAACAATATATTATATTATTTAGTCTTAATGTACTAAATACAACAGTACTGCATTATATAGATACTCCAGCTATATAAGACCGCAACAACTTGATAAGACTCAGAAAAAAAGATGTTGAAATAAAATAAGATTGAACTGTGATGTTTCTTCAATGCCAAGATTCACAGATAAATGTTGAAATAAAATAAAATGTACACTTAAAAACCATCTAGTCATATATTATTGGTATAACAAATAGAAGCCAAGAAAACGGGCATCAATTTCACTTCTAAGACGACGAGGGAGCAGAAATGGCAGACCACCCAGAAGAAGAAGTGGCAGACCACGAGGAGGGAGGAGTGGTGGGAGACGAGGAAGGAGAGATGGCGGGCGACGAGGAGGGAGAAGTGGCCAGCCACGAGGAGGGAGGAGTGGCAGGCGACGAGGAGGGAGGAGTGGCGGGAGATGAGGAGGGAGATGAGGAGGAAGTGGTAGGGAGAAGTTGATATGCAGGTGTTGGAATTAGCCGGGAATGTGAGGAGGGGGGGGAAGCGCCAGGTGACGTGGGGGGAGAAACGCCGGGCAACGAGGAGGGCGAAGTGGCGGGCGACGAGGGGGGAGAAGCGCCGTTGTTTGGCTGCAGGGCTGGATGAATGTGGGGCACCACACCGCTTTGGGGAATGATCACATTTCTAAAAACTTGACTCAGATCGTCATCATGCATCACAGCCAATAAAATATGCCGAGGAATTATCCTCTTCTTCTTCAGCTGCACCGTCGCATGCCCGGCTAATTCCAACACCTGCACACCGACAATAAATGAATACGTCAACTCTAAAAGTCGTAATGGGAAGCAACGAGAGAGGCTGTTAAAAATATACCTCAGTTGCGAGGTACTCCATGGTGGCGGCGAGAAAGACGGCAGCGTTCCATCCCACCCGCTTTGCATATCTACCCTTCCTCAAATACCTTCCAATTCTACTGACGGGAAATTTAAGCCCGGCCCTCTCGCTTTTGGACACCCTCCTCCTCCTAACGCCTTGCCTCCTCCCTCCCATTGACGACTCCATTCTCTCAATCTGCAGAATAAGTTAAACAATATTTACTGGCCTATTCGACAATCTGGTGAGGTAAAAAGTTACACTACGCATTCAATGTTGAACAGAATTACTAGGCTATGCCAGACACAACAAAATTATAGTGAATGGACAGTATCCTGGTCCTACTTTGCATGTAAACAATGGCCTATCTTCCCACTCACTGCTTTTTATACTCCTTGCGCTCTGGGTGTAGATTGATTGACACAGCCCGATTTACTCTGCAGCTTGATCACGAGTTCAAAAACCAAGGTGGAGATTTTGAATGATATATAATAGCATAACCTTTCACGTTCTAATGGCAACGCCTTTCTCCTACTTGGTAGATACAATACGGAGCTCTAGCATAACCCTCTTTTCAGACAAATTTCGATGTGACGGCTGAGCAAGGATCGACTTGATTTATACTAAAATGAGCAAAGAGTGATTTGATTCATACTAAAATTTCTGACCAATACCATGTCATCTCGATAAAAAAATCATTCTTTTGAGAGGGAATTTCTTACATTCTATTTATGAATTCTACCAATCATTATCCCTCTAATATTTGAACGAAGTTAATAGAAAAATGTTTATTTGGGATTGTTAGAATGATATTTTGGTCTTTTCTTAGTTTATGTAGAATATGATATAAAATTAGTATAGATATTTTAAATATAGTTATTTAAAAATGTTGAGAGATATCAATTTAGAATTATCTTATTTATTTAAAAGTTATTTTTTATTGTATTTTTAAATTATTTCATTTATTATCTATGGAGACACAAATTTAGTGTATAATATATTTTGCAAATATTATATACATTACTAAATCTATTATTTTGATGTTTAAATGGGTATTAAATTTAAGGTAAATGGTAAGATTTTTTGTTAACAAACTCACCCATTACACTTTGTCCCTTGGTGTCATTGCATAATGCCTATCTATTTTGTTTGACAATAATAATTTGATGAAAAATCCAGATTTAATATATAATATTTTAAGTAGTAATTAGATATATATGAATATTCAAATGATATAGCTCTTCTAAAAAATTGAATGCTGATGTGATCATTTGATTATCTAAAAATCTTTCATAATCAAATTTTGAATATAGATATGAGATCTACACTATGAATTTATAATAGATATGTATTTAATGTTGAATTTACTTCAAGTGTGATTGAACATATTTTTATTATGCTTTAGCAAAAATCTATTTCCTTTTTTGTCTACCTTCAAAGCCTCCACTCTTACATCACTATCTAACTTAGTGTCAATATAATTTAATGATTCCCTTTCAAATGTTTTGTGCTAGGCTTGATGTATGGAACCTTCATAGTTCTTAGTTGAATATTTGGTGTAGAATTCACTAGAATCAAAACTTCAAAGACATGGGAATGTAAGATACCTAAACTCTAGAATGTGTTCATATGATGTAAATTGCTTTCATATAGTCTAATATTCTTTGTTTATTTTCAATGATTAGAAGCTCTATCAGATTAGATCCAAAGATGATGTTATACTGTGGGCATATATCACATATTTTTTATTCTGAAACATGCATCACATTCTATGCTTCACATACTATAGGATTAAAAAAAAAATGAATTTCATGATTTTTTTACCAAGTTAAGGTTATTAGATGTACAAGTTTTTATATTTTTTAAAATTTGTAATAAAAAATTAATAATTAATTATTTACTTGGAAAAAAATTATAAAAAAATATGCATCACATCGGGACATGATTCCTTTACTTATATAAAAAATATAATAAAAAAATATTATCATTTTATTGTGGTTAGGGTTGTCAAATAGACACCTACTTATTTTTTCCTTGAAATTTAAGTACTACTACATTGAAATTTTAAATTTTCACCAAATAGATTTATTTTTTTCTAAAAAAACCTAATTGTTTAGATACTACATTCATTTTTCTAAAAATTCTTTTCATACGTATTTTTGAAATAATATATATAACTTACTCAAATTTTTACGTCAAGTTGCCTAACTCTATTTTTTCTGAATTTTATTGGCACTTAAGGGCCTGTTTTTTCCATGATGATCTTGCACATACGCAAATATAAAAGTGAGATCCTTATTGGTGCCTTTCTAAGGTCACATGAAAATTTTTTGTTCTCAAACATGATATTTTGCATATTTTGGGAGAGATTACAATAGATGTCAAAGAGGCTATTTAGTGAAATTGAATTCCTTCCTCAAACATTACAACTTTGGAGTGGAGAATTATTCACACAAGAACTTGAGAGTTTGCGTCAACTCTTAACTTCAATAATCACTTGTTGAGATTAAACCATAAGATATTACTAATATTTTTTAAGAGAGAAGAAAGAGAAGTATCTAAAAGAACTATAATTCTAGCTAGAGGATGTTATGATGGGCTAGCGAGGATAAATATTGTAAGATAGAAAAATTTCATTGCTAGGGTTTAAGACATAGGACAAAAATATTATATGCTTCACATTCAAGGGAAACCTAGAGATGTCTAATCAAGGGTAGAATAGGAGAAATAGATCTTGCAATAGGGTGTCCTAGGGTCTAATTTATGATTAGAAGAGGGCTTCACCACCAAGCTAGGGCCTAGAAAGACTAATGAAATGCAAGATCTAATGCTTAAACCTAATGGTGCATGAAACTTGAATGATTGACCTAGAAATACATATAAATTGGAATAGGAACCTAAGAGATTAGAGGTGTGCACCCAAGATCCTGAAACAACTTGAATGAAGTCTTGAAATGCTGAAAACACTAATTTTAATGATGTGTGGGACTCATATGAGCTAGCTTAGGTGATTTAGTCCCATACTAAATTTTCTACAACAAAACTGGAATCTGATAGTGCTTATTTTGAATCTCTAGAAACCCTAAAAAATGACTATACTGGGACTCATACACAAAAGGTGTTGTACATCAGTGCCAGTGTGCTTTTTTTGAGGATTAAGATTTGGTTCTTCTCTCCAATATCTTCTCTTTTGGCCACTCTTTATTTCTCGATTTGAAACTCTGATTTCAAACCTGTAGAAGACTTTTCCTGACCTTGCAAGTGAGGAGACAACTCCAACACTTCCTTCAAGATTTTAACCTAATCTTTAAATATCCTTCAAGCTCCAAGACACCTAGATCAACAATCACACATGTAGAGAGAGAAAAACTTGTCAATTGTTAGGGATAGGGGTTTGCCTTGGTAAAACCCCTTTAAGGTAATTAAACCAAATCATGAGATAAAAAAACAAGGACTTGAAACATGAAACATGAAACACTAAACATGCATAATGATACCTTGAAGGATTTCTTGTAAATCTATAATTTAATACGAAGTGGCTATGAAGGATGTAGATATAGATCTTGAAATAAGTGTAGAACAATGCTTAATCTTGGATCTTGAATGCAAAATCACAACACTAGCTCAACAACATGCTTGATGCTTGATAACCTTGACATGATGATGGATCTTGAATTTTCAGAATAATTCATGAAGAAATATGCCATAATTTCTTTTTAAATGCTCTAGAATGCTCCCTTGATGCTCTTGTGAAATCTTGGATTGCTTAAGTCTTGAGTGCTAGACTTGATATCATAAAATAAAATATATTTTTATGTACAAAAGACTACTTAAAACACCATACAAAGAAAACAAACTCAAAGGTTAATTCCTTCCAAGACCACAAGTATATATATTATAGTCAAAGAATATTTGTTTTAGATAATAATAGGTTCATAGACCAATAAATTACCCTCCAAAAAAATTGACTTTCTATTTCAAAATAAATCAACTATTATTCAATACATAGTATCAAACACTTAAAATAAATATTACACATCATACGAACATAGAAATTGGTTGTCAATGATATATGAACTCAAAAAAAAATTCATGCTCAAACATGGAAAGAGGGAATCATTCACCTCCTTCCTCCAACAATGGCGATCCAAGGCCAATCAGAGCAAGTCGACCATGCCAGAGGAACAAAAAATCTGCACTATCATTGCTAATCTAGACAAGACCTTGGAATTATATCTAAATATGAAATGCATCACCACATACAACCAATTGATCCCCAAGGTGCTCAACATTGAAAGAGCCCTTATCACACAAGGGGGCACACCTACATATCTAGAACATCACGATAGTCTCCCATCCACCAGTTAGAATTAGAAACCTCACACATGGGTGAAGAACATGAATTTCACCAATGATGGAGTGGTCGATGCCAAGGTCATCATCAGTGATCCAAAGAAAAATAATAAAAAAAATCATCAACTGCAGAACAATAATTGCAATAACATGTAAGCCAATGTGGAAAACTAGCAACCACCCCATAATCAAATCAACAATCTCGATAATCAAGGAGGACCACCTTCGTGAAACAAGTATCCCCCCAAATAGAAATTCACAACCCTTGGGGAATCAATCGAATCCATCATGAAGAATCTAGTCAATGAGAACCTCATCAAAATCCCCACTTATGATAATTAAAAAGAGCCCAAGATGAAACCACCCTAGTACAATGAAAATTTCCTTTGCGATTATCATAAGCTCAAGGAGCATATGATGACCAACTGCATGAAATTGAAGAATGTCATTCAGGATCTAATCGATGATAGAATCATAAATGTGGAGCAACCGGTTGGTAACCAAGATCTGAAAATATATATGAATTCGATGCCAGATCACAACCAAGGAAGCAATGAAGGGAAGCAAAACTATGGAAATATGAATCATGTGTACGATGGAGTTGTCGCCTCCCTAGATGAATAAGTCACTATTGTTAGCATCAAGGGAGCCAATGTTGATTGTGGAGTCACCACATGTTGTGAGAAGGTCACTATTTTTGTGGCATCACAACCAACTAAGACCCCCACCTTAAATCAGAGATCCGTCCCTAATAGTTACAACATCCTTGACCAGTTAAAAAGAACCCCTGCTTAGATATCCATCATGGAGTTACTAAATATTGCAGCTGCCCATAGAGAAATCCTTGAAGAAGCATTGGCTTCATCTATCGTCTTCACCAACCTTGATACAAAGCAATTCCAAGCTTTGGTTGGTAACATCACCACTTTGAATCTCCTCACCTTTTTAGATCAAAACTTTCCCGCCCAACCATCTCACAACCGTGCACTCTACCTTGAAGTCCTGGTTCACAAAAATAAGGTCAAAAGGGTCTTGGTGGATGGGGGTGCATGCTCAAAATTTGTTCACTCAAGCTTATAAATAATCTAGGAATCTATGAAGATTTCATTGAAAAAGGTAAGGGTATCACAATCAGAGATTACAATTATCAAGAAAGAGTGTCTCAAGGCACTATTCAACTCCCTATTCAAGTAGGGACCACTATTATGGAAACTACCTATCAGGTGCTTGACCTTGACCTACCCTATAAAATCCTCCTGGGGCGCCTGTGGATCTATGTGATGCAACCAATTTCATCGAATTTCCACCAATGTGTCAAGTTTTCATACCAAAACCAAGAGGTCACAATATGTGGTGATCCTAAGCCCTTCACCTACAACAAGAACCTAGAAGCCAAGTATTATAATGTACCCCAAGTCCCAAAGAATGAGGAAGGCCCCTCAACTCCATATATTGACCCATCCAACATCGCCTCCACTTTTGGGCAAAGAAACCTACCATCCTCTCCATATGTGGTAGAGGTCCCCCAGTTAATGCAATTAGGACTCCCTCTCACCTATTGACAACTGCCCTCTCACCTATAGGTAAATCAAAGTACAATCAGGCAAGCTGCTAGGATATATCATGTCAATGAGAGGAATCAAGGTAGATCCTACCAAAGTCAAGGTGATCCTCAAAATGGAAGCACCTAGGGCACTAAAGCAGCTAAGGGGTCTACAAGGTAGGCTCTAGTCTATCTACAGATTCATAGCACAGTTGGAAAACAAACAAATCCCATATTCTCATCTACTCCACAAGGGAGTGGCATACAGATGGGATGACAAATGTGACTAGACATTTAAAAAATCCAAGGAATACCTACTCACACCACCAGTTCTGATGCTGCCAATTCTAGAAAAAATGATTGATCCTATACATTTCAACAACAATGAAAGCTCTCAGTGATCTCTTAGCCCAACATGATGAATACTAAGGAGAAAGAGAAATATATTACATCGGAAAGACCATGGTAGGACATGAGATAAATTAAACACCTATCGAAAAATATTGTCTAGTAGTTGTGTTTCTATCTTAGAAGTTTAGACACTACATGATGGTTCATCAGATCAAGTTAATCACAAAGATAGATCCGCTCAAGTACCTACTCTCCAAAGCCACTCTCATAGGATGAACAACTAATTGGGTCATGATATTAACAAAGCATGAAATTGAATATGTAGAGCACAAGGCCATCAAGGGGAAAGCAATTTTGGATCAACTAGCAGATGCACCTATATATGCAGAAAACCCACTTATCTTAGAGTTCGCTGATGAATCCATCTTCAACATAAACATAGTAGACCACTGGAACATTTATTTTGATGGATCTCACACACATCATGAATTAGGCATTGGAATATTCTTCATAATGCCACAAAGCAATTGTATACCCAAATCTTAAAAGTTATCCTTTTCCTGCACAAACAACATCGCCGAATATGAGGCTCACATTATAGGAAATTAAGAATTGCTACACAATGTCAGATCAAGGCACTCAAGGTCTATGGAGATTCATAGCTTATTATCAATGAAGTCAATGGCGAATACTAAACAAAGGACAAAAAGCTAACTCCATACAAGAAACTCATGGAGAGCCTCAAAGAATCCTTTATTGATGTCACCTTCAAATAGATACCAAGAGCTAACAACAAGGCAGTAAATTCTATGGCCACAATTGGATCACTCCTGGAGGTCCCACACAATGTCCCAAAGCAAGAATTCCTTGTAGAACAACTTCTCGTACCAGCCTTTGAGGTACCAGAGCCCAAATTCATTTGTGAAATTGTTGGTCCCCCTAATCCCTAATACCATGACATCTACAGCTACTTGAGAATAGGAGTCTTGCCCACCGATATAACCCTGAACCTTAAATGAGCTTTTTTCAAAAAATCTTTACATTTCGTCATCCTAGGAGAAACCATCTACCATAGGAGCATCGAATGGACCCTATTACATTTCATATATATTAAGGAAGCCTTGTCTTCTTTAACTAAGGTACACAATGGAATTTATGGTTCGCACTCAAATGGTATGACTTTGGCTAAGAAATTGCTGAGGACCAGATACTATTGGCCCACAATGGAAAGAGATGCACATGACTTTGTTGGAATATTTTTAAAATTTTAGCAACATGGGGATCTCATCCATGCACAACCTTAGGAACTCCACCCCATTATCACACCTTGGCCATTTTCATAGTTTGGGCTCAATCTCATTGATAAAATCACCCCCACCTCATCCAATGGCCATAAATTCATCATCTTCACCAAAAATTACTTCACAAAGTCAGTCAAAGTCATTCCCATGACCTACATAACTGGAAATCAGATATCTAAGTTCTTCTTGAACTACCTCATATGTCAATATGGTGTCCCTCAAGAAATTATCTCAGATAATGGGACAGCTTTCAAAAATTAGAATGTCCATGACCTTTGCCAAAAATTCAACATCACTTTTCCACTTCGTATTATCCCTAAGGCAATGGCCAAGCAAAAGTCACCAATAAAACCATCTTCAAAATCCTTAAGAAAATAATCAATGATGTCGGTCGTGACTGGCATCTATAGAGAAATCCTTCCTTATGGGCTTATCACACCAACATTCACTAATCAAGTGCCATCCCCTTCTCCCTGGTCTATGGATCAGAAGCCATTCTCCCCATTGAGATCGAGCTCTTGCCCCCAAGGATATCATTGCAAAATATCATTACAGATGAAGAATACCGGGTCTCATGGTTAAATTAGTTAGAACTACTAGATGAATGGTGAATGGATTCCCTAAATCACCTGCAAGTCTATCAGAATCACCTTAAACATAGTTACAACAAGAAAATCAGGAGGTGGACCTTCCAAGTCAGAAAAATTGTGCTAAAGGAGAATCAAAATAACATGCCAAATCTGAATAGAAAGTGAAAATTTGATTCCAAATGGTTGGGACCTTTCATCATCACAATAAGCTACAAGTCAGGAGCATAACAACTATCAATGTAATACCCCTTCATTTTGCTTCTTGCTCAAGTTGCTTTATGCTATGTTTGGTTGCAATTACTTTGATACTGGATACATTTTGTTATGATGTTTTCATTGCTATTATTGAACGATAACTATTATTGTGGGATGTAGTTATCTGATTATTGTTTCACATGCATTATGGATTAATGATGTTGTAGAGTTAACATGAGATGTTATTATGAGATTCTTGGATTATGATGGAAGTGTCAGTTTTAATGAGTGTATTGGTGAAAAGGACGGTTTCGCATCACTCACTTGCGAGCACCCTACGAATCCATAATTCCTTCTTCACGGTGTGTATTATATGTTGGATATATTGTATGATGTGTTTACTTGGTTGTAGGATTGTAGGTACATGACATCGACTCCACCTAGTTTCACAGGTTTGAGCGTATCAATCCAACAGTTAAGTTGAACAGGAGATATTAGCTAGGTAACATGTGTCAAGTTTACACCCTAGCCTTAGTGTGTCATCAGTTGTGTGTGTCAAGTCATTGTGTGTTTTGCTTTGATGCTATTTAATTCTGAAGGATTATTGATTTGGAAATAGATACTTAGAATAATTGCATTTAAATCATGTTGATGGTTATTTAATTTAAATAATGCAATGTGGATAAAAGTTTATATTTAAATTAATTAATTATATTTAATTTATTTAATTAATTAAATTTAATCCAAGGGGGTTGAATTTAGTTATTAGATAATTAAATTAATTAATTAAATGTGATGTAAGAGAATGAAAGGAAATAAAAGAATTACAATTAAATTTGGAATTTAATTTCAATGTGTGAGAATTAAAATAGAAATTGTAATTAAATGTTTATTTGGGAAATTAGTTGCAACTTTGGAAATTATTTTATTATTTGAAATTGCATTTTAAATTGAAAGTGGGTTTTTGAAAAGTGAAATTGAAATTAAAATTAAAATTGAAATTGAAATATCTAATTTGCTTGCAATGTGAATTAGGGTTGAAAAAATTGAAATTGAAATTCAAATTCAAATATCTAATTTGCATGTAATGTGAATTAGGGTTGTATTAGGTATTTTTGATTTATAAAGAATACATGTTCTAATTTTAGGGAGAAAATTTTTAGAAAAATACATTTTTTACAGTAGGGAAGAAATTTTGGAAAATTTGCATAAGGGTTTGAAGAAAGTTTGATTGTAGAATTGATTGAAGGAAAGATTGTTTGCATTTGTTGGATTTTGGATTGGATTCTTTGGAGGATTGAAGAAAATTCAGGAAATCTTTGGAGGAGGCTTGCATCAGAAATTCATCTCTTCCTGTAGCTTCTTGTACCAGGTTTTCCTCTTTATGTTTTATTATTTTCTTGATTGTTTTTTTTAAAATAGTAGTGATTAAAGATTTGTTTGTTAAATCTGTTTTATAAAACAAATTTGATATTAGAAGAAAATAATTAAATAAAGTTACAGCCTTTGCTTGTGAAAATTCTTGAGTGAAAATTGTGAAAACCTTAGTTGAATTTAAATTATTTGGAGAAATCGATTTTGTTGTTATTGGAAATCAAACATAGAGATTGAACAATGCATTTAGAATGTTTTTAGAAAATAAAACCCTCTGTTATTATTAGAAAACGGATTTTAAAATCTGCAGTATAGTTATATTTTCATAGTAAAATGGTCTGATTGCATCGCTTATAACTTCACTTTCACAAACTGGGTTTTCAAAAAATTTAAAGAGTTTTTGCATTTTGAAATTTTCTTATCCCTGTCAAAAAATCGTAAATACCCAGATCGTAGTTTTTGAGTTATGCTTGAAACATGAGACTGCTATTAAGTTATTTTCCCATGGTTGTTCTGAAAATAAAATAATAATAAATTGATATTTATAAATATTAATATTTTAGGTATTGTTATTATAATATTAAAATATTATTTAATAATATTTTATATTATAATTTATCATACTAAAGTATTATATTTATTTATATTATTTTAAATAAAATTTGTATATTAGATTAGTGGAATTAAAATTATAAACGTATGAGGAAATTATTGTTTATATTATAAAATGGCATGTTAAAGTTTAATTGAAGGAGTTAAATATTTGATTTAAAGAATGCATAATTTAAAATTTAATTGTGGAATTAAAATTCATATGTAAAAGGTCCAATTATTAATTTGATTTAATTGGAAAAATATATTGATATTTTGGAAAATTAATGATAAGGGATATTTTATTTTGAATTAAACAATTTGATATTCTGTAAAGAATAGAAGATATGTTAATGATTAAATATATTTGAATATATTAATTTATATTTAGTATATATATATTGAAGGTATATATCCATTTGAGAGAATAAATAATATTTTATATTATTTTATTTTGTTGTTTGCAAATTGGGTATTATTAGTGTTTTAAAAGAAATGATTAGTATGTGTAGAAAATGTATAGAGAAAGATATTTTATTATATTAAAGTGATTGCATGTTCTAAATAGGAAATTGAATGAAATGTAAGATTTGGTTAAGAAATGGAAAGAGTTTACTTGCATGGATTTGTGTCAATTTAAAAGTAAATTAAGAAGTTGTTTTATTGATGAGGCAATCAATTATGTGATTTATTAATTTCTATTTAGATTAATTGAATCATTGTGATTGAATTATGAAAGAGATATGGATTTAGTATATCCAAAAGTAGTATCTTCCTCATGATTATCTTAAAGGATTTAATTCTCTGTATTTAGTAAAGGGAAGTAAGTTTAATTGTTTTTAGATTTCCTATAATGAAAAGGGAAATAAGGGTTATGATTATTTTAGATGATCTAGTTATCGTGTCTTTGACTTTTTCAACACTACCTATTGAATGAGTATGGATTTAGAAAATCCAAATATTAGATTTGATTGATGACTTGAATGCTTTTGTTGCTATGTCATCAAGTTGCATTGTTGGTTTTGGGATTTAGTGTTAGTCCTAAATTATAAGTCTTCTAGAAGAACTTAGAGGATAAGGGTTGTTGAATCTTTAT
>CM021105.1:561564387-561828811 GCA_007115665.2 Sequoiadendron giganteum
TTTATGTACAAAAGACTACTCAAAACACCATAGAAAGAAAACAAACTCAAAGGTTAATTCCTTCCAAGACCACAAGTATATATATATATATATTATAGTCAAAGAATAATTTTTTTAGATAATAATAGGTTCATAGACCAATAAATTACCCTCCAAAAAAATTGACTTTCTATTTCAAAATAAATCAACTATTATTCAATACATAGTATCAAACACTTAAAATAAATATTACACATCATACGAACATAGAAATTGGTTGTCAATGATATATGAACTCAAAAAAAAATTCATGCTCAAACATGGAAAGAGGGAATCATTCACCTCCTTCCTCCAACAATGGCGATCCAAGGCCAATCAGAGCAAGTCGACCATGCCAGAGGAACAAAAAATCTGCACTATCATTGCTAATCTAGACAAGACCTTGGAATTATATCTAAATATGAAATGCATCACCACATACAACCAATTGATCCCCAAGGTGCTCAACATTGAAAGAGCCCTTATCACACAAGGGGGCACACCTACATATCTAGAACATCACGATAGTCTCCCATCCACCAGTTAGAATTAGAAACCTCACACATGGGTGAAGAACATGAATTTCACCAATGATGGAGTGGTCGATGCCAAGGTCATCATCAGTGATCCAAAGAAAAATAATAAAAAAAATCATCAACTGCAGAACAATAATTGCAATAACATGTAAGCCAATGTGGAAAACTAGCAACCACCCCATAATCAAATCAACAATCTCAATAATCAAGGAGGACCACCTTCGTGAAACAAGTATCCCCCCAAATAGAAATTCACAACCCTTGGGGAATCAATCGAATCCATCATGAAGAATCTAGTCAATGAGAACCTCATCAAAATCCCCACTTATGATAATTAAAAAGAGCCCAAGATGAAACCACCCTAGTACAATGAAAATTTCCTTTGCGATTATCATAAGCTCAAGGAGCATATGATGACCAACTGCATGAAATTGAAGAATGTCATTCAGGATCTAATCGATGACAGAATCATAAATGTGGAGCAACCGGTTGGTAACCAAGATCTGAAAATAGATATGAATTCGATGCCAGATCACAACCAAGGAAGCAATGAAGGGAAGCAAAACTATGGAAATATGAATCATGTGTACGATGGAGTTGTCGCCTCCCTAGATGAATAAGTCACTATTGTTAGCATCAAGGGAGCCAATGTTGATTGTGGAGTCACCACATGTTGTGAGAAGGTCACTATTTTTGTGGCATCACAACCAACTAAGACCCCCACCTTAAATCAGAGATCCGTCCCTAATAGTTACAACATCCTTGACCAGTTAAAAAGAACCCCTGCTTAGATATCCATCATGGAGTTACTAAATATTGCAGCTGCCCATAGAGAAATCCTTGAAGAAGCATTGGCTTCATCTATCGTCTTCACCAACCTTGATACAAAGCAATTCCAAGCTTTGGTTGGTAACATCACCACTTTGAATCTCCTCACCTTTTTAGATCAAAACTTTCCCGCCCAACCATCTCACAACCGTGCACTCTACCTTGAAGTCCTGGTTCACAAAAATAAGGTCAAAAGGGTCTTGGTGGATGGGGGTGCATGCTCAAAATTTGTTCACTCAAGCTTATAAATAATCTAGGAATCTATGAAGATTTCATTGAAAAAGGTAAGGGTATCACAATCAGAGATTACAATTATCAAGAAAGAGTGTCTCAAGGCACTATTCAACTCCCTATTCAAGTAGGGACCACTATTATGGAAACTACCTATCAGGTGCTTGACCTTGACCTACCCTATAAAATCCTCTTGGGGCGCCTGTGGATCTATGTGATGCAACCAATTTCATCGAATTTCCACCAATGTGTCAAGTTTTCATACCAAAACCAAGAGGTCACAATATGTGGTGATCCTAAGCCCTTCACCTACGACAAGAACCTAGAAGCCAAGTATTATAATGTACCCCAAGTCCCAAAGAATTATGAAGGCCCCTCAACTCCATATATTGACCCATCCAACATCGCCTCCACTTTTGGGACAAAGAAACCTACCATCCTCTCCATATGTGGTAGAGGTCCCCCAGTTAATGCAATTAGGACTCCCTCTCACCTATTGACAACTGCCCTCTCACCTATAGGTAAATCAAAGTACAATCAGGCAAGCTGCTAGGATATATCATGTCAATGAGAGGAATCAAGGTAGATCCTACCAAAGTCAAGGTGATCCTCAAAATGGAAGCACCTAGGGCACTAAAGCAGCTAAGGGGTCTACAAGGTAGGCTCTAGTCTATCTACAGATTCATAGCACAGTTGGAAAACAAACAAATCCCATATTCTCATCTACTCCACAAGGGAGTGGCATACAGATGGGATGACAAATGTGACTAGACATTTAAAAAATCCAAGGAATACCTACTCACACCACCAGTTCTGATGCTGCCAATTCTAGAAAAAATGATTGATCCTATACATTTCAACAACAATGAAAGCTCTCAGTGATCTCTTAGCCCAACATGATGAATACTAAGGAGAAAGAGAAATATATTACATCGGAAAGACCATGGTAGGACATGAGATAAATTAAACACCTATCGAAAAATATTGTCTAGTAGTTGTGTTTCTATCTTAGAAGTTTAGACACTACATGATGGTTCATCAGATCAAGTTAATCACAAAGATAGATCCGCTCAAGTACCTACTCTCCAAAGCCACTCTCATAGGATGAACAACTAATTGGGTCATGATATTAACAAAGCATGAAATTGAATATGTAGAGCACAAGGCCATCAAGGGGAAAGCAATTTTGGATCAACTAGCAGATGCACCTATATATGCAGAAAACCCACTTATCTTAGAGTTCGCTGATGAATCCATCTTCAACATAAACATAGTAGACCACTGGAACATTTATTTTGATGGATCTCACACACATCATGAATTAGGCATTGGAATATTCTTCATAATGCCACAAAGCAATTGTATACCCAAATCTTAAAAGTTATCCTTTTCCTGCACAAACAACATCGCCGAATATGAGGCTCACATTATAGGAAATTAAGAATTGCTACACAATGTCAGATCAAGGCACTCAAGGTCTATGGAGATTCATAGCTTATTATCAATGAAGTCAATGGCGAATACTAAACAAAGGACAAAAAGCTAACTCCATACAAGAAACTCATGGAGAGCCTCAAAGAATCCTTTATTGATGTCACCTTCAAATAGATACCAAGAGCTAACAACAAGGCAGTAAATTCTATGGCCACAATTGGATCACTCCTGGAGGTCCCACACAATGTCCCAAAGCAAGAATTCCTTGTAGAACAACTTCTCGTACCAGCCTTTGAGGTACCAGAGCCCAAATTCATTTGTGAAATTGTTGGTCCCCCTAATCCCTAATACCATGACATCTACAGCTACTTGAGAATAGGAGTCTTGCCCACCGATATAACCCTGAACCTTAAATGAGCTTTTTTCAAAAAATCTTTACATTTCGTCATCCTAGGAGAAACCATCTACCATAGGAGCATCGAATGGACCCTATTACATTTCATATATATTAAGGAAGCCTTGTCTTCTTTAACTAAGGTACACAATGGAATTTATGGTTCGCACTCAAATGGTATGACTTTGGCTAAGAAATTGCTGAGGACCAGATACTATTGGCCCACAATGGAAAGAGATGCACATGACTTTGTTGGAATATTTTTAAAATTTTAGCAACATGGGGATCTCATCCATGCACAACCTTAGGAACTCCACCCCATTATCACACCTTGGCCATTTTCATAGTTTGGGCTCAATCTCATTGATAAAATCACCCCCACCTCATCCAATGGCCATAAATTCATCATCTTCACCAAAAATTACTTCACAAAGTCAGTCAAAGTCATTCCCATGACCTACATAACTGGAAATCAGATATCTAAGTTCTTCTTGAACTACCTCATATGTCAATATGGTGTCCCTCAAGAAATTATCTCAGATAATGGGACAGCTTTCAAAAATTAGAATGTCCATGACCTTTGCCAAAAATTCAACATCACTTTTCCACTTCGTATTATCCCTAAGGCAATGGCCAAGCAAAAGTCACCAATAAAACCATCTTCAAAATCCTTAAGAAAATAATCAATGATGTCGGTCGTGACTGGCATCTATAGAGAAATCCTTCCTTATGGGCTTATCACACCAACATTCACTAATCAAGTGCCATCCCCTTCTCCCTGGTCTATGGATCAGAAGCCATTCTCCCCATTGAGATCGAGCTCTTGCCCCCAAGGATATCATTGCAAAATATCATTACAGATGAAGAATACCGGGTCTCATGGTTAAATTAGTTAGAACTACTAGATGAATGGTGAATGGATTCCCTAAATCACCTGCAAGTCTATCAGAATCACCTTAAACATAGTTACAACAAGAAAATCAGGAGGTGGACCTTCCAAGTCAGAAAAATTGTGCTAAAGGAGAATCAAAATAACATGCCAAATCTGAATAGAAAGTGAAAATTTGATTCCAAATGGTTGGGACCTTTCATCATCACAATAAGCTACAAGTCAGGAGCATAACAACTATCAATGTAATACCCCTTCATTTTGCTTCTTGCTCAAGTTGCTTTATGCTATGTTTGGTTGCAATTACTTTGATACTGGATACATTTTGTTATGATGTTTTCATTGCTATTATTGAACGATAACTATTATTGTGGGATGTAGTTATCTGATTATTGTTTCACATGCATTATGGATTAATGATGTTGTAGAGTTAACATGAGATGTTATTATGAGATTCTTGGATTATGATGGAAGTGTCAGTTTTAATGAGTGTATTGGTGAAAAGGACGGTTTCGCATCACTCACTTGCGAGCACCCTACGAATCCATAATTCCTTCTTCACGGTGTGTATTATATGTTGGATATATTGTATGATGTGTTTACTTGGTTGTAGGATTGTAGGTACATGACATCGACTCCACCTAGTTTCACAGGTTTGAGCGTATCAATCCAACAGTTAAGTTGAACAGGAGATATTAGCTAGGTAACATGTGTCAAGTTTACACCCTAGCCTTAGTGTGTCATCAGTTGTGTGTGTCAAGTCATTGTGTGTTTTGCTTTGATGCTATTTAATTCTGAAGGATTATTGATTTGGAAATAGATACTTAGAATAATTGCATTTAAATCATGTTGATGGTTATTTAATTTAAATAATGCAATGTGGATAAAAGTTTATATTTAAATTAATTAATTATATTTAATTTATTTAATTAATTAAATTTAATCCAAGGGGGTTGAATTTAGTTATTAGATAATTAAATTAATTAATTAAATGTGATGTAAGAGAATGAAAGGAAATAAAAGAATTACAATTAAATTTGGAATTTAATTTCAATGTGTGAGAATTAAAATAGAAATTGTAATTAAATGTTTATTTGGGAAATTAGTTGCAACTTTGGAAATTATTTTATTATTTGAAATTGCATTTTAAATTGAAAGTGGGTTTTTGAAAAGTGAAATTGAAATTAAAATTAAAATTGAAATTGAAATATCTAATTTGCTTGCAATGTGAATTAGGGTTGAAAAAATTGAAATTGAAATTCAAATTCAAATATCTAATTTGCATGTAATGTGAATTAGGGTTGTATTAGGTATTTTTGATTTATAAAGAATACATGTTCTAATTTTAGGGAGAAAATTTTTAGAAAAATACATTTTTTACAGTAGGGAAGAAATTTTGGAAAATTTGCATAAGGGTTTGAAGAAAGTTTGATTGTAGAATTGATTGAAGGAAAGATTGTTTGCATTTGTTGGATTTTGGATTGGATTCTTTGGAGGATTGAAGAAAATTCAGGAAATCTTTGGAGGAGGCTTGCATCAGAAATTCATCTCTTCCTGTAGCTTCTTGTACCAGGTTTTCCTCTTTGTGTTTTATTATTCTTGATTGTTTTTTTTTCAAATAGTAGTGATTAAAGATTTGTTTGTTAAATCTGTTTTAGAAAACAAATTTGATATTAGAAGAAAAGAATTAAATAAAGTTACAGCCTTTGCTTGTGAAAATTCTTGAGTGAAAATTGTGAAAACCTTAGTTGAATTTAAATTATTTGGAGAAATCGATTTTGTTGTTATTGGAAATCAAACATAGAGATTGAACAATGCATTTAAAATGTTTTTAGAAAATAAAACCTTCTATTATTATTAGAAAACAGATTTTGAAATCTGCAGTATAGTTATATTTTTCATGGTAAAATGGTCTGATTGCGTCACCTATAACTTCACTTTCACAAACTGGGTTTTTGGGAAATTTAAATAGTTTTTGCATTTTGAAATTTTCTTATCCCTGCCAAAAAATCGTAAATACCCAGATCATAGTTTTTGAGTTATGATTGAAATATGAGACTATTGTTAAGTTATTTTCCCATGGCTGTTCTGAAAATAAAATAATAATAAATTGATATTTATAAATATTAATATTTTAGGTATTGTTATTATAATATTAAAATATTATTTAATAATATTTTATATTATAATTTATCATACTAAAGTATTATATTTATTTATATTATTTTAAATAAAATTTGTATATTAGATTAGTGGAATTAAAATTATAAACGTATGAGGAAATTATTGTTTATATTATAAAATGGCATGTTAAAGTTTAATTGAAGGAGTTAAATATTTGATTTAAAGAATGCATAATTTAAAATTTAATTGTGGAATTAAAATTCATATGTAAAAGGTCCAATTATTAATTTGATTTAATTGGAAAAATATATTGATATTTTGGAAAATTAATGATAAGGGATATTTTATTTTGAATTAAACAATTTGATATTCTGTAAAGAATAGAAGATATGTTAATGATTAAATATATTTGAATATATTAATTTATATTTAGTATATATATATTGAAGGTATATATCCATTTGAGAGAATAAATAATATTTTATATTATTTTATTTTGTTGTTTGCAAATTGGGTATTATTAGTGTTTTAAAAGAAATGATTAGTATGTGTAGAAAATGTATAGAGAAAAATATTTTATTATATTAAAGTGATTGCATGTTCTAAATAGGAAATTGAATGAAATGTAAGATTTGGTTAAGAAATGGAAAGAGTTTACTTGCATGGATTTGTGTCAATTTAAAAGTAAATTAAGAAGTTGTTTTATTGATGAGGCAATCAATTATGTGATTTATTAATTTCTATTTAGATTAATTGAATCATTGTGATTGAATTATGAAAGAGATATGGATTTAGTATATCCAAAAGTAGTATCTTCCTCATGATTATCTTAAAGGATTTAATTCTCTGTATTTAGTAAAGGGAAGTAAGTTTAATTGTTTTTAGATTTCCTATAATGAAAAGGGAAATAAGGGTTATGATTATTTTAGATGATCTAGTTATCATGTCTTTGACTTTGTCAACACTACCTATTGAATGAGTATGGATTTAGGAAATCCAAATATTAGATTTGATTGATGACTTGAATGCTTTTGTTGCTATGTCATCAAGTTACATTGTTGGTTTTGGGATTTAGTGTTAGTCGTAAATTATAAGTCTTCCCAAAGAACTTAGAGGATAAGGGTTGTTGAATCTTTATACCATCCAGTTGTTTTCCCTTGGGTAGTGCATGACGTCTTTTCAGTTTTACTCGGTTGTCATGAACGGGGATGTTTGCACCTCCTTGGTTTATGAGTGGATTATGGGATCCATGTCTCCTTGTAAAGAGTGGACTATGTGTTTGTTGCCTCCAAGATGTTTGGAGTGAGATCTATCTTTTGTTTCCTCATTGTGTTGGAGTGGATTATGATGCCTAGTTGGTATGCACTTGTGGTTCCCTTGGTGGATTGTTTCGGTGTGTGTTGTCGAATAGAAGAGTGGCTTCTGTTAAGCACCAGAGCCCAAAGAGGTAAACTGGATAACCTTCAGGAGTGATTTAAATAAGTGATAATTAAAGTAATGTACTTAGATGACTAAGATGCATTTCACATTAATCAAGATAAATTAACCTCACTCATAGGCACAAGGGCTTGTTTAGACTTGGGGTGAGTGAGAAGGCTTGGAATGGCAGATCAATTATCTTGTTCGTACGAGAGGTATTTGATTCCGCATGAGTGAGTATGAGGGCCGAGATTCGGCTAAGGTCACCAGGACTACTTGTGCCGGAGCCTATGAAGAATGCCCAGAGGAGATCTCATGACAAACTATGCGATGACACTCTATCTAGGACAACTATTGTTAATTATTTTATGTGTATGGTTCTTTGAACATACTTGATTAATATTATGTCTGGAAGCAATGTGACCTATGTCAGTGATGTGAATGTTGTACTTGAGTTGTACTTGATTTGTACTTGTATGGTGAATGAGTTGTACTTGTTAATTCATTTGGTTGGTTATAACAGTATGAGTCAGTTTGAGTCTGCCTTTGGTTAGAGTTAGTAGAATCTTTGTCCATGTTACTTTGTTACTATCTTCTAGCATGGGGGGTGGGCCTTCGGGTACCACATTGGTTGGGTGGAACATGCACCAAAATCGTTGGGTCCCCATCGTTCTTCAGTACTTGGTGGCGAGACATCCAGATGGACAGCTAGCAGTTCTTTTTGTAATTTCTTACATTGTAATATTTCAGTTTGTATATGATACTTTATCCCTCTTTTGTAAGAGGTGGAGTTATGTAATTATAATACATTTGTACTAGTGTCTCATTCTGGGAATGAGTGATGTAACTATTGGATTAAGATAATGTTTATGAGATTGTTTCTTAGTTGATTATCTTATTATGTTATGTGGTATTCTTATGATGTATGATGTTTATTTCATAAATTATAATGCTAGGGTTATATGTAATATGTATGTGTGGGTTAAAGTAATCCTAACCTTGTAGCCTTAGAGGTTGTTGTTAATTAGTAAGTGAATGTGTATGTTAAATGCACTTTATAAAAAAAAATTGGTTCACTTATGATGTTAATTGCAACTTCTTTTAAGGTTACTTGGTAGGGCATTACAATCAACACCAAAAGGTGAACCTCTGTAGGAGCCCATGAATAACTCTCATCTCAAAAAAATTTATGCCTAAAATCTTTCTAAGTATAGAACAAAAAAATTCCTAGAAAAAATGGTCACCCTAATGAAAACCTTGTAAATAGACATCTTGGTGACAACAAAAAACAAAAAAAAATAAAAAATACAAAAATCATAAAAAATCATAAAATCATAAAAATGATTGAAAATAGTAAAGAATAAATTTTCCTCTAGTGAAAACCACTTTGGTGGCGCTTTGGAGAATTACCTTGGTGAAAACCTAGCAAATAGGTGCCAAGCATAAATAAAGTACTCTCCATCCACTGAGATCTTTGCGGCTTAATTTGCACACTCACTTATCCATTACATCTTACCATTCATCCACCATTAATATTTCATCCATCCATCTGTTCACATCCATAGCTTGATTTTGTGTTCGTATCATGTTCCACCCTAGTACTACTTGCCATATTCCTAAGGTAAATTTGTCCTACCTGCATCGAAGTAGTCTATCACATCACATTGGGGGCATGTTCTTGTTGCTATATCAAATCAGGTTCATGTATACTCTTGTGATCTTCCTTAAAATCAAGTCTGTCGTCGGAAAAACTACGTGGTCTCTACGTGTATAACACAGGCAAGGCTAATCTATTGATCAACTACTAAGACCCCTAGGATAGGTCTTTAAGTTAGTCTCTTGGTCAAAATCTCGAAAATACCAAAAATATTAAAAAACCCGAAAATCAAAACAACCTCAAATCATTTAAAAATACTAGAAAACATCCAAATATTTGAAAAAAACCAAAATGCTACATCCTTCTCATCTCACTTTCACCTGTAATAATCAACACCCATAACAAATTATTTTTGTTTTCATCCTTTGGTAAGTTAGCTAGAAGCAAGTCTAGCAGGATTAAAGGTAAAAGCTAAATTGTCAAAGTCTCAAGTCTAGGTCAGTAAGTCAACAAGTTGGTCAACTCTTGGTATCAATAGCTTATCATCTACTTAACCCCACATCACCTAATCACAACATGTTCTAGGATGCATCCTTCCTACAATGGACATCAACATCAGGCATCACCGTAATTTAGTCTTTTTGACTTATCTTATTTTGTGCTCATTCCAATGACCTCTCGATGATGCCTAACGAAAATGGTTTAGAGAGAAAGAAATGGGACAACGATCATTATCTTTTTATCTACTATGTTTGTTGGATGTTCTTGTAATATAACTTGGTTATGCATGCTTTGTTTAGTTTGTAGGGAAGGTGTTTTAGATGTCTTGTTTGACCACATAGGAAGGCTTGCTTTTCTATGTTTTGTTTTAAGATGTTTAGAATATCTTAACTGCATTTTGAATAAAGGTTTGTATATCAAGTGTGAACAAGAGTACTCCTATCTGATGGCCGAGTCAAAGTCAATCACACTAGGTGCAACCCAATCCTAGTTATTTATACCTTGATATCATACCTATGTGTTTTATCAAACATAAGGAAAGTTATTCTTTTTATCTCTCCCATGCTTGGATAATAAATACATTATCATCATTCATCATCATATCTAATAAAGCCTTAATGACTAATGGACTTGTTGGACTTCTACATCTTCTTAGATTTAAAGGTTGATCCCTCTCATTCCTCTATTCTCTTTCATGCTAACATAGTATCATTTCATCATCCTACATAATCATGTAATATTGTCATAGGACAACATCATCCATCTCATCCATCTCACATGCATTACATAATGATTTAAGTTGTTTACGATAATTTAGATTTGTTATTCTAAGCATCTTAAAAACATCTCATCATCATTATGATATAGATCTTTTAGTCTAACCATCCATACGCCCGTCTTGAACCTCTTTGTTGTGAGATCGACCTTCAAATCAAATCTTTTTGCTTGATCTCTTGAGGGGGCAATGTACCAATATACTTCTTTTCACTGGGGCATCTGGAAAAAAATTCAATTTTTTTTTTAATTTTGATCGTGGTAAGTTTATTCTTTGAACCAATGCAGCAAGTACATTGCTTCAAACAGGGGAAAAATGTAGACATGCAAAATTGACATCATGCATCTAACGTTCCTCATATTTAATCGCTAATGTTCATCTTTTAATTAAATAAATCAATTTTATTTAATTAAATCATAAATCAATCCTAAAGTCCCCCTTAAATTAAATAAATCAATCTTATTTAATTAACTTCTAAAGTTCTTCATTTAATTAGATAAATCAAATTTATTTAATTAAAATCACTAACATCACCCTCTTTGATTAAATGAATCAAATCTTTACTTTATTAAATCTAAAATAATTTTCCTCTCACTTTGATTTATTTAAATCCTAAAATCTAAGTCAAAATTATCAAATCACCTAACATCATCTTAATTAATCAAATCCGGATCAATGCTAACTCTAATCCATGTCCCATCCTCTAGATTTTTCCACTTGCACAAATACATCAATTTAAATAATTTATTAAATCTTCATTTTCTCTCAACAAGGCATAAAAGTGGAATATTCCTCCATTTCAAATCTCCCTCCAAATGAGATGTGTCCTTCCAACAAGGCATTTATTTCATCTTGCAAGTCCTTTTGGCTTGAGCCAAGTGGCCATAATTCCATTTGACTCTCCCTCCACCTTGTCATTTCACTAATTTCAAATTTCAACCGATTGCATTTATGGGCACATTCATCAAAATATGCACATTGGCCCATTCACATGATGACAAGTGGCTTCTTCCTATTAGTTGGGTTTTTATCCCATATTCATCCCTTTTGGCTTTTCTCTCATCAAATTCTTCTATAAATGGAGAGGTTATCCTTCATTTAGATCATTCATAATTTAGAGCAAAGTTACTCTTTTCACATTGAGAGCTAATTTTATCCACTTCATAGCATAGCATCTTCAAGGCATTTTATTGTTGAGCTTGTCAAGAGTTGGGAAATGGCTCCCTTACATATCAAGGGTGCACCAATCCAATATGGGATAGGTATACCTCATGTTATCATATTCTTTGATTATTTTTGTTATTTGGTTGTATTTTGAAGCATGTTGAAATATCTCATAGGGATGGTTGTTTTTCTTGTTTCCTCAAAACTTAATTGACTATACTAATGTTTGATTGTTGAAAAATGAAGCAAAAGGGAAATCTCCATCTACACCCTTATAACAACTTAGATGTTCGACAACCTAATTGAAAACATTTGAAAAATTGTAATTTCATTGATTGGTGATAATAGTAAGTTATTATTATAACATTGATTAAACTTCAAAATTTCCAAAGATATGATTGAACCAAATTCAATTATTAAATGATTTTGACACACTAATTTTCCTTATAACAACTTAACCAAAAACTTATAACTACTAATCTAATATATACTCCCTCGAACATATTATAATCCAATCTGAGAGGACAAGACACCTATATCTATATTCACAATGTCAACTACACACCAAATGGTGTGGCCGTACATACATTTCATTCACATCTTACCATTCACAAATCGAAGAGGTAGATGGTAGATAGATATGATATTCCCACATCATTTTGACATTGTTAACCCTCATATGATGACGCTTCCACAAATATGCTCAAATCTTGTCTTGCTTTATATGACAGAGCTTTCATTGATCAAAGAACTCTTTATGAGGAGGAGACAGAGGTTGAAAACAAATCTGGTTGGCTGTTGAATGGACGATCGAATCTTTGCCTATATATTGTCACCTGGAATATGAATGGCAAGGTATGATAGATGAGCTTTAAAATCCTTTAGGCCGGACTGAAATATGTAGATAGCATATTATCAAGTTCTTAAGATTCCTATGCTTTATAATGAATTCTTCAACCTTTGTTTGATTGTCTTGGTTTATTGAATGGTTCATTAGGTGTAATGATCATTTTAAGGTTTTGTAAATAAGTATAAGTTAACCGGATTTGATTTGAAGGAAAATTTCATGGTTAAGTTAGAAGAGTAGTAATTGAATTGAATAGCTCTCCACGTAATTCTGATAGATTCATTCTTATGGATATTATTTAGTTGCAACAATTTGATAATTAGATTAGACCATCGTAGCTTTATGATTAACTTTTTTTTTTTAATTGAAAGAATAGCCCATCAACAATTTCACTGTGCATTTTATGCATTTTGGTTCCCACTTAAGCAAAACCATGACTCTTTTGAGTCTAGTGATTGTTTTTGAATGTTGGGTATTTATTTAACCCGAAGTCTCTATTATATATGCTTGGCCTGTTTTGACTGAGGCACTGTCTCTACCAGGTTGCTTGTCATGACCCTCTTAATCTTTTAGGAAGAAAAAGAGAGAGATTTTATTTTTATGTGATGGGATTACAAGAAGCTCCCCATGGAGATATTGTTTCTGTCATTCAAAAGACCCTCGGTCGTGATTACAAGTTGTTCAATGTGTTTAACATCCTTTTTTCCACAGTACAAAGCTGCATCCTTTTACAAATCTTGATGACTTCTTGGATGTTTTAATTTAGTATGGTAAAGGCAGCCATAATGCAATTGTTGCAACTTTATATTTTTGGAAGAAAATCTTGGGACCCCTTAATTAGAGGTAGGATTCTATGTATGTTCATCTTGTTGCATTTTTAAAGGAAAAAACAATTGATGCAATTACAGTTATAAGTTCACAAAACTTTAAGGTTGTAATTGTGGGTTGATGTAGATGTAAGAGTGGATAAAATTAGAAGCAGTGGCCTAGGTGGTGTAGTGGGACGACAAAAAGGTGTTGTAGCCATTTCCTTTGACTTCATACATACCTCTTTTATCTTCATATCCTATCATCTTGTTGGTAAGTATATTTTACTTTTTACTTCACTTGATTAAATATAAACTTTAGAGGTAGTATTGATTGAAAATAAGATTAAGATTGATTGTTTAATATTTAATTAAATAATGATTGTAACTTAGAATAAGTGAAATGTTTTATCTATTGATCAATTAAATAAAATTAGGAGAAAAAATATATTTGATCTATTAAATCAAATTCTTTTACAATTTAAACAAAAGATATAATATATTTAGATATTTTTAATAAAATATATTAAATTGTTTTGATATTTTGTTAAATAATGATTACATCATATAATTATATGAAATGTTTTATTTATTTATTGATTAAACAAAATTAAAAAAAAAATTATATTTAATTTAGTAAACCAAATTATTTTTAAATAAAATATGTTATAATTTGACCAATTTTTTCATCATAATAAAAATATAATTAATAGTAAAAACAATTATTGAGTGAGCTTTGACCTTTCTTTTTCGAATTGTCCATATAAATACAATCAAATTCGAGAAGAAATATATATTTTGTTGATGAATAAGTCTCAATTACTATTAATTAATGATAATAATACACATATTCACAAAAATAGGTGGGTGGTAAGAAGGCACACTCCAAAAATTGACATGGGCTTAGCCTAGAAATAGAGAAATACAAAAATAAAGCTGCTTAAATGGCGAGAGTAGTGTCAACACTCGGAGGAGGGTCCTTATCATCCGATTTACTCCATACATCCGTCGGGTTTTTAGTGACCTTAGGAGGATCCCATCTGTCACCATCCTTGTCTTTATCTTGTTGTCGAGTGGGAGAGATCGTCAAATCCAAATGCAGGAATCACTTAGAAGAGCTGTCATTTCATCTTTGCATCTATATTCACTTGACATGTAGTGGTTAATTTGATCACTTGATTGTGATGTTAAAATTGACCTTTACTTTTCATTGAGCTAAGATAAAATAACATATGACTGAATAATACTTTTGAAAGAATTTATTATCTTTTGACAAGTTTGCTTAATAATAAATATAACAGGACAATATTATTGGTATTTTCTTGAATTCACTAGAAAAATCATAATTATGAAAAGAAATATAAAGAAGCGTTTGAAATTTATAGTTAATTTATATAGACTAATCTTTATATTTCTATTTACTCTATTTTTCATTATCATTGCTTTTCTTTGGTAAAATTATAACATGGTTGTAACTGTATTTGAGTGCAGCCCATGAGAGCAATGTAGAGAAATGCAATTCTCAATACCAATGTATTAGCCAAACTATCTTTCTAGACTCAAGGAGAAGAATGCACATAAATCCCCTTGCCACAAAAAAAGAAAGCAAAGTCATAAATCTAACCTCTCTTGAAACATCTGATGTAGTGGTTTGGTTGGGAGATCTCAACTACTGAATCGAGGGATCCAGAAAATCAGTTGGTTTTCTCATCAACCAAAATTTGCAACAGGTATAACTAATCAAGGTGGCGATAATAATTTTTTTGGCTAGAATTTAAACAAGTAATAAATAATGTTTACTTAGGAAATTGGAAACGCCTTAATTCATTTTCAATGGTATAATAACGAATAAAAATAAAACCATGTTATGGTTGCAGCTGGAAGCAAAAGACCAACTTTCTCGAGAAGCCAAAAAGGGAGAAATTTTTCATGGTTTCTGCGTAGGGCCACTATCATTTTGAACCACTCACAAATATGATATTGGTATAGATGACTATGACACAAGCGCAAAGGTGCATAATTGCACCATAAAATGTATTAATTAATATTAATAATTATGATCTTTTTTTCATGTCAGCAATTCATCAAAGGAAAATTCACTGTCAATAATTCACCACCATGAAAAATTCACCATGGTTAATTCATAGCTAGTAATTCACTACGATTGAAAGTTAACCGAATTAATATTTTTAATAAAATCAAAGTTTAAAAATATAACATTTTCTTTGGAGAACTTTGGCAATTAATTAAATACAATGATTTGTTAAATTTTCCTAAACAAAAAGATACTCAAGAGCTGAAAAAAGTGCAAAGATTCCACTAGTCAACAAACTCAGTGGATCAATCTTGATAGTTACACCAATATAATATGTTTATTTTCCATTACTTACCATTAACTTTGTCTACCTCAGTAAGGGGAGCTATTGAGAAAACAACCCAATCATAGCTCCATAACCATCTAATCTGCCAACTTGTTCTTTAAATTGAAAAAAAAAATCAAGCACATAAAATATTAGTATATTTATATTATTCTATTACTTTGATCAGCTATTAACATACAACCCATATACACTAAAACACAATAAAATCTTACAATCCAACAATTAACGAGGGAGGAAAACTTACCAACACCCTCCTTACACCAATCTCATAAATAGAGTAAAATGTTCTACATATGTGTGGAGGTAGGAAATTACACAACCCCTCTTAAAGCCCCAAAAACACAATTACATTTCTTAAAGTCCGCACTTATAATAGGATAGAGATTTTGACAAGATTAAATTTACATTAAATTTACCCTCATTAGATAAATTTAACTTCAAGGGTCACTAGGTAGTTGTATGATTGCTCAATGAAGCTCACACAAATTCTTTCTTAGGCCATGGAAGTGTCACAATTGGCAATTGGAAAATTCGTCGACCATGTCTCCAATCCTTTACTATTATAATAGAACAAGTAGATCTATGCAATCATGGAGAGTAAGGATGCACAACTTAAGGACTACATGACATCAAAAATATTGCACCTATCCACTGACTAGCTTGGGTCCAATAGAAAACTTTTCCATAGCCACCCTAATTTTCACACATAAGGATACATCCATGTATTTTGTGAGCTCTTGTATTCACAAGACCCATTTCCTCATATTTGGATTTACGATTTCCCTTTCCAAGTAATCCATAAAATCCTTTATCATGACCTCTCCATTGAAATTCCTCCTTCCTCTACCTAAATTAAACTACAAAATTACTAGATATCTCCATTAACTTTCCTTTTTCTTACTACCATCTAAAGAAGAAGTCATAATTCCACATGACTCTTGCACAAGCACTAACACTAGATGCTTTACCTCATTAGACAAGGCTTCAATTTCCTTCTCCCTAAGCTCCTTAGCCAAACTCTCTCTAGTAATCTCTCATTCAATTATTACCAAATGCTCTACCTCATTTTTCCTATTGAATATATCACCAAATTCCCTCTTGTTCTATGCCATTATCTTATCCTTCACCATCCTTAGCTTTGTGTGAAGGAAAAATAGTTTGCAACCTAAAACTTTCCATCCCCAATAGGTCTTATGAAATGGTTCAAACTCTAAGAGTTTAACTAACATAAAATCCATCTTGAATAGGCTTCTCAAATGTCTACTCCTTGGGTCCAAACTAAATGAAATTGGCCAATAATATGATCCTCCAAATATAACTACCTTTGAGGAGGTATCTAAATATTATAGAATCCTAGGTGAATTCATCATATAGTAATCCAATACACATGTATATTTCTACTTCTTCATGCCCTCCTATTTTTCCAAGAGAATCAGCCCTCTTTTTGGTTTATATCCTATAAGGATAGGTCCATCCATAAATGTTTGAGGGAAACTAACACAACTACTACCTTGTTGGATCCTCCCTCCTATTTAGGACTCCAAATTATATTAAATTCCCCACTAATTAACCAATCTTCTTCACTATGACTAGATCAAAATATTCTTAAATCCTCCCATGATAGCCTTATCTATAGCTCACATTTGGTCCCATATATGTTTGGAAAAAATAAATTGATAAAATCCTTGATTCGAGATGAAATGAAGATAAAATTGGGAGGGACAAAGGGTGTACCTTTTCCTCCTATTATACCTAAAATATACAATATACCTATTATATGCAATATACCTAAAATGAGCTAAATGAGAGATGTCAATACTAAACATGAGTGACTCCAAGTTATGATATGTGTACCTGGGAATCCTGAAGATGTAGTTAGGATTCTGGAAATGTAAAAAAATTGCCAAAATATGCCTTGGAGGACTAAGACGTCCAAGATGGCATTTTAGTCTCATTGCTATTTTTTGGGGAAAACATAGAATCTTAGGATGCCGAAATAAAATACCGAAGAATCTCTAAAAAATATGTTGCAGAGGACTAAGATGCCCAAGATGGCATTTTAGTCCTTATATGAATTTCTAGAATTTTCGAGTGTGATCTCGAAACCTAAGATCCGAACTTCCTTCTTCACCGAGCTCCTGGACCTGAACCTATAAAAAGTCAAGTACAAAACAAAGGAATTTGGATTGATTGTTTATGGGGGTTTGCCTTGGTCAAACCCCTTTTTTGGTAATTAAACTTTAATGAAAAAGCATAAATCTTAAAATGGAAATGTGTTTGTGCCCTAATCTTAAATGTGTCTAAGATTATGCAAGCTATGATATGAAGAAACCCTATTCAAATGTGTTAAAATAAGATCCCTAAGATGCAAATGAAAATGACCTATAAAGGAGATCTCTAATCACCCTAACAAGTCATAAACATGAAGTATACCTTCCTTAGGTAGAAAATAGAGCAATAATGGAAGATGGAATCAATCAAGAAATAATTCCTTAGTCTTGGATAAATGGCTAGGTGCATCTCGAACCTAGAATCTCTCATGATCCACAATAGACATGCATTACTAATCTTTAGCAATGCTAGATCTTGACTTGGAAAGACTTGAAAACTTGCAAAAACACAATAGAAGGCTGCTCCAAAACTCTAAAACATCTTTCAACTTTCTTGCTTACTTTCTTACTTCTTTCTTACCTAGGTGAAAATGAGGCGGTTATCTTACTTTTATAGGCATTGCTACCTAATACCCTGAATATTGGATGTCAAAGGCCGACAAGAATTCAAATTAATTCAAATATTTTCATTTCCTGCTTTTAATTCCCAAAAATAAATCCTCTAGGACTAAGATGCCACCAATGGCATCTTGGTCCCACAAGTCTTAAATTGCCAGTTCAAAAGGTGGGTTGCCAAGATTGATGATTGTTTAATGGCTTTGGTATGGTTTAAAGTTAAAATATGCCTCGGGATGCACAAAAAGGGGTCTTAGGGGCCTCGAATAAGTGACCTAAAGGGGAACTAATGTAGGGGATACTAAAATAGGTCAAGATTAACTGTGAAAATGCCAAGGTATGCATTTTATTACACTACATTTAGCCCCCACTTTAGCGCCCATATGCCACTATGTGCATATGCAAGCTAAAGTACATCAATAAGTAACTTTGTAAAAGGATACTCATATGGATTCATTAGGGAGAATGAAGCTCCCACTATAGTTACCTACAAAACCACAATGTCAGGACCCACATTCTGCATCACAAATTCGTTAGAAGCTCAAATATAATCCTCTTATCTAAATTTCCTAGCAAATTACATTTGAGGGTAGATGTATGCCCCCCTTGATTTTACTTTCTTTACAGAGGTGGAATCAAGGTAATGGATCTACCAAAGTCAAACTAGACAAGTCCATCATAGGGCATTTCCAAGTACCATGCCACTTGATGATAGACATTTGATTAAAATGGGAGAAGAACCATGATTCCAAAGCAACAAATGACATCAAAAATGAAGTTCGCTAGCTCAAGATATGCTAAATTGATTAAAGAAATACCTTTTCTTTTTAACATAAATGACCTAAAAGTGCATGTATAAAACATAAAAGAGAGAGTAAATCACATTCATTTTATCCTTTTACCTTTTGCAGAGTAAGCTAGGAGTAGAGTGAGCGACCATGCTGAGAAAATGTCCATCCACTCATCTGCGGATCGAGATTCTATGAGAGGCAATTGCATGGGGTGAGCTACAACACACTATGAGTCAATTTCACCGTCTCTGTAACTTAATTTAATTGATTTTTTTAATGTCTTTATGAAATTTTTAAGTAAAATTATAGGGTAGGGAAGGTTTTTCTTTCTATTTTTTAGATTGTCGCAAAGTGTCCCACTTTCTTGAAAAGTGTCCCACTTAAGGAATAACGTGTCTAGAACCCCTAATTAAGATGTTCTAGCGAAACTTTAGCACACTTTTTGACAATTAAGGCAATGATTTAATATTTTAATATGTTTTAGCTGACATATTTTTTTATTTTTTATGATAGGTTGCACCCCGGTCTCACCAACACCTGGGAAGCTAGATGTTCATCTGACTTCAAGAGCTCATCAATCAACTACTTGATGAGGACATGCAGATACTCTAGGAGACGAGTCTTTATTGGGCCTATCTCATGCGAACCATGTGATACCATGATACCATTTTGATGGCACTAGTGGAGAGATGGAACACAAAGAATTGGACATTCCACCTACCAACAGGGGAGATGACAGTCATGCTGGAGGATGTGCACCGCATATTGTGGGTGCTCATCCGAGGATAGAGGGTATTTCTAGCACAAGGAAAGAGTTTTTAGGAGATTTGGGTAGACACCGAGTATTACCTAGGCAAACCGGAATGCCGTAGGATCATGGGATCATGCATCAAGCTTTCTCGGTTTCTACATACACACTCACCACTAGTGAGATGTATCATGATTTTTCCAATAGCACTAGCACTAGTCCTTGATGGTCATGGAGGACATCTGGAGGGGGATTAGTACACATGATTAGAGACATGGAGCATTATCGGGTGGTGTACGCTTGGGGCCGAAGCATACTAGCACATTTATACTGTGACTTGGATTGATTCACCTATGGGGAGATGGATAGCATGCTACATTGTACCCTACTATAGACATGGATCCTTGAGGATATAAGTTGTACCCAACTTGCAATATTTTGATTGCCACATCAGTGGGGTATCTATCGGTTTTCAACTATCCTTTGAGATAGGCATGGTAGTGCGATGATGTGTTGTTCTAGAGGATGAGGTTTGACAGATTGAGGGAGGAGGATATTGTATGGAGACCCTATCTCATGGAGCTATTTTGGCCAAAAATGATAGGACAGCTGAGATGGATGTAGAGAGATAGGCTACTACTATAATGACATGATCACATAGTGAGACCTTTCTACTATGATCACATCATGAGGTAGATTGGACTGGTACAAAGGCTAGCACGGGTATAGGATTCATATAGACGGTCAGTACGGAATGTGTGTAGACCTGGAGATCTTAAATAATTGATGCCGAGGAGGAGTATGATGAGTGGTGGGATGTGATATGGCCAGGAACCATATTTCCTATGGATTATCCTATGGGCTTTGTAGGGCCTATACTAGGCTCAAGAGAGGAGGATAGGGAGTCAGGCATGGGGGTAGATATAGCGGACCTATTCTTAGATGAGGATGAGGAGACAAAGGAGGATAATAATTACAAGGGAGAGGGTGATGACAAGGATGACGAGGGGACAAAGGATGAGTAGAGACAACCTATGAGTGAGGATAGTGATAGAGGTGATGCTAGTCCTCCTATCCACAAGTGGAGAGATACAATTCTCACTTGAGTTATAAGGGCACAGTCTGCACATGCCAGTGTTTGAGAGCACAGGTAGAGTAGTGGGGCATTTTAGAATCCTATGGAGCATGCTACATACCCAGGTGATGATATTTATTATTATACTTTATGTTTTTATAGATATCATGATGATATATGGATATATTATGATGATGGATACTTATTATTCCTATGATTTCTATCTTGTAGGGCCCATGATAGAGTCCGAGGATAAATTCTACCATGTAGCTACAAAAATAGTGCCACTCCTTCTTGTAGATGAAGCTACGACCACAAAGTTCATGCCCCCACCATTCTTAGTAGAGCACATGGACTTGTTCGAGCCTTCTGTGAGGCTCGAGGGAGCATATGTTGGCATATCTCGATGCGTTGAGCACACTGAGGGTCAAGTATCAGCACTAGTAGTGGAGTTAGAGGAGGCCTGAGCAGCTTAGAGATTTGATAAAGAGGTTGTCTTACAATCAAAATTCAAGCAGCTTTAAAGAGAAGTTGCGAGGGTCCAAGTTGATAGAGACCGCATCAAGCGAGAGGGAGTGGAAGCACTGATATGCAAGGGTGAGCTATGGTGGTCACTACAGACTATGCATCAGATGTCCAGAATGAGCAGATCTAGGTCACACACTTGCGTCTCTCAACGAGTGCGAACGCTACATCTAGATGAATCTAGCAGCCATAGGCGATAGTGACACTATTCTATTGATGATATGTATTAAATTTTTTTTGGCATCTATATATAAGCATGCATGGATTTTATGTTTTTGTGTTAGATGGTGATGTGATTTATTAAATAATCTGTACTAGACTATTCAATAAATGTCTCCATGATCTGACATGTCTTTTCTTTTAAAATATATTATATGATGCAGTATGTTATGCTAAATTAAATGCACTTATGGTTTAACAATAAGGATTTAACATAACACAACGTACACTAGGAGGGTCTAAATAGCATGAAGACCAAGATGAAATGAAGGTAAATTTGGGAGGGAGAAAGGGTGTGCCTTTTCCTCCTATTCTATCTTGTTCATTCAAATATGTCCAAAGAACCATAATAAGATTGACTATCAACCTCTCAAGGTGATCTAATACACAATTAAGAGGACTTAGGAGGGGGTGTTCTTTTGGAATTAAGGGGTTCACCACCAAGCAAATACTTGGAAAATACAATGCTTGAAACATGCTATGATATGAAATATACCTAAAATGAGCTAAATGAGAGATATAAATACTCAAAATGAGTAACTCCAACCTAGGATATGTGTTCCTAGGAAGCTTGGAGATGTAGTTAGGATTTTGGAAAAGTAAAAGGACTACCAAAATATGCCTTGGAGGACTAAGATGCCCAAGATGGAATTTTAGTTTCACTACTATTTTTTGGGGCAAACACAAAATCTTTGGATGTTGAAACAAAATCCTAAAGAATCTCTGAAATATATGTTGTGGAGGACTAAGATGCAGGTACGATGGCATTTTATTCCCAATTTGAATTTTTGGAATTTCTAAGTGTGATGTCAAAACCTACGATATGAAATTCCTTCTTCACCAAGCTTCTAGATTTGAACCCGAAAAAATTCCTACAAAACAAAGGAATTTGGATTGATTGTTGTAACGTAGAAAAAAGTATCCTTTTTCACACTCATTTGGACCTTTTCCTATGGATTTTGGCTTTATTTTACCTATATTTAATGCTGTAATGTGGCTACCACATTCACATTACGCCTTGAATGCTTGTAAATTAGTAAAAACCTAATGATGTCTTACAAAGGTGTTGTGAAGTGTTGTAATACATTTTCCCAATTTTCTAAGACCTTTCCCCTATAACTCACCTAAAAAACCTATTTTTACCATTTACCATGTCCTATTTCAAAGTGTTGTAAGGAGTTGTAAGAAACTCTCACAATTTCCTAGGCTTGTCATCAATAAATTAACCCTTTCTTATGATAAAATGACCCCTTAATGCAAGTTTATAGGTCCCACTTAAGTGTTTCTCAAAAGATAATCCCGTTAAAAAATAATAATCATACTTGAATTCCTGATATCCACTTAAAATCTTCCAAGTGGACTAAGTCACGACCTTGCGCGACTTAGTCCCATATGGCATAAATATCAAAATTAATCCAAATTTCTGGTGGGATATTGTCTTCTAAACTATAAGGTCGACCCATGATGTGTTATTTTTGAGAAATTAAGAAAAATCATGTATAAATATGTGGTTTTCCATGCATTTTGGGACCTCTGCTTCTATTGTCTTCTATCTCCTTCTTCTCAAGAAAGCTAGGGTTTGAGCATTCTAAGTCATCAAGAAAGCATTCAAGGGAAGATTATTCAACCATTGTTGCAGCAACTCAAGATCTATCATCAAGGAAAGGTTCTTGACTCCATTGTTTCATGATTCATTACCTTATTTAATAATTTTGGTTTAATTAATTAAAAGGGATTTGACTAAGGGAAGCCCCCATGCCCTAACATCCAACATTTCCTTCTCTCTTTGTGTGATTTGTAGGTCTTGTTTGTAGATTTTGAAAGAATAGGATTGGAAATATTGTCAACAACTTGTCACAACCATTTAAGGTTGCCAAAACCCTAAAAGAGACTTGGAGAACACCTACATGCCGAAAATCAAGGTTTCTAGTCTAAATACTTGGAGCAACAAAAAGTGGAGTTCAAGAGCTTCCGTTTCCACCTTCAAATTTATAGAAAAGATAAAGTGGACACTTCCCCCAATTCTGGCGACGTAGTCCCATTGTGCAATTTTTTTAGAGATTTTTATGGATTTGGATACCCATTTGGCTGAAATAAGCCCCAATGCAGTTTTTGAGAATTTTCCTAAAACTAGACAAAGTCACCTAGTTTGGCACATGTCTCAGCAGGCTTAAAAATCAGATTTTGCAAAATTCCAAGGACATTTATAGTCTTCAATTCAATCTCTTCCATTTTCCAGGTGCACTCTTTCTTATTTTCCCCTCTATCTTGCCTTGTGTTGTCTTCAATCTATCTCTTTGCATATCCCAATGTGTCTTCAAATAAGTTGCATTTTCTAAGTCTTACATTAGTTTTTAGTCTTTTTTTATGAATTTCTAGAATTTAGATCCTTCTATTTAGACAAATTTACAATATTTTTGCATTAATCTCAAATGTTAACATTTCCCATTTTGGTATCCCTCTCTCCTTTTAGGTGAAAAACCCTAGATCATACCAAAATCTATGTTAAAATTATTTATGGGGATTTTTCCTTGGTCTAACCCCTTGTTTGGTAATTAAACCTTGATGAAAAAGAATAATTATGAAAATGGAAATGTGTGTGTTTCCTAATCTTAAATGTATCTAAGATTATGCAAGCTATGATATGAAGAAACCCTATTCAAATGTGTTAGAATAAGACCCCTAAGATGAAAATGGACATGACATATAAAGGAGATCTCTAATCACCCTAACAAGTCATAATCATGAAGTATACCTTCCTTAGGCGGAAAATAGAGCAATAATGGAAGATGGAATCAATCAAGAAACAAGTCCTTAAGCTTGGATAAATGGCTAGTGGAATCTCTAGCCTAGAATATCTCATGATCCACAATAGGCATCCATTACTAACCTCTGGCAATGCTAGATCTTAACTTGGAAAGAATTGGAAACCTGCAAAAATATAATAGAAGGCTGCTCCAAAACTCTAAAACTTCCTTCCAATTTCTTGCTAATCACCTACTTTCTTGATTAATTTCTTACTTATTTCTTACCTAGGTGAATATGAGGTGGGAATCTTACTTTTATAGGAATTCCTACTTAATACCCTAAATATTGGATCTCAAAGGCCGACAAAAAGTCAAATTAATTCAAATATTTTCATTTCCCACTTTTAATTCCCAAAAAAAAAGCCCCTGGGACTAAGATGCCCTAGGTGTTGTCTTGGTCCCATTAGGTGGGACTAAGAGACCACCAATGGAATCTTCATCCCAAAAGGCTTAAATTGCAGGTTCGAAAGGTGGGTTGCCAAGATTGATGATTGTTTAAGGGTTTTGATAGATTTAAAGTTAAAATATGCCTCAATATGTACAAAAAGGAGTCTCAAGGGCCCATAATAAGTGACCTAAAGAGTAATTAACGCAGAGGATACTAAAATAGGTCCAAATTAAGTGTGAAAATTCCAAGGTATGTAGCTTACTACACTACACTAGAAAAACTTAGATGGAGGGTGTGAGTTGCAAAACTCCTAGAACTTGTCAATCTTCCATCATCCTAAAGAATTGCTAAGCCCCTAATTATCCTTACAAAATCCACCATCTACCCATTTCTACCAATCTAGATACCTTCAACATATATTTTAAATCCTCAACCTTAACCTTGGTCTCTTATAACATCAATATGCCTACTTTACTCACCTAAACTAATTGTTTTACCAAATGACCTTCCTTAGGAGAATTAATCTTTTGATCAATCAAATTAAGGATTCTCGTAGTTTCTTAGGGTGGGAGGTACTTTCCTCCATTGAAAAAACTCAATGAAATTGATGTCTATGTTCTTTCTCCATATCTTCCATGGCTACAAATTTTTCCTTACATCTTTTTTACTTACTCATGTAATCTGAATCCATAGATCTACCTCCACTAATATAGAATTCACTTACCTCTTCTATACATATTCCGTATTACAACTTATACAAGCTACACTATAGTACTTTAATCCCACCGTCTCCTTGTAAGTATCTTTCACGTATTCCTCCTCATTCTTCCTTAGAATTATTTTGATAATATCATTCATTTTGTCTTGTGAGAGGAGATCATCCTCCTTATCCACCAGTATACCTCTTAGCTCCACACCCACTTTGAGATTGGATATTTCTACATTAGGAGTTCTCCTTTGATTTATTTTCCTAATTCCTTGATATTCATCTTTACTTTCTCATTTTTCTTGCTAATATTCAAATATTAGATTTTCTTATGATTTTTTTTGACATTGATAACCCATTTTTGCATATTGAGGATTTTTTTCCTTCCTTTACTATGATTTCATTCCATATATCCCACCTTCTAGTAGCTAAAACATATAATAGGAAGCCACTCATAATCAAGGTCTTAGATCTAATCTCAATAACATGTTGAATATAATCTTACTAAGATCCACCTCAATGCATATCTTGACATAAGACGCTAATTTTTCATTTTCATTACTTCAAGAGATTAAAATGTATTCCCTAGAGAATTGTAATGTAGTAAAATTCATATGCTTGCATTTTCACACTTGTTTTTCCTTGCTTTACTTATCCTTCTTTATGGCTTAATTGGTCCTATTTTGCATGCACAAGCCTTATAAACTATATATTTTTAAGGTAAATCCCTACAAACCTCAAAATATAAATGATCATTTAATGTTTATTTCTATCTATCCTTGATTTGTGGACTGGTACTAATATGCCACCTACAAAATCTTCTTCCTTCATGGGTCCTAGGACCTTGATTTTGAAACCACTTAAAAAGGTTCCTTTTTGTAGTCTATACCCCAAAATATGACCCTCAACACTAATATGCCACCTAGGCAATCTTAGTCCTTTTAGGCCTATTTTTGAGACCTAATTTTAGATTCAAGCGGGGTTTAGCCTCCTTTAATTAATTATTTCATATATCATCATTTGGTTTAATTACCTAAAAGGGTTTTGATCGAGGAAAAATCCTATTCACTAACAATCAACAAGTTTTTATTCTCCCCTTTGATGCATGCTTGTAAGATTTTAGGTTGAAGATCAAGTGGAGAACAAGATTGGAGCAAAGTTGTCAAGTTGTAAAGCTATCATCTTTGTTGCAAGAACAAGGAAACAAGACTATAGAATTTGTTTCAAGTTTTCAGAGTTGAGCATCGAGGAGTTGGAAGTACATAAATCATGGAATAGAACCCAGATCTCAGTTTTTGGAACCCTAACAGGAACTTGTTCTCCAGTAAAGGTGAATGGGTCCTCTATGACCTAAACACAACAATTTTTCAACAAGGTACACATTAGTTTAACCTCTCAAAACTTCATGTATTGTTGCTGTAATAGTACGATTAGTTTTTGATTGTTATTGAAGCATTTTGGCCTTCATAATTGAATGAAACATCCCTACAAAGAAAAAATCTATAGCTGGTTTATCACCTTGATCCATTCATCTTGTTGGTAAAAATCCATTTTTTATTCATTTCAGTTTCTTGCATTCGCCTTTCAAAGGTGGAAAATTGGAGCCCTTTTCACCTTTAGGGTTTTGGACCAAAAGAGGCAACTTTCTCTAACTTTCACTCAAGAACAAACCCTTGAGATCTCAAAAGAGAAAGAGATCTTGAAAGAGGATTTTCCTAAGGCCTAGATATGATATAATGAGTGGTTCACCACCAAGTCTAAACTTGGAAAAGACAATTCAATGAAAGATGTAAGAGACAACCCTAATTCAATGTAATGACCTATGAAATGGCTTAGAAATGCAAACAAAAATAATAGAAAGATGAATAGTGTGCACCAAGAAACCTTGAGGTGCTTGGTAACAACTTTGAAACACTAAATTTTTTAACTTTTTAATCAAGTGGGACTCATTTTCCAACCAAGGAGAGTTAGTCCCAAATTTGGGTTTTTGTCTGGAAGACTGTTTTGAGAAAAAGGGTATCAAAATCTGCAAATAGCTCTAAGAAATAGCTATAGTGGGACTCATTCTCCACTCTTGGCTAATTAATACCCTTTCTCTTTATTGGGAATTAAAAGTTTTGATCTACACTTCAACACCTACCATTCCCTTCCAACTTGAGTTTCGGATCTGAATCTATAAAAATACTTGCAAAATAAGGTATAAAGTTGATTTTATAATAGGGGATTTGCCTCAATCAAACCCATAGTTTGGTAATTAAACCTTGATATAAATGATGACATATGCATGAAAACCCTATCTTTAAATGTGTCTAAGACTAAGAAATTTTAAAAATGATGCAATCCTATCCGAATGTGCAAGAATATGATGCAAGGATGGAAATGTAAAGATGAATGAATCACTTGAGGAGATCCCTAATCTCCCTAAATGAGCTCTAATGATGCTTGTACCTTTCTTAGACTGAATGTAGAGTGATAATGGAAGATGGAATCACTTAGGAAACAAGTATTTAGGCTTGGCTTGATGGCTAGCTGCAACTCCCCAATCTAGAATCCATTATGATTCACCATAGACAACCATGATCAACCCTTGAAAATGATAGATATTGAATGAAAGTGAGCTTGAAGACCTAAAAAAATACTTTAATGCTACTTCAAGGCTACAAATTTTCTTTCTTTTGGAATTGTATGTTAGAAACCCTAGATCAGACATGCAAACCTAAACACCTTCCACAGAAGAGAACACATGAAAAAAGAAAAGCTTTGCATGTAAAGTGCAAATTGATATTATTCAGGAATTCAATGTTACAATGAGATGATTTGATTTATAAAAGCAAAGTATGCAACCCTAATGTTGACCTAAAAGGTAACCCTAGTGTGCACAATTAATAATTAATCAATTATTAATGTGCCTAAGTTTAGCTTAAGCAATTAGAGGAATAAGTGACTTAATTAATTAACCAGTATGATATAATTAATTAAGCATATAACTTATTACTCTAACACCCCCCCTTAAGATGAACTTAGGAAGAAGCTAAAACACTAGAAGAAGATGCATGCAAGCAAAGATGGGTCCTGGAAACTAGGCCTGATCAGGTACCCATTTACAAATGCAAGAAAGAGGTAGAGGAGGAAAACCCAACAATGATATGACATGTTGCAAAGAAGCACTGGAAGAACACTGTAGAGTAACACTGGAACCACAATCTAGCAAGCAAGGAAAGATACTTCTATCTACAAGAAACCATATCGGAATCATAATGATGCAACAACAGACCTGATGCCAGGGAACACTCAAAAACTCCAAATGGGAACAACACTAGAATCTATGAAGTAGCAGTCGATTAGTAAATGATGTATCACTAAAAATGAAGTGCAAAGATGCAAGTTGCACTCTCCCAACTGTCAAAATATCCAAGTAATCTCCAAAGCACCCATCGGGCCAAATCTAGAATAATGATAAACTTAGGACAGATATAGAAAAAATTGCATGTACAGCAAAATAAGGCTCCTCAATACCTTTCCAATTCCGCAAAGATAGTGAAAATCAGAGATCGTGGCAACGAGTTATGAGCTCAGAAGCATAAAAAGTACATCTGACTTCAAACAGTAATAAATGTAGTAAAATATTAAAATACTATAAAATAAACTATACCACAGGATAGAGCTCAGAACTAGCTTTCCGGCAATATCTCGTTTCCCCAATTTTGATACCGTATGCCCAAGTTATGCCAAAAACAAAAAAATTGCTCTTTTAGGGCAAATCAGGGTTAGGAGGGAACAAACTGCCATACGATGGATGATGTCATGCTGATGTCAACACTTTACTACAAAAATTTTGATGGCCATGTCGTCGTCGGTGCAAAAATTTGGCCCCCCTGCAAAAAAATTTGGGCCCCTGGTCGCCATATGACTGTGGGCGCAGGGCAAGGGGCTAGGGCAGAACCCTTGCACAGAAATAAAAATTCTGTAATCTGAAATCTTAGAAAAACCGAACAGGCAGCCATAGGTCTAGAGCTCTGATACCATGCAGAAGTTGTGAAAGCCAACTTCACAAACCCCAAAGATCACCTGCATGCAAACACCCTGTCACAGAAGAAGACATTGGAGACAAAAAGCAAAGGTGCTCTAAAAGCTTATTACTCTAACATTGTAATGCTCTTGTGAAAGCTTGCTTGAAGATTCTTGACACTTGTCTCTTGAAAATTATTTTTCAAAGTTCTTAGAGTTGATAAAAATGACTTAGAAAATTTATTTTATAGGAATTAAGACCTAATTAACCGTTATTTAGATCTCAAAGGCTGACATCCACAAAAAATGTGAATTGAAATGGTGAATTTCCTGCTCAAAATTGAAATAGACCCCAAATGGGATTCATTCGCCACCATTGGAAAATGGGTTCCACCTAAGGGGACTCATTCGCCTAAGGTGGGAAATGAGTCTCACCTTAGCTTTTTGAGGTGGGTTTTCATTTTTTTTTATATTTTAAATGATTCTATAGGAATTTTGAGTGAAATAAGCCTTGAGATCCAAAATAATGTGTCTTAGGGGCCTATAAATATTGATTTTAAAGGGTAATTAATGCAAGGATGCCAAAATAGGTCCAAATTAAGTGTGAAACTTCCTCACTTTCAAGGCCATACAATTTTCTACACTACACCCTTAACTAACTTTCATTGTGTTTTTGTGTTTTGTAACATTTTTTAAATAATAAGTTTTTGTAGGTTCTTGGGAGGTCTTTGAAAACTAAATTTTTAATGGGTCCTCTTGGTGTAAAATGGAGCTCACAAGTGCATCGAAAGTGGCCAATAGGATAATTTTGACATATAACACTAGGTATTTTTCTCACAAGGATTTTGTGTTTTTTGTAGGGTCCCTAGATTCTCACAAGTAGAGAATTCCACATGATTGTAAAAAAATTGTACAAATATACAAATGATGTCATACAACTAATAAATGTCAAGATACGCAATCCATATACATATTTCTTTAGATAAAAGGAAAAATATTGAATATTATTTGAGAGGTGCAAAAATATAGTTGTTTTTTATGGTTTAGGACATAGAACAACTTATTTCACCAACAATTTCATTGAAGGATAACCCTAGAGATCTCAATGCAAAGGGGGAAGAGATTTTTCTATAGGGTTATCCTAGGATATGATTACAAACCAATGAAGGGTTCACCATCAAGCTAGGGCTTGGAAAGACAAATGAAATGCAAGTTGTAATGCTTAAGCCTAGTGCAATGCAATATTTCACTAAATGACCTACAAAAGCATGTGAAATAGAATTAAAAACTGCAAGATGAAATGTGTGCACCTGGAAATTTGAAGATGACTCGATGAAGCTTTGAAATCCTGAAAATATTGATTTTAAAGCCTACTAGGACTCATACACCAGTCTAGGCAATTTAGTCCAAGATCTGGATCTTTGTGCACAAACTGGAATCTGGCAGATGGGTATCTAAAACTATAGAAACTTGAAAAATGACCTAGACTTGGACTCATACATAGAAATTGGTGTATCAGTCCAATCAAGGTTTTCAAGAGCTTCAAAGCTTGGTCCTGCTTTTCTCTATCTGCTCTATCCTTCCCAATTGATTTTTGGATCCAAATCTCCAATATGCAACCTGTAGGTGTTCTCGAATGGTCTTCAATTCAAGGTGGAAACTTTGACAACTTTGAATACTTGACAAATTTCTCTAAAATTTCTATTCAATATGTCTTCAATCTAGATTTTCAAATCACACACTAAAGAGAGAAAAATGTTGTTTTGTTAGTAGAAAGGGTTTTTCCTTTGTCAAACCTCGTTTTGGTAATCAAACCTTGAAATGAAATCAAATAAGATAAATGAATAATGTTGGAATAGACCAAACCCTAGAAAAAGGTGCTGCAAACATGTACGAGATGGTTCAAATGGATGTAGATATTGACTCTTACTTGAATAGGATAGATCATGAATGGAATGCAAGCTTGAATCATGAAACCCTACATCACAATTGTTATCCTAAAAAAGACATGATGCATGAAGACTTTGACATGATGCTTGATGCTTGAAGAATGCTCTATAATGCTTGATAATCCGCTCTTGAAGACTCTTGAATGCTTCCTTGATCACAAATTTTCTATTATGAATGCTCTCACAAAAGTCTTACGTGAAAATGAGTGAAAGAACCTTATACTTATACTTAATTATGCCAAGTTCCTTGAAATTACAACACTACAATTTGACATCAAATCTAGGAGAATAAAATCCCACCAATAATTTCAATTAATTTTGATTTTGGGACACATACCTAACTGATACGCCAAAATTGGCATATGAGCCCCATTAGGTATAATTTATGGGAGAAATTTCCAAAATTCTTAGAAAGGTGTAAAATATAGATTGGGACCCAAAAATCTAGGTGGTATTCATACGGCCAAGGTGGTGTATGAGTCCCAGATCAATAAATCTAGGCCACACAACCTAAAAAAACCTGAACAATGATTGTATGTTGATTGTATGTTAGGATTATCCTCAAAAATACGCATTAATTAATGCTTGTGGATGCGAAATAAGACCAATTAAAGCATAAATATGTTGGCCCCATAGCTTTCACTACACCAAAAGATCAACCTGTTAATGCCCGATACAACTATCAGAGTTAACAGATCCATGGCAGGTGATTAGTCCATGTCACGAATCCCAAGGGGAGCACTGACCATCTGCCAACAAATCCCCCCTCAATGTTACCTAAGGGGATTCAAACCCAACACCTTTGGCTCTAATACCAATTATTCGCCACACAACTCCCATTGCACCAAAAGATCAACCTCTTAATGCCCGATACAATTGTTAGAGTTAACGGATCCATGAGAGTTGGTTAGTCCATGTCAAAAATCCTAAGGGGAGCACTGACCATCCGCCAAAAAACTTCCCCTCAGTATTACCCAAGGGGATTCAAACCCGACACCTTTGGCTCTAATACCAATTGTTGGCCCCATGACTATCGCTGCACCAAAATATTGACCTATTAATGCCCAATACAACTATCGGAGTTAATGGATCCATGGGAAGCGGTTAGTCCATGTCAGGAATCCCAAGGGGAGTGCTGACCATCTACCAATCGATGCACCAAAAGATTGACCTATTAATGCCCGATACAATTGTCAGAGTTAATAGATCCACATGAGGCAGTTAGTCCATGGCATGAATCCCAAGAGGAGTGCTGACCATATGCCAATAAAATAATAACAATTATTAAATCGAACCCTAGAAAAGTATGAAAATGTGTTACAACACTTTACAACACTCTAAACAAGGCATCATTAAGGTAAATTTTGGTTCAAAATAGGTTTATTAGGCTCAATTAATTAATAAGACCTTAGAAAAGTGTGAAAGTGTGTTACAACATGTTACAACACCTTAGAAAGGTACAATTTAATTTCATTTAGTTTACAAGGCCCAAAGACCTAATGTGAATGTGTTAAACACTTTACAACATTAAATCAAGTTGACATTTAGGCTTAATTCAATGAGGATCTAGAAATAAGTGTAAAAATGTCATGGGCGACAAGTTTTGACACTACATTTAGGCCCCACTTTAGTGAGAGAATGAGCTCGCATCAAACTCACACCAAAGTAGACCAAAATGCATCAAGAGGGGTCCAAATGCACCTATGATAGTAAGATAGGATGAAAACAATCAAGAGGGGTGATCAAGCCCCCAAGATCAAGATCCCATGACAAACCAACATAGGAAAAAATAACACACAAGAAAAATATATAATGAGCATCATCAAGGCACAAGAATACACTGCCAAAGATGAAAATAAAAATTAAAGGAAAGAAGGATCAAGCTTTGACCATTTATCCATCACAATCCGGATCAGATCTAGGCTGTTTTTCTTTTTAAATGCATGCTCAATCTAAGGAGATAGAACTTGAGACTGCAACCTAGGTGAGTAATCCAAAGAGGTGAGACACATACACACATGGCCGGTATGCGCTCACACTCACATGTGAGTGGCTATGGGAAAGTCATGCCTTGATTTGGGTTCCCATTAAACCATACCAAAGTTATACCTCCTAACAACTTTGATAAGGTGACACACAAAAATGACCTTCGAGCTTCATGAGACAAGTAAAACCTCATATGCTTGGAGCTCATGAACAATGAACTTCGAGCTTCACAAGGAAATAAAAACTTTGTATGATTGGAACTCAGGAGCAATGAACTTTGAGCTTCATGAGGCAAGAAAAACTTCGTATGCTTGAAACTCATGAACAAACAAGATGGCTCCATGGACATGCAAGATGTGTTATGAAAGGTGGCCATATAATTGAAAATGAAAATTCAACAATAGGGAATGTTCAAAGGAGTCTTGCTTAATTCATGCAGGGTCTCTAACTTAGGGGACATTGTGCCTAATGTCTCCAAAAGAGGACCAACCAAACAATAGAAGATTCACAACTTAGGGGATACAATGTGTTACATCAAGCCAATAAGAGGAATATAATATTCTGAGAGAGACCATACTCTTGAAGGACATCACACCCAATATCACCACAAAGCAAAAAATGCATCACATGAAGTAAGAAGACTACACCATGAAACAAGGAAAAAAGAAAAATTGAAAAATAATAATGCTAATGTATGCCCCCACTTTAAAAAAATTCATAAACACCATGCTATGAGCAATTAATTTAAAGTAGAAAATGATAATTGCTAATAAAGAAGACATGTGAGAGCTAACTTCCAGAAAGCCCTATGCCAAGTCATATGTTTCCAAGTAAAGCTTCATCATGAAAAAGGAAAGAAAGGGTTTTCCCCCAAAATAAAACTCCAAACACACATAAGGGATCTATGGATTTGGGGTCAATATGTGCTTTCTACAATATTTTCAAAGTGCTCGAAACTATCATCACTCCCCAGATACTCATAGAACTCGAAGAATGACACAAAGAGAGTGAAAATAAAGAAAAAGCCTTTTGGGTCAACACGGAAGAGACATGAATGTCTTGACACCTTGCGTCATCCCCGAAAGGAAAACAAAAGACAAATCAAAAGATTTTGGGTCTTCATGGAAGAGACATGAATGTCTCAATGCCTTGTGTCATCCCCAAAAGGAAAACACCAGACAAAGAAAAGATAAAGGAAAATATTTTGGGTCAACATGGAAGAGACATGAATGTATCAATGCATTGCATCATCCCCAAAAGAAAACATAAGACAAATAAAAGATAAAGGAAAAGATTTTGGGTCAACATGGAAGAGACATGAATATCTCAATGCCTTGCATCATCCCCAAAATTAGAAAACAAGACAAAGAAAAGATAGAGGAAAAAGATAAAAGATTTATGACATAGAGAAGAATGTAAGTAAAAATAGAGGAATGTCACAAAGAGGAAGAAACACCAACAAAAAAAATATGAGGGATCACATTATGCACATGTAATCATAAAAGAAAAGTGAAAAAATAAATAATGTAATAGACTAGTAAGGCACATGCAAGTCAACCTATTAGAAGGTTTTCCACATCCTAATCATGTTCATCATATGTAGAAGGCATAAATCTAAGCAAAGGGACAATAGCAAGTGCCAAACTAGGGTCATCACCAAGTTCAACACTCTTCTTAGGAGAATCACCATTTAAGCTCATAGAGGATGGAAAAAATGAGTTCAATTCATTATGAACTTTTTCATCGATTTTAGCAATCCCATCATCATTTTCCAAGTTTATCACAATAAGAGATTGAAGGATAATGTCCACGGAAGGTTCTTTTTTATGTTGTGGGGAGGTTATAGAGTCATCGTGTATTGCTTCAGTCAAGTTTGGAGTTTTATTTTCTTTGTTTATTTATTCATTGAACTTTCAAGCAAGGGCATGAAGTCTACGCCTATGTGTTAGTGTTAAAAGGTAGATATCTAACAAGTTAAATGCATATTTGATCAATAAAACACACATAAAAAATTATAACAAAAACAAGACAACATAGAGAATTTAACGTGGTTCACCCAATCTGGGCTACATCCACAAAACCATAGCCATCCAATGATTTTATTATCTAGTGCAAAACATATTACAATCTCGTGACTAATATCATACTAAAAATTACATCCCAACCACTTATAACAAGATTTTAGAAGCTTCAAGAAATTAGGGTTTAAAAATTCGGTTTCTTTTCTTTTTTGGTGACGAAGCAAAAAATTAGAAAAAAAATGTCTTGAGGGCTGCCACCCCCAAACCCCTGCTTTTTGGTGGTTGCTACCTACAAAGCCCTACCCGAGGCCTAGCCCGGCCCTAGAGCCCAGTGAGGATACATGAAGAGTGTATAGTATAGCATGATCAATCACCACATACCAACACTAAACCCTCTAGCACCTCTGTTTCTTTTAGTTTGGTTTTTCAAGTTTTATTTGTGTAGGAGTTGTTAAAACATCAAGTTTTTCAAATGATTTAATTTTTTTAGTAAATTTTCTTCAAAGTGGTGCTACATATGCATTTATCTAAAAAAATTAGTGTGAAAAGCTATGGACATATATAAATTAGCTAGAATGAATCTTACTAGATCATATGTTTGAACAAAATTATTTTTTTGTTAGAAATACTTAAATTCAGTTGTGCTGATAAGTTGGCCAAAAGTGTGACATAGATTTGTACTTTTACCCAAAGAGAAGTTCAGATGGTATTAAACTGACATAGAGATCAAACTTCTCTTATGATTGGGAATCAAGTGGGTGTGATGGAAATGTTGTTTTGGTGTACAATAAGGAGCTCTCATTATGGAAGTTGATTGAAGATGAAGATGAAGGGAAAATAAAATGCAGATGGTCAGAATTGTAGCTAATTCTGAGGAGTTTATGTGATGAAACTTTGCATGGTGTGACCATTAATGATGATTGGATATATCCACAAGTAGTGGTTAATAGATGTGGGTGGCATTCCATATATCTACCTAGAAGTAAGTTGGTTTTGTTTGATGTGGAGGGGAGAATGATGCATAGCATTGTTGGTGGAATGTTGATAGTATTTCAATGGTAAGATTTTAAAATAATGTATTCTTATGAGCTTAAAAATATTTGGTAGCCTTCTTAAGGTTGAAAGCACGAAGTTGGGTCCACGAAACGTGGAAGTTTTTTCCTTACCTGAAAAAATGAAATCAGCTAAGCAAAAACGGGATCCTGATTTTTAATAACAGGATCCCGATTTTTACAAATTGGGATCCCGTTTTGGTTCGGGATCTCGAGCCTGAATCGAAAATGGGATCACTCTTTTTAAAAATAGGGATCCCATTTGCTAGAGGCTCCCGAACCGGTGGAGAGGAAACGACATCCTAGTTTGTAAAGAACAGGATCTCGATTTATAAAAAGCGGGATCCCGTTTTGTAAGACTTTTTTTTTTTTTTAAATGAATAAATCTTCATTTTTTCCTGTGTCCACGGGATCTCAGTATGAGAGTGACAATGACTACCAGATGACCTCCAGGGACCCATACTCTTCCTTTATTTTTTTCATTTTTTCATTTGAAATTGAAATTCTTGATAAATTTACTGTTTCTAGAATGTTAATTTCAAATTTTATTTGCATTTTAAGCATTTTATTTGATGCTATTTTTGAATTAAAAAATTTTAGAAATAGATTAAAAAAATAGGTCAAATTGTGAAGATTTTCAATAGAAACAAAAAAATAAAACTTGAATTGTATTTTAGAAACAAAATTTAACTTTTGAAACTTGAATTATTTGATGAAACAAAAACAAAAAAAATGCATTTTAAAACCCTAAAAATTGAAATAAATTGAAAATTTGCATTTAGAAACCCTAATTAAGCTTTTTGAAATCTCAAATTCAAATCAAACAAATCATTTTGATTTTTAAAACCCTAATATTCGAGCTCAAGAAAATTCTTTTGCATTGCTTAAATGTTTTAAATTTGATTTGCATTGTATGGATAAAATGATATGTTAAAATTTAGTTTCAATGTTAAATTATAATTAGATTAGAAAAACTTTCCATTTTTTGTGAAATGAGTATATTATTGCTATATAAATTTTTATTTCAAACTATCTTTTATATGAATTTTGATAATTAATTTTAGGTCAAATAATCAGTCTATTCTAAATCTAGCTTCATCTAGGGATCTAGGGTTCTTGAATTGAAGTTGAACTACTTAAGAAGAAATGTGGTATTTTGATGAAATGTAAATAAAATTAGGGATGGTAAATAAATCATCTCTCTTTAAAAAATATAGATGTCTATTCTATTAGAGAAAAAATGAGGATTTTGAACAATTAATTATTAGAAATTAAGATTTAAGTTATAATCTATTTTGAAGAAAAATATTTTTTTTAAGTACATTTTTGAGAAAAATAATGGTAAGAAATATATAAATTAATTTAAAGAATATAGTTTATGACATATGCATAATATTTATTTTTTGTGAAATTAAATGAGAGGGTTACTTGACACATAGAAATTAGTTTTATTAAAAATGAAGATTTAAGTTATTAAGTAGTGGCATTTAAAAACACCTAGGGGCACTAAGTGTTGGATCTCAATTGTCATGTTCCCATTGGTTAGCTCGAATGAGAAGATAAATTTCATGATTATGGAAATGATTGAGGAGAATAGTATTCAAACTTGGAAATGGTGATGCATAATTAGATTAAATTTAGGTCCTCCTATTGAAGTGTTCCTATCATATAGTACTTTCAAAAATTTAAATGATTTGTGAATAATGATCAAGTGTAATTAAATGATAAAATAAAGACAATTGAATGCCTTCGAATACTAAGCAAGTTTAGTTGGCTCATAATGTATTATTAAATGTGTAAGGGACAAAAAAATTTGAATTTAAATTTTAAATTTTTTATGATTAAATCCATGGGTTAGGATTTACCATATATATGTACTTAGAGTATTGGTCTAGGATTTAAATTTTTGCACTAGTTACCTAGACACTAAATAATCTAAATATTTTTGTTTTCTAAATTCTTTTAGGTTCTTTCAATTAAAAAAAATCTAAAATAAAATACTTTCAATTCAACATTAACTAATTTTATATTATACATGTTTTATATCATAAAATTCATTTAAGTGAGTTCAATATTAATGAAAAAAATATTAAATAAAATAATCGTATATTCAATTAAAAAAACATGCAGTTAAAATATACATCATACTCAATCTTAATCACACATAATTATTTGTTTCTATTATAGAAATAGTCAATCTATTCCTAAAATAAAAATATATTCATAAACTAGGCACTAACTTGCAAGTCCATTATTCCAAGGGTCATGCAAACTTCACCCTAAGTTAATTAAAAACCCTAAGCCCTGAACTCTAAAATCTAAACCCTCAACACTAAAGCATCCATTTTGTCTTAGGACCTTATAATCAAATTTGGTTGCCTAAGGCAACTCCACCAAATTTGATTCCCTTAAGCCATGCCATTTTGTCGTAGAACCTTACTACAAAGATCCTCTTAAGCCATGTAATTTTGCATTAGAACCTTACTACAAAGATCCCCTAAAGCCATCATATTACCGTAAACCCTAAACAGGCTAAAGACATCATTTTTTCACCAAATTTTATTCACTTGATCCATGTCATTTTGTCGTAGGACCTCACTAGACATAGCTCTCCTTAAGACTTCCTATCACCCTCAATCATAAATCAATGTCTTAAGGGGTCCTAATATGACATTTCTTAACGGGATGAAAGAAGTTTTTAAACTTTGGTGAAGTTTCCCAAGGCAACCAAATTTAACAATAACAAGATTGTGCAAGATTATAATATGAATGATATTTGAAACAAGACCTATCTCAATCAATTTTTCCACAAGAAAATGTTCTCAACTAAAGCATTCATTTTGTCTTAGGACCTTAAAATAATTTTTTTTTCCTTAGGCAACTCCACAAAATTTGATTCTCTTAAGCCATGTTATTTTGTCCTAGTACCTCACTAGACATAGATCCCCTTAATCCATCCTATCACCCTAAATCACAAATCGATGTCTTAATGGGTCCTAATATGACATTTCAGGGTGTTGGTGGCAGCATCCCACAATAGAGGTTAGGGGCAAGGGTTGATCCCCAATTCCTTGTGCATGCACAACCCCTTTGTTGTTGCTCCTGGTCCTCCCATTCCTGCACCTATGCATCATCGATCTATGGTCTTGACATTAGGTTCCCTTAGTACACTTGTAGGAGACCTTGATCAACATGCTTCTGCGATAGCGGGTGGGAGCACAAAGACGATGATGATGGAGGAGTGTTCTATGGAGCTAGTTTGAGTACCACTCCACGACTATCGAGGCTCGTCCCACATGTATGTACTTGTTTTCATCAAGTATGTTATGGACCTAATCAGGCCACACCTAGTTTGGGTGGACGTGGAGATTCTGGTGGTTCATTTGGTCACACAAGTTCATTTGTAGATTTTTTAGAAGAGGAAAACATCATGAGGACACTGGTAGATAGGTATAAATATGCATCTACACATTCATTTTATAAGAATTTTGATGAATGTATATATCAAAGTAAAGCTTGAAATACATTTTAACAATCAAAATATTTGTTGTACAAATGATAGTAATGATGGGGCAATCATCCATTCCATGAGTACATACATCAAAACCAGTCCTAATCAAAAACCCTTATGGGGTATTTTGATTTCAATTTTTTAAATTATAAATGAAATTATTTTTAACTTGAGTTTTAAATTTATAATTGAATAACATATATGTTTGAAATAGTAATGCTGGTTTAGGTGATTCAATGAGCTTCCACTTGAGGGGTTGTCGAGCACTCCTCGACTATCGGTCATCATAGACAAGGGGCAAGTACATTTATATTGTAAATTTCTTTAACTTACATTAGTATAGTTACAATTATGAATTTTTAATTCACTATATATATGAAATGTGCATGTATACTTGTAAATATTATAAGCTTGTGTTACATGTCTACATGTCTGTCTAGGTTGATACCACAATCAGAATGGGCATCGGGCAAACATTAGATTTTGCAATTACTCATGAGGCCTTTAATTTTCAATTTGTTTAAATAAATTTCTACGTAAAATTTGCAAACTTGAATATATATATTTACCTAATTCAATTATGTACATGCTTTAACTTTGATCTTGTAGGACTTTGTTAGTGCAACTTTCAACGTTGACCCAGACATAGTTACACCTCCAGGAGGGCATGTGGAGGGTATGTCGAGCTAGGTAAATAAAAGTTGAAATTAATAGGACATTTTAATAATTATAGTTTACAAATTTAGTGATCTCATACATGATATGTACATTCAATAATTAGCTAGGTCTTCACACCACCTAATATCATAATTAGTCAATAAATCATAATTTACAAACCAAAGGAATTAGTTTATAAACCAGAAAGCATAAAATTTTAAGAAATAAACAAAACCATACAAGGTTAGAGAACAAAACCATTAATAAATTCTATAAATAATAAAATCCAACACTAATTTATAAGCTGTCAAAATAAATAATGGCATCCATTACTATTTTTTAAGCTGTCAACACAAATAATGGATTCCAATACTAAATTATAAGGCGTACATTGAAAACAAATAAGGGGACATCTTAAGGGGTCATAATACAACGTCTTTACTGGATGTCTTAAGGGTTGATTATAAAATGCCTTAAAGGGATGTCTTATGGGTTCATAATAGAATGTCTTAAGGGGTCATAATACAAAGTCTTAAGGGGATGTCTTAAGGGTTCATAATAGAACGTCTTAAGGGGATGTCTTAAGGGTTCATAATAAAATGTATTAAGGGTTCATAATGCAAATTCTTAAGGGTTCATAATAGAACATCTTAAGGAGATGTCTTAAGGGTTCATAATAGAATGTATTAAGGGTTCATAATGCAATGTCTCAAGGGGATGCCTTAAGCAGTCATAATACAATGTCGTAAGGGGATGTCTTAAGGGGTCATAATACAATGTCTTAAGGGGTCACAATACATTGTCCTAAGGGAATGTCTTAAGGGGTCATAATAAAAAAAATCTTAAGGATATAATTGATTTAACAATAATGTATGCATGAAATTTAGTGATTTGAAGACATACAAGGACATATATGTAGATATATGTTATCTCAAAATAATATTTACAAAATTTGGATATGCCATCTCAAAAACATCTCAAACTCATGCCCAAAATGTACTAGGTCTTCACACTGCCTAATACCAAAAAGGTACAAGCAATATCAATGAAATCATCAAAACATACATAATTTAATTTATATAAAACTAACTATATGTACACAACTCAAGTACCCGCATTTAAAAGTATTCCACATGTGTGTAGGTTGAATCCAGGCATCCTCTCCTTTTTGTTTCAAAGTATGAGATCAATGCAATGATGGCTTAAGGATACAAAAAAAGGATAGTAAATAAATTTAAGCTATTAATGTACAAGCAATATCAATATGTAATCAAAACATGTATTTAAATAAATTTTTACTAATAATCACCTCTATTTAAAAGGACAATATAAAACGTAAACTATATTTACCTGTATTTACTTATTCCATTGTACCATCTACATCCTCTGATTTTTGTAATGAATCTATGATTGTATCATGCTCTTCCATAGAAATTATCCATAACACTTTATTTGCAGGTCTTCCTCGATACTGATCTAGTTTTATATTTGTTGCCACCACCAAATGTGAATAATGTATAATTTTTTTAAGCGGTTCATAATCTTCAAATGCAGGTAGACCATTCTTCCTTGCTATGTATTTTCGTAGCCAAGTTCCAACAACCACAACCGATCCTATTGGAAAATACGAAAACAATCATCATATAAGTTCTCAATTTTTTTCTTAATGAGATGAAAAACTCATTCTAAAATATTGTTTAAGGGGATCAAAATAATTGTTATCAAAATTTTCTTAAGGGGATATCTTAGGGGGATCATGGTACCTATTGGATAATGATAGCCATCATCATCTTCACGAGGTGATATTAACTTATGTTTACTCTCCACACAATGAACCAACCAATATTATGTTTTCTCTTCATTCCCCTGAGGTGCAACAACAACATACACATGTCCTGCAAACAAAAATTGATTTAATAACTTGCGCATATCAATATAAAAAATTTAGTAGTACAAAATAACTTAATAAAGAGAAATAAAATAAAATAAATTGAATTAAATTACATTCTTGTACAAGGTCTGAAACACGGTCATAGTCTTCAAATGCAAACACTTGATCATTTTGTTCAATAGTTCTTTCATATTGATCATGTGCTTGTGAAGGTGTCAACGATCTTTGCTCCCACTATTCAACCCATTCTGTATTTTCACATGCTTCCCAATCTCCTGAGATGCAAAACTAGAAAAAACATGCAAGCTCCCTTGTCCAGATAGTCCATGTGCTTACGGTCAAACTCCTAAGAAAATGCCATTTAGTAGATCCACTAATTGTCTCACTGTCAACTCTACCTACAATGTTATCTTCTTCAACCGACCAAAAGAATCGATGAACTCTAGATTACTCACTCAAACTAGGTGTAGATAATATTGTATTACACCAATCGATAATCCCATGTACATCTTTAAATTTTACTGCATCTTCAAATTTTAATTGTTCTCTAGCAAGAATTATTTTGACACACGCACTAGCTCCATGATGTTCTCCTTTACCATGCCCAACTTCAAAAAAACTCCATATATGTTGGAAATTAAGTTCTTTGTGAATCCTACTTAACCAATAGAACATTCAAGCATTCTTGAAATGCCTCATACAATTATCTGACCATATGAGGTGTTCTTTCATATGGACTCCTCTTTCTCTTAATTTTTTGTAAAATATACTGAAACAGTATTGAACAAACTCTACTGAGTGTAATCGGTTGTCACTCAAATAAAAATGATACTCCCTCAGAACTTTTCTATCATCTTTAGTGCTATTATTTGCATGTCTATAAACAATATGGACAAACATAGCTACTTGCACTGAATTATAATACTGTGATTGAATTTCCTCTTATGGAGTTAGAGTATAATTTTCTGCAAAATCAACCACTGAAAGTATAGTACCAATTGGAAATGTATTTCTACATGTGCGAAATTGGCCATCAAGCCATCAAGCATGTAGAGAGTGCATGATATATTTTGGTACTATCTTATTCTTACATTCACTCATGAATGCATGCACACTGTAATACCCCTTCGTTTTGCTCCTTATTCGGTTTGCTTTATGTTATGTTTGGTTGCAGTTACTTTGGTACTGGATACATTTTGTTATGATGTTTTGTTCGTTACTATTGAGCAACAACTATTATTGTGTAATGTGTTGATCTAATTATTGTTTCACATGCATTATGGATTAATGATGTTGTAGAGTTAGCATGAGATGTTATTATGAGACTATTGGAATTATGATGGAAGTGTCAGTTTTGATGAGTGTATTGGTGAAGAAGACGGGTTCGCATCACTCGATTGCGAGTGCCCTACGAATCCGTAATTCCTTCTTCACAGTGTGTATTATATGCTAGATATATTGTATGATGTTGTTTACTTGGTTGCAGGATTGCAGGTACATGACATCGACTCCACCTAGTTTCACAAGTTTGAGCATGTCGATCCAATAGTTAAGTTGAATGGGAGATAGTAGCTAGGTAACATGTGTCAAGTTTACACTAGCCTTAGTGTGTCATCAGTCATGTGTGTCGAGTTATTGTTTATCTTTCTTTAATGTTATTTATTTCTGAAGGATTCTTGATTTAGAAATAGATATTTAGAATAACTGCATTTAAATCATGGTGATGGTTATTTAATTTAAATAATGCAATGTGGATAAAAGTTTATATTTAAATTAATTAATTATATTTAATTTATTTAATTAATTAAATTTAATCCAAGAGGGTTGAATTTAGTTATTAAATAATTAAATTAATTAATTAAACGTGATGCAAGAGAAAGAAATGAAATAAAAGAATTAAAATTTATATTAGAATTTAATTTCAACGTGTGGGAATTAAATTAGAAATTATAATTAAATGTTTACTTGGGAAATGAGTTTCAACTTTGGAAATTAATTTATTATTTCAAATTGTATTTTAAATTGAAAGTGGGTTTTCAAAAATTGAAATTGAAATTAATATCTAATTTGCATGCAATGTGAATTAGGGTTGTAAAAATTGAAATTGGAATTGAAATTGAAATTAATATCTAATTTGCATGTAATGTGAATTAGGGTTGTATTAGGTATTTTTGATTTATAAAGAATACATGTTTTAATTTTAGGAGAAAAGTTTTTAGAAAAATTCATTTTTACAGCAGAAAATAAATTTTGGAAAAATTTGCACAAAGGAAGGGTTTGAAGAAAGTTTGATTGTAGAATTGATTGGAGGAAAGATTGTTTGCATTTGTTGGGTTTTGGATTGGATTCATTGGATGATTGAAGAAAACTCAGGAAATCTTTGGAGGAGGCTTGCAGCAGAAATTCATCTCTTCCTGTAGCTTCTTGAACCAGGTTTTCTTCTGTGTTTTTATTGTTCTTGATTGTTTTTAAAATAGTAGTGATTAAATATTTGTTTGTTAAATCTATTTTAGAAAATAAATTTATTATTAGAAGAAAATAATCAAATAAATTTGCAGCTTTTGTTTTGTGAAAATTCTTGAGTGAAAATTGTGAAAACCTCAGTTGAATTCAATTTGTTTGAGGAAATCGATTATTTTGTTTTTGGACTCAAACATAGTGATTGAGCAATGTTTTTAGAATGTTTTTAGAAAATGAAACCCTCTATTTATTATTAAAAAATCAAATTTTGAAATCCACAGGGTAGTTATATTTTTCAAGGTAAAATGGTCTGGTTGCGTCGCATATAACTCCACTTTCACAAACTGGGTTGTCAGGAAATTTAAAGGGTTTCTGCACCTTGGAAATTTCTTACCCCTGTAAAAAAATCATAAATACATAGATCGTAGTTTTTGAGTTATGCTTGAAACACGAGACTGTTGTTAAGTTATTTTCCCATGGCTGCTCTGATAATAAAATAATAATAAATTGATATTTATAAATATTAATATTTTATGTATTGTTATTATAATATTAAAATATTATTTAATAATATTTTATATTATAATTTATAATATTAAAGTATTATATTTATTTATATTATTTTAAATAAAATTTGTATATTAGATTAGTGGAAATAAAATTATAAACGTATGGGGAAATTATTGTTTATTATAAAATGGCATGTTAAAGTTTCATTGAAGGAGTTAAATATCTGATTTAAAGAATGCATAATTTAATATTTAATTGTGAAATTATAATTCATGTGTAAAAGGTCTAATTATTAATTTGATTTAATTTGAAAAATATATATATGATATTGGGTTATAGTCCAAATATTGGTCTTATTTTAACACAATAAGTTATGGAAGAGACCAAATGTTAATTTGATTAATTTTATAATGATTTAATTTGCAAGGGCAATTGGTTATTTAATTTAAAGCGAAATGTTTTGAGTTATAATTGAAAATACTTATTTTGTTAAGAGCAATTAGAGAATTAAATATTAGTGTAATTTGACCCCTATATGAAAAGATGAATTCTTAATTCAGTTTTATCAATATAATGAATTGCGTAATGAATTGTAGAAATTAGAAGAGTTGGTTGTGTATCTGAAAGAAATATTTTTATTGGAATTGATTAGTATGCATAATTCAGTTTAATAGGAAAAAGGTATTTTATATTAAATAATTAAATCATTTGAGTTAGTTGGAAAACGAAAGGAATCCAGCTAATAGAGAACTGATGTTAGTTTTAGAAGTAAACATTGAAATTGATTTAAATTGTTTAAATTAGTATTTCTTGTATTTGTAGATTGAAGATACTTGTTTAATTAATTCAATTAAGTTGAAAGAGCAAAAGTTTTATATTATTGGGAATAGGGAGTTTAAAGGATAAAATTAGAATGTGTGGTATAGATTTTGGATAGAAAATTTGAATATAGTATTTGCAATAGTTTATGTTGTATTAGACGTAAATTTAGGAACTAATTATATTGGAAAAGGCAAGTATTTGTTTTGTTTCATTTATTTTGATAGAACAATTTTAATCGTTGTGATTGGAATATTAAAGAATATATATAATTAAGTTATTAATATATATATTTGGTGTATAGATAATATAGAACATAAATATACATGTATTAAGTGTAAATTCATTATCGTATTTTATTTTAATAAGAAGCATGCAATATATTATTGAATAAAGATTTAAAAATGGTTTGATTAGTGTATATGGGAAAATGGATAGAGAAACAATATTTTATAATATTAAAGGGATTGAATGTTTTAAATAGAAAATTGAATGAGATGTAAAATTTGGTTAGGAAATGGAAAGAGTTTACTTGCATGGATTTGTGTCGATTTAAAGGTAAATTAAAAAGTTGTTTATATTGATGAGGCAAATGGCTATTTTAATTTATTATATTTCAAGTAGAGCAATTAATTTATTGTGAATGAAATATGAAGGAGATATGGATTTAGTATATCCAAAAATAGTCATGCTCTTGTGATTGCCTTAAATGTTCTAGTTCTATGTATTTCGTAAGGGGATGTAAGTTCAAATTGTTTAAGATTTCTTATAATGGAAATAAAAATATGGGTATATGATTATTTGAGTTAACCCTGTAAGTGTGTCTTTGACCTTGTTAATGTTACCTATTGAATGAATATGGGTTTAAAAAATCCAAATATTATATTTGATTTATGACTTGAATGCTTTTGTTGCTATGAAGTCAAGTTGCATTGTGGGTTTTGGGATCTAGTGTTATTCTTAAATTATAAGTCTTCCAGAAGAGCTTAGAGGATAAGGGTTGAATCTTTATGCCATCCTATTGTTTTCCCTTGGGTGATGCATGGTGTCTTCAGTTTTTCCCGATTTTCATGAACGGGGATGTTTTGTACCTCCTCTGAAAGGAGTGGACTATGTAGTTGTTGTCTCCAAGATGTTTGGAGTGTGTTCTATTATTTGTTCCTCCTTGAGATGGAGTGGTTATGATTCTTAGGTTGTATGCTCTTGAGATTCCCTTGGTGATTGGTATTTGTATACGTGTATGGTTCTCTGAACATGCTTGGTCTATTCTATGTCTAGAAGCAATGTTACCTATGTCAATGATATTAGTGTTGTACCTGAGTTGTACTTATTTAGTTCATTTGTTTGATTATGTCATTATGAGTATGCCTTTGGTTAGAGGTAGTAGTATCTTTGTCCATGTTATGGGGTTACTATCTCCTAGTATGGTGGGTGGGCCTTCAGGTTCCACATGGTTGGGTGGAACATGCACCAAAACCATTGGGTCCCCCTTGATCTTTAGTTCATGGAAGCAAGACATCCAGATGGATAGCTCGCGATTCTTATTGTATTTTCTTGCATTGTAATATTTCTATTTGTATAAGTTATTCTATCCCTCTTATGTTTATGAGGTGAGATTATGTAATTGTTATACTTTTGTACTATTGTCTCATTCTGGGAATGAGGGATGTAACTATTGGATTAAGTTAATGTTTATGAGATTGTATCTTGGATGTTCATCTTGTTATGTTATGTGGTATTCTTATGATGTATAATGTTTATTTCATAAAGTATTTATTGCTATGGTTTATGTATGATGTATGTGTGGGTTTAAGTAATCCTAACCTAGTAGCCTTAGAGGTTGTTGTTAATTAGTAAGTGAATGTGTATGTTATTACACTTTATAAAAAAAAAAAATGGTTCACTTAAGTCATTAATTACAACTTCCTTTAGGGTTACTTGGCGGGACATTACACACACTAACTTTTTCTATAACTAAATCACAATGCTTTCGTATTTTTCCATCTTTTAAAGAATAGTGAACATTCTTAAATCTTTTAACTTATACTAATTGTTGTCCAAAATCATTACCAACACTTTCATGCATACAATTCCTAAGAACAAAAGGTTTCCATAGTCAATGCATTGTCTAGAAATACAAGAACTTAAATAAAACAATTTACCATTAGATCTTTCACAAATAAAACTTGAAATAAACTCCCTTATTTCTTCAGGTGGCATATTAATACCGCATTGCTGTATAATCATGTTAATATGCAAGGTACAACGTATATATCGAAAAAAATCATAAAAATAACGAAATTGAACATGCATTTTACAACAACCAGATATTTGTTGCTTATTAATTTTTACATACCATGGTTTACATTTTTCAAAATACCTTTGACTTATTTTTATATTACCGGGTAACACTAAGTCACCACAATTTTTTTTATAAAATTCAGTTTGTGTTGTATCTAATAGGTGTTTTGGGTGAGGATCGCGAACTTTGGACCTCACCCTTAATTTTAAAACATCTCTAGCATTAGATGAAACCCTAGTATTATCATGCCAATATTTTTCAATCAAATATTTAATTTCAACATTCAATTTCATATCAGACCTCGGGAGTCGACCACTAAAACTCCAACACTGGTTGATATGATCATTTTCTATAGTTATTCTTCTTTTTGCTGCTCTTAGCAATGTTTTAGGATGTATTTTTAAAACTTCACAAATATTTCTTACCATTATTTTATTCAAAGTTGTTTTATTAACTATAGCAGTTGTTATAGGTCTTCTTGCTCAATTTTTATCTTTAGATCGACTATTTTTTTCAATTGATTGAATGGAACTAGCAATAGTACACATAGCATGTTTTAATTAATGATTGATCTTTTCTTTTTGGTTTAGCAAAAAATCCTAACCTTTTCATTATTTTCCTCATTTTTTGCATTCTCATCAATTGCATCATTAGTTGACATTGAGCTGCATTTTTTTTATGATAAAAGAATTCGTTGTATATTTTATTTGCATGTGTTCTTATTTGCCTCCAAGAAATTTGACCAGGAAGATTATCAAAAACACCACTTTCAATTTAAAAAAAAGTATTTTCATTAAATTCAACATCACATTCTAGATTTTCATCTTCATCTTCATTTTCATCTTCATTTTCATTTTCATTTTCAACTTCAAAATGATTTACATTTTCATCTTCATTTTCATCAACAAAACGGTTTTCATTTTCATTTACATCAACAAAACGGTTTTCATTTTCATTTAAATCAACAAAACAGGTTTTTTTTTCATTTTCAATAAAAGGATTATTCTCAATTTCATTTTCAACAAAAGTATCATTCTCACTATCATTTTAAACAAATTCTATAAGATTTTCATCTCTCTGAATATTATCAATGTGAACATCGTTAAGTCCAACATCTTGTAAAATTTCTACATACGAATTTACCATTTCATTAACATGTGGATTTGAAGACGTACCTGGATTTGTGCATATTGAAACATTATCCATAGCATTGAAAGAGGGATTTGAAGACATAGTAGGACCTGATTGTATAATCATATTCTTCTCCAAATTGACTTCTTGCATATTCGCTTCATCTACAACCATAGTCTCCTCTATGTTTTCATCTTCAATAGTTGTGGAATTGGATGCTCCCGCAACATTCATTGATTTAATTCTCATTCTTCTTTGTCTTTGTCTTTGTCTCTCCTTCTCTTTGTTTGCTTCAATTTCTGTAGGAGTCAATGTCTTCCTCCTCGTATTACAACATTTATTTCCCATGATTATAAAATTCTCAAGCACAAATGAATGTAAATAGTGAAATTCTTCAAAAAAATCGATTCAAATTGGAAGTTCAAGACCTAAAAGGACTAAATTCTTCCTCTTGTGTTTCTCAAAACAAATCATGCCTCCTTTGAAAAGATCAATTCATATTGCAATTTGAAGACCTTTTGTTCTTTCTTTGAAAAAATGGGATCTCTCCTTTGAAAAAAATTATCAAAAAAGCAAGTCACCTCCTGCAAAAAAAATACTCAGTGAAAAAAATAGACCAATTTTACTGTTCTTGACCGTACATGTGACGTTGCAGACTTCACAGTAAAAATTGACAGTAATTTAAATAACACAGTTGAAGAGAAACGGGATCCCAATTATAAAATGGGATCTCGTATTATTAAATATGGGATCTCGATTTATGATCAGGATCACATTTTTTTTAATTTGAATTTTTTTTGGCCTTGTGGTTGGGGTTTTGCTTCGGATTTTAGTTCCAAAAAAGCATTGGGAGTCCGAACCTAGGCCTTCAACCTGGTTTGACCTGCAAGTTGAAGGTTCTAACAATGTTAGGGAAAAAAATCGAGTTTGGACATATGGCTGACAACTTTTTTTGTAGATTTTTTTGATGAAATTAAAACCCATTTTATACGAGACAATGCAGATTTTAAATATGTAATTTGTTTTACAATTGGATTATTTTTTATATTTTTCAATTAATTTATGATGAAATTGGTCCATAAAATTTAAATATCAGTGTTTTTTACTATTTTAATAACTTTTGATCAACATAACATTTTGACAAACAGATTGCACAAGGGAAAACTTCAGATCGTTATTTTCAATTTAAAAAAAATAAAATGCAAAAAATGATAACTTTAGGTCATCTTATGCGTGTCGTATACGACGATTTTTCTAAAAGTCAAATATGCTTGATAAAAATTTAACAAAAAATATAAAATAAAAAAAATATTACAAAAAAAATATCCAGGGCATGCTTTAGTGAGTCACAAGTCTTTTTCCAAAAGGATTTAGAAAAATATGATAATATAAGTCAAAATATGGATGTCGTACACGTGCATGGTATGGTAAAAAAAAATTACTTTTAAATAGTGGTTTTTACAAATGCCTATTGAAACTCAATTTGTACAATGTGGGTATTGAAATAAATTACATATTTGGAAACTAGACTCTAAGTGCTACATTTTATGATTACTGACTTGTTCGAAGATTTCATCTCTAAGTTCCTCAAATTTTAAGGTCAAATGTATCAAACTCTGAAAATTAGGGAGAACACTTCCACTTTTTGACCAAAAAGTGGACTCAACTTCTTGCAAGCACCCTTTAATCCATGTTTCATATTCTCCATTAATTCAACAATATCTTGTTTCACTGGTATAGTTTGTTGTTATTTTTTGTCTACAAGTTTTCCATAACTTCTAAATTCTATAAAAATTCTAGAATAAGTAACATTTTATCACCATATTCCTGAAAGTACAAATTGTTAATTTCTAGAGGATAAATATTCCATGGATTCTCCAGTTTCTCGATTGATGTGTATTAGATAATATTTTATAGTATAATCCTAGTAAGTTCAGATTTAAAATATTGGACACATTTTTTAGAGTTTTTAGAAGAAACCATTTAAATTTTTAATGATTAAATATTCTTCAGATAGAAAATTAAACTTACATTTTTAAACTATTTCATTCAAAGATATGTCAATTTAAGCTTATGCTCGATTTTTTTTATGTTCATGGACTAGAATAAGTAGCATTTTATCACCATATTCCTAAAATTACAAATTGTTAATTTCTAGAGGATAAATATTCCATGGATTCTCCAATTTTTCTATTGATATTTATTAGATAATATTTTACAATATAATCCTAATAAGTTAAGATTTAAAATATTGGACATATTTTTTAGAGTTTCTAGAAGAAACCATTTAAATTTTAATGATTAAAAATTCTTCAGATAGAAAATTAAACTTACATTTTAAAACTATTTCATTCAAAGATATGTCAATTTAAGCTTATGCTCGAATTTTTTTATGTTCATGGAGAAGATAAGTTAGAGATTTTTCTATTGAGCTTTTCACTCCCTCTCAATCATTCAATTCAAATTTAGATTTGAGTTCATATTTAAAATTTCCAAATCACATCCGTATGAACAAAAAATCTACTATCAATTCATTAATAATACATCACTTGATACTCATTCTGAATAGTATTTTACACATTTTCAAAAATATCGACATAGCCACTAGATGTATGATGATGATATCAATTTTAAAGCTTGTGCTTAATAAGAAATGTTTAGTCCTTTATACATTATTTTTTTATACCAAAAAATATATATTTATTTTTAAAATATGTTCATTTATATAAGCATATGTACATACAGAGATTATAAAATTATAAAAAATATTTCAATCTTTTTTTAAATGTATATTTAAAATATTTAAATATACATATAAGAAGCATAAGCATATTTAAATATACTTTTAAATATATACCCAATTAATTCGTATGGTATAATTATCAAAGGTTTATATATAATTAAATTTATATCAATTCAACTTTTGTTTTATCTAATTATTCATACAAAATATTTATCCAATTGATCCTTATAATTAAATAAGCTTAAAATAGGTTATATATTTAGTTTTAGACCTATTTTATTTATTTTTTATTTTTCTATATTGCTTTACTCATAATGAATCCCTTTTAATCTTATCTAGTCTTTTGTTTCTTCTTTGATTACTCATAATTATTTCTTTGTAGTTAGTCTTGACATTGTCAATTTTTTTGGCTTTTAATTATTTCCTTTATCCTTGAACCATATGCAAAATTCCCCCTATTTCCTCTCTCTTTTTAGCTTTTTTCTGTTATGCAACAAACCATTTTTGCTCTCTATCTCCCTATTAATTTGAGGATGGACCTTGGAGTGTGATCCAAACTATTGATTAAAAAATCCAAGATAATTGAATCTAAAAATAATCAAGGAAACCACTATATATCTTCCATGATTTTCAAAATAATATTATAAGATTAAAAAAATTAAACCTATATAATAAAATTTATTACCTTTTTATTTCCAATTTAATATATCCAATAATGGGATTTTTATAAAATAGAAGAAAGATCCTTTTGATGAGTGCATCTTCTTAGTGAAAATTACTAAAGATCAATTTTCATGGAGCTAGAATAATCTTGAGGAGAGATTGGAGTCGGAGGAGTGCTATGAGTTTGAATAAGAAGTGCAGTGCTAATTTACTCCAAAGCCTTTAACCATTCTATAATCAGTTTTCTAAAAAAGAAAACCTTATTTTGAGAATTCCAATTGGTGATTGAAAGAGATTTTAAATAGACAATTAAAATGGATTCAATGTTAGCACTCAATGCAATGAAGAAATATTATTAGAATAAGAAATTGAATCAAACTATTTTCTAACATTAGGATGTTGATAGATAAATCTCACAATGTATACCTCCAATCTCCTTCACATACATTTCAAATGAAAACTATCTATTAGTCATGTTTGTAATATATGGGCTAATGTCTCCATTAGTGAGGATCTTATAGTATTTATAGGTTCATATTAAAGAGTACATAGCCTTATTTCCCTTCTAATTAGGTATTAAAATCATGCTAAAGGATTATAGAGTGGGGTTAGGGAAAAACAATTTCATCTCATTGCAACAGTCCTTCCCTTGTTTTTAGTACAATTTTCCATTTTTAGGATATTAAAGATTGTTGCATTGTTGTTAGTTTAATTTTTTTTTAGAAGACAACTATGATTGAATAAGTAGCGTATATTTGATTCAATTTTAATTGAAATTTTATATATAAATATTTTCATTAATGATCAAGAATAATGAGTTTTGATTATATTATTGTTTTGTGTTTTGATGATTTGCATATCATCATAGAGTTTTTTAAATTGATTAGTTACTTCAATTGGTACCAAAGTACTAGAAAGGAGGAGAAAAGTGAGGATAATTTGGTCACTATTCAAATAAAAAAGAGAGAATAATTCCTATGTAAAGGATTAAATCTTGATCATAAAATTAAGAGAAAATTTATATTCTATTCATAAGGGTATAATCAAAATCACTTAGCTTTATTGAGAAAAAATTGGTGTTCTTGGATTTTGGCACTCACATCTCACATAGAGGAGTCACAATTTGTGACAAGAAATCAAGAGTCACTATTTATATACATATTAACATCACTCGATGTGAGGTAGGGATGAGGATCTATTTGGGAGAGAGGAATATCATTGTGAATAAATTATCTTGTTATGTGATAGAAAGATACACTTGATTTATGCATTCTCTCCAAGCATATGAAGAATATGATTATTGGATTTTCAATGCATATGATGAGACACATTATAAAAAATCTATTCATAGGAAGTTTTTAAGGACATAGGTTTGCATAATTTTACTTTTTATGAGAAAATATTATGTTTGTAGTATTTTAAAAAATATATAAATAATACATATGAAAAAAATAGTTAGTATGAAGGGGAATGTGTGGTATAGAATTTTGTTTGATAAAGACTATTAAAAAACTAAGATTAATTCATATTTTAAAATTGATAGGAGAAGTTAACTTATATTTTGTAAAGTAATATATTATATTTGTTTTGAGATAGAAAATATTGTGAGTACATCAAGACTATTGAGTATTATTATTGATGAAACTATAATTTATTACTAGAGTAAATTAATGCAAACTTTATTAAAATCTAAGGATTTGTGCAAGTTTGTTAGTAAAAGTTACGAGAAACCTAAGGACATTAATTTATTAAACAACCAATAGAAAAGGAAACTTAAGAAAAATGAACAAAAGGAATTTTTTATTTTTTCTAATTCATGGTACACTCATTCAATCAATCTTTTCTAAGATAATCAGTTTTGTACATTCAAAAAAAGCATGGTGTATTCTTGTAATGCATATAAAGTTGTTTATATATATCTAAATTAAAAACAATGAGAAATTCTTTTCAAAGTATTAAAAAGAGTCCAAATGAATCATTAAATGAGTTTGTCACAAAATTTGAATGGTTCGTGATAAATCAAAGCATATTTTTAGAAGATATTTGACTGATCAATTTGTTATTGAGAAAATTTTAAGAATTTTCCTCCAAATTTTGATAATGTTAAACATTTCCTAGTAGAAATCTCAAAATAGCTTACATATATGTTCATTTATTAATTAAGTGGCATTAAATTGAATGCAAAATAACAAATAAATAAATAGTGAAGAATCTTTAGAGTAAGAATTTTTATCTAAGGAAACCATTAGAGGTAAAAATAATCATTTCTGTAAGGTTTATAAAAACTTGAAAATGGAAATGACTATTGTCCCCAAGATGAGCATAGAGGCGAGTCTAGTCACAACTCAGAGATAGGGGTTTTGATAAAAGAAAATATTTTGGTTTCTATATAAGAAGTAACAATTGTAGAGGTAGGTTGAGGTAGAGGTAAGGATATTAGTAAAGAAGAAAGACACATATACCATTTTTATTATAATAAAATTGGCCATTATGAGTCTAAATATTAGTATTTCAAATTATGTAGCCAACATTTAACAAACATTGATTACCATATGGGGCTCCATGAAAATTTAATTTGAATTATCTAATAAGTAGTAGAAATCCATTCTATAATGTTTCTAATGGAAGATGGGTGGTTAAACCAATGAATTTCATGAACATGAGCCAACATCTATGCTCTTAATATCTACTTGCATTGTATTATTTTCATAGTTTCATTATAAGCATCCATACTTTTCTATATAATTATTATGAAAATGATTAAATTTATTATTTTATGATCACATGTTTCTAACATAATCTTTCTTAAAATGATTATAAAATATTTGACACATTCCACATGATTTCACTAATAATGATTACTTTTTCTGTACATGTTCTAAACATGCTACTTTCTTTCCAAGATACTCCGTACAATTAACATATTGACTAACATTTTTATCACATCTATTATTAAATTCTCTATTTCCCCATGTTTACATTATTATCGTGTCTATTGTGCTAGCTTGTAGAAGTTTACACAAACTAAATTGATTCATGTTATGTTTATCGTGTTTGTATCTAACACTCGCAACAATAAAAAAATTATGATCTAAATGGAAATACCTCACATTTCTTATATCTTACAAGATAACTCTACTTAGCACTAGATGCCTATATTTCTTGTCCTATTGGTACCAAAATTATAGGTATATTGTTGCTTATCATTGTCATGCAGGATCACGAGAATAAAATAAATATCTTCTTTATGGTATTGCATGATATTTGTTTTGCATATTTTTATCTTATCTCCTTCCATTTATTCATATTCCTTACATGTGAGCAATTGTAGGGCTCCAACATTTCTCATTGAATATTTTTCTTTAAGAGAAACATCTTTATCCCACCTTAACGACCTTTTTATCTTTTTCTTCTTATTGGTTGTGGATAATAGAATACTATTTTAAATTACATGTGTATACCTTTATGCCACATGTTTTTAGTCTAGTACATATTCAACTTAAAGTAAGTACACAACTAAAGCATTATTAATTCCTATCTACATTATTTCCAAAAAATGAACCCAATATTTTAGCTTATCCACTTTTTTACCATAATTGAAATCTATGATTACAAAATATGATTTCAATCACTTCTACAATCCAAAAATGACCAACTTTCAAAATTCAAATTTAAATTTATTGCTAAATTTACCCTCCCCTATCATCATTACTTGCTAATTCAAAAAGTGTAACCATTTCATTTTTTTTGTAGACATGGTGGGACATAACTAAGATGAGAATAATTTAATAAATGACAATCCATCTAGCATTATTGGTTGAGATTTGGAGGTTTTGTACTTTATGTACATGTTTATATGTTTGACGTTATTTTGATAATGTTTTCCTCAAGAAATATATCTTTCGAGAGTGATCAATACCATATAAAAAACAAACTTTTAATATTTTTTATATAATTTGATAATTTTGATATTTATAAGATATTCGACATAACTCTCATTAATTAATCTTAATGTATTAGATACCTTTGAAAATATTGAAACACACTCAAAAAATGAACAATATATTATATTATTTAGTCTTAATGTACTAAATACAACAATACTGCATTATATAGATACTTCATCTATATAAGACCACAGCAACTTGATAAGACTGAGAAAAAAGGACGTTGAAATAAAATAAGATTGAACAGTGATGTTTCTTAAATGCCAAGATTCACAGATAAATGTTGAAATAAAATAAAATGTACACTTAAAAACCATCTAGTCATATATTATTGGTATAACAAATAGAAGCCAAGAAAACGGGCATCAATTTCACTTCTAAGACGAGGAGGGAGCAGAAATGGTAGACCACCCAGAAGAAGAAGTGGCAGACCACGAGGAGGGAGGAGTGGTGGGAGACGAGGAGGGAGAAATGGCCGGCGACGAGGAGGGAGAAGTGGCCAGCCACGAGGAGGGAGGAGTGGCAGGCGACGAGGAGGGAGGAGTGGCGGGAGATGAGGAGGGAGATGAGGAGGAAGCGGTAGGGAGAAGTTGATATGGAGGTGTTGGAATTAGCTGGGAATGCGAGGAGGGGGGGGAAGCGCCAAGTGACGAGGGGGGAGAAACGCTGGGCAACGAGGAGGGCGAAGTGGCGGGCGACGAGGGGGGAGAAGCGCCGTTGTTTGGCTGCAGGGCTGGATGAATGTGGGGCACCACACCGCTTTGGGGAATGATCACATTTCTAAAAACTTGACTCAGATCGTCATCATGCATCACAGCCAATAAAATATGCCGAGGAATTATCCTCTTCTTCTTCAGCTGCACCGTCGCATGCCCGGCTAATTCCAACACCTGCACACCCACAATAAATGAATACGTCAACTCTAAAAGTCGGAATGGGAAGCAACGAGAAAGGCTGTTAAAAATATACCTCAGTTGCGAGGTACTCCATGGTGGCGGCGAGAAAGACGGCAGCGTTCCATCCCACCCACTTTGCATATCTACCCTTCCTCAAATACCTTCCAATTCTACTGACGGGAAATTTAAGCCCGGCCCTCTCGCTTTTGGACACCCTCCTCCTCCTAACGCCTTGCCTCCTCCCTCCCATTGACGACTCCATTCTCTCAATCTGCAGAATAAGTTAAACCACATTTACTGGCCTATTCGACAATCTGGTGAGGCAAAAAGTTACACTACGCATTCAATGTTGAACAGAATTACTAGGCTATGCCAGACACAACAAAATTATAGTGAATGGACAGTATCCTGGTCCTACTTTGCATGTAAACAATGGCCTATCTTCCCACTCACTGCTTTTTATACTCCTTGCGCTCTGGGTGTAGATTGATTGACACAGCCCGATTTACTCTCCAGCTTGATCACGAGTTCAAAAACCAAGGTGGAGATTTTGAATGATATATAATAGCATAACCTTTCACGTTCTAATGGCAACGCCTTTCTCCTACTTGGTAGATACGATACGGAGCTCTAGCATAACCCTCTTTTCAGACAAATTTCGATGTGACGGCTGCGCAAGGATCGACTTGATTTATACTAAAATGAGCAAAGAGTGATTTGATTCATACTAAAATTTCTGACCAATACCATGTCATCTCGATAAAAAAATCATTCTTTTGAGAGGGAATTTCTTACATTCTATTTATGAATTCTACCAATCATTATCCCTCTAATATTTGAACGAAGTTAATAGAAAAATGTTTATTTGGGATTGTTAGAATGATATTTTGGTCTTTTCTTAGTTTATATAGAATATGATATAAAACTAGTATAGATATTTTAAATATAGTTATTTAAAAATGTTGAGAGATATCAATTTAGAATTATCTTATTTATTTAAAAGTTATTTTTTTTTGTATTTTTAAATTATTTCATTTATTATCTATGGAGACACAAATTTAGTGTATCATATATTTTGCAAATATTATATACATTACTAAATCTATTATTTTGATGTTTAAATGGGTATTAAATTTAAGGTAAATGGTAAGATTTTTTGTTAACAAACTCACCCATTACACTTTGTCCCTTGATGTCATTGCATAATGCCTATCTATTTTGTTTGACAATAATAATTTGATGAAAAATCCAGATTTAATATATAATATTTTAAGTAGTAATTATATATATATATATATATATATATATATATATATATATATATATGAATATTCAAATGATATAGCTCTTCTAAAAAATTGAATGCTGATGTGATCATTTGACTATCTAAAAATCTTTCATAATCAAATTTTGAATATAGATATGAGATGTACATTATGAATTTATAATAGATATGTATTTAATGTTGACTTTACTTCAAGTGTGATTGAACATATTTTTACTATGCTTTAGCAAAAATCTATTTCCTTTTTTGTCCACCTTCAAAGCCCCCACTCTTACATCACTATCTAACTTAGTGTGAGTATAATTTAATGATTCCCTTTCAAATGTTTTGTGCTAGGCTTGATGTATGGAACCTTCATAGTTCTTAGTTGAATATTTGGTGTAGAATTCACTAGCATCAAAACTTCAAAGACATGGGAATGCAAGATACCTAAACTCTAGAATGTGTTCATATGATGTAAAGTGCTTTCATATAGTCTAATTATCTTTGTTTATTTTCAATGATGAGAAGGTCTATCAGATTAGATCCAAAGATGATGTTATACTGTGGGCATATATCACATATTTTTTATTCTGAAACATGCATCACATTCTATGCTTCACATACTATAGGATTAAAAAAAAAAATGAATTTCATGAATTTTTTACCAAGTTAAGTTGGTTAGATGTACAAGTTTTTATATTTTTTTAAATTTGTAATAAAAAATTAATAATTAATTATTTACTTGAAAAAACATTATAAAAAAATATGCATCACATCGGGACATGATTCCTTTACTTATATAAAAAATATAATAAAAGAATATTATCATTTTATTGTGGTTAGGGTGGTCAAATAGACACCTACTTATTTTTTCCCTAAAATTTAAGTACTACTACATTGAAATTTTAAATTTTCACCAAATAGATTTAATTTTTTCTAAATAAACCTAATTGTTTAGATACTACATTCATTTTTCTAAAAATTCTTTTCATACATATTTTTGAAATAATATATATAACTTATTCAAATTTTTACGTCAAGTTGCCTAACTCTATTTTTTCCATGATGATCCTGCACATACGCAAATATAAAAGTGAGATCCTTATTGGTGCCTTTCTAAGGTCACATGAAAATTTTTCGTTCTCAAACATGATATTTTGCATATTTTGGGAGAGATTACAATAGATGTCAAAGAGGCTATTTAGTTAAATTCAATTCTTTCCTCAAACACTACAACTTTGGAGTGGAGAATTATTCACACAAGAACTTGAGAGTTTGCGTCAACTCTTAATTTCCATAATCACTTGTTGAAATTAGACCATAAGATATTACTAATATTTTTTAAGATAGAAAAATTCCATTGCTAGGTTTTAAGACATAGGACAAAAATATTATATGCTTCACATTCAAGGGAAACCTAGAGATCTCTAATCAAGGGTAGAATAGGAGAAATAGATCTTGCAATAGGGTGTCCTAGGGTCTAATTTATGATTAGAAGAGGGCTTCACCACCAAGCTAGGGCCTAGAAAGACTAATGAAATGCAAGATCTAATGCTTAAACCTAATGGTGCATGAACTTGAATGAATGACCTAGAAATGCATATAAATTGGAATAGGAATCTAAGAGATTAGAGGTGTGCACCCGAGATCCTGAAACAACTTGAATGAAGTCTTGAAATGCTGAAAACACTAATTTTAATGATGTGTGGGACTCATATAAGCTAGCTTAGGTGATTTAGTCCAATACTAAATTTTCTACAACAAAACTGGAATTTGATAGTGCTTATTTCGAATCTCCAGAAACCCTAAAAAAAGACTATACTGGGACTCATACACAAAAGGTGTTGTACATTAGTGCTAGTGTGCTTTTTTTGAGGATTAAGATTTGGTTCTTCTCTCCAATATCTTCTCTTTTAGCCATTCTTTATTTCTCAATTTGAAACTCTGATTTCGAACCTGTAGAAGACTTTTCCTGACCTTGCAAGTGAGGAGACAACTCCAACACTTCCTTCAAGTTCCAAGACACCTAGATCAACAATCAAACATGTAGAGAGAGAAAAAAAAATTGATTGTTAGGGATAGGAGTTTGCCTTGGTAAAACCCCTTTAAGGTAATTAAACCAAATGATGTGATAGAAAAACAAGGACTCGAAACATGAAACATGAAATATGAAACATGAAACATGAAACACTAAGCATGCATAATGATACCTTGAAGGATTTCTTGTAAATCTGTAATTTAATACGAAGTGGCTATGAAGGATGTAGATATAGATCTTGAAATAAGTGTAGAACAATGCTTAATCTTGGATCTTGAATGCAAAATCACAACACTAGCTCAACAACATGCTTGATGCTTGATAACCTTGACATGATGATGGATCTTGAATTTTTGGAATAATTGATGAAGAAATATGCCATAATTTTTTTTAAATGCTCTAGAATGCTCCCTTGATGCTCTTGTGAAATCTTGGATTGCTTAAGTCTTGAGTGCTAGACTTGATATCATAAAATAAAATATATTTTTATGTATAAAAGACTACTTAAAACACCATACAAAGAAAAAAAAATCAAAGGTTAATTCCGTCCAAGACTACAAGTATATATATATTATAGTCAAAGAATATTTTTTTTGATAATAATAGGTTCATAGACCAATAAATTACCCTCCAAAAAAATTGACTTTCTATTTCAAAATAAATCAACTATTATTCAATACATAATATCAAACACTTAAAATAAATATTACACATCATAGGAACATAGAAATTGGTTGTCAATGATATATGAACTCAAAAAAAAATTCACGCTCAAACAAGGAAAGCGGGAATCATTCACCTCCTTCCTCCAACAATGGCGATCCAAGGCCAATCAGAGCAAGTCGGTCATGCCAGAGGAACAAAAAATCTGCACTATCATTGCTAATCTAGACAAGACCCTTGAATTATATCTAAAGATGCAATGCATCACCACATACAACCAATTGATCCCCAAGGTGCTCAACATCGAAAGAGCCCTTATCACACAAGGGGGCACACCTACATATCTAGAACATCACGATAGTCTCCCATCCACTAATTATAATTAGAAACCTCACACATGGGTGAAGAACATGAATTTCACCAATGATGGAGTGCTCACTGCCAAGGTCATCATCAGTGATCCAAAGAAAAAAAAATCATCAACTGCAGAACAATAATTGCAATAACATGTAAGCCAATGTGGAAAACTAGCAACCACCCCATAATCAAATCAACAATCTCAATAATCAAGGAGGACCACCTTCGTGAAATAAGTATCCCCCCAGATAGATATTCACAACCCTTAGGGAATCAATCGAATCCATCATGAAGAATCTGGTCAATGAGAACCTCATCAAAAAACCCACTTATGATAATTAAAAATAGCCCAAGATGAAACCACCCTAGTATAATGAAAATTTCCTTTGCGATTATCATAAGCTCAAGGAGCATATGATGACCAACTGCATGAAATTAAAGAATGTCATCCAAGATCTAATCGATGACAGAATCAGAAATGTGGAGCAACCGGTTGGTAACCAAGATCTTAAAATATACATCAATCCGATGCCAGATCACAACCAAGGAAGCAACAAAGGGAAGCAAAATTATGGAAATATGACACATGTGTACGATGGAGTTGTCGCCTCTCTAGATGAATAAGTCACTATTGTTAGAATCAAGGGAGCCAATGTTGATTGTGGAGTCACCACATGCGGTGAGAAGGTCACTATTTATGGGGCACCACAACCAACTAAGACCCCCACCTTAAATCAGAGATCTGTCCCTAATAGTTACAACATCCTTGACGAGTTAAAAAGAACCCCTGCTCAGATATCCATCATGGAGTTACTAAATATTGCAGCTGCCCATAGAGAAATCCTTGAAGAAGCATTGGCTTCATCTATCGTCTTCACCAACCTTGATACAAAGCAATTCCAAGCTCTGTTCGGTAACATCACCACTCTGAATCTCCTCACCTTTTTCGATCAAAATTTTCCCGCCCAACCATCTCACAACCGTGCACTCCACCTTGAAGTTCTGGTTCACAAAAATAAGATCAAAAGGGTGTTGGTGGATGAGGGTGCATGCTCAACATTTTTTCACTCAAGCTTATAAATAATCTAGGAATCTATGAAGATTTCATTGAAAAAGGTAAGGGTATCACAATCAGAGATTAAAATGATCAAGAAAGAGTGTCTCAAGGCACTATTCAACTCCCTATTCAAGTAGGGACCACTATTATGGAAACTACCTATCAGGTGCTTGACCTTGACCTACCCTATAAAATCCTCCTGGGGCACCTGTGGATCCATGTGATGCAACCAATTTCATCTACTTTCCACCAATGTGTCAAGTTTTCATACCAAAACCAAGAGGTCACAATATGTGGTGATCCTAAGCCCTTCACCTACTACAAGAACCTGGAAGCCAAGTATTATAAAGTACCCCAAGTCCCAAAGAATGATGAAGGCCCCTCAACTCCATATATTGACCCATCCAACATCACCTCCACTTCTGGGACAAAGAAACCTGCCATCCTCTCCATATTTGACATGAAGCTTATAATCCATGATAATGGGTGTGGGGAATACATAATGAAGAAAGGATCCTTTGTAGTCAGGGAATTACCTCAATCTCCCATATCCCATGGACAATTGTAATCCACTAATACATCTCAAACCTTCATAGTGAATCCCTCCTGATTCATGTGTTGGGGAGATCTAGGCCAAGAAGTGGTGGATGAGAGAGATTTATCTAGTCTCCTCTATCCAGAAGAAAGGCCTACACTTAATCTTCCCATGGATGAAAGAAGCAAAGGATTGAAAATGATGTTGGGAATGGGTTGCAATAAGAATGCAAGTCTTGGAAAAAACAACACCAATCGATTGGAACCCATCATTGTTGAAAGGAGAATAAAAAATATTGGCCTTGGGTGTACCCCTCCAAGTGTAACCATATGTGGCAGAAGTCCCCCAGTTAATGCAATCAGGACTCCCTCTCACCTATTGGCAACCGCCCTCCAGTTACCCGTGTCCACAGGTCGAGTCATAAATAACTTTACCTTTGACATAATTGAAGTATGTAGTAGTAGTAATGATGAGGATACCCTATCTTTTGAGTCAAACCACAAAACTCATGAAATAAACCTGGTCTACCCCCAACTCATCGATTATGACCAACGAGGACCACCAATTTTAGACATTTTTGAAAATGATGAGATGCTCTCAGACTTCATGGGATTTCAAGATAAAGTACCAAAAAGAGATCATAAGGTTGGGTTTGAAATCACACTTTCCACACTCAAGCCTATTATGGAGATATGATTAAATCAGGTGCAATCACAAAAGTGATAAATTGAGAATAATCTCAAGGTCCTTGAGTGAAAACCACATTGTGGCAATCTTTGACCATAAAATAGTAAAAATAAAGGATGCATCCAATGGTGAAAATCTCTCTGAGGTGCCAGAGGATGAAGGATTCAATCTTCCTCTCACTACACTTCATCAAGAAAAATAAACAGTCCTAGCAGAACAGTGTAACCCCATCAATCTGGGAACATAAGCGATACTGCAGATAACCTTCTATGCTGAATCACTCCTCATAGAAGAACAAGAAATCTTAGCTACATTCCTCAGAGAAAGAAAGGTAAAATTTTCATGGAATTATGCTGACATGCCTTGGCTTGATCCAAAGGTGGTAGTTCATCACTTGCTTGCATATCCTGAAGCAAAACCCATGAGACAAAAATTGAGAAAGATGCATCCCGAAATAGCCTTGCTAGTCAAAATGGAATTGAAAAATCTCTTGGATGCATGGTTCGTATGCTCGATCGATTATATAGTGTGGGTGACCAACCTAGTACCTATTTGAAAACCCACTTGGGGTACCTGCATCTACACCGATTTCAGATACTTAAAAAAACATGTCCTAAGGATGAATTTCCACTACCCAACATCGAAATAATAGTGGATATGATGACTGGACACGAGATGCTATCACTAATGGATAATTTTTTCGGATATAATCAAATAATGATAGCAAAGGAAGACCAACACAAGACAACGTTCACATGTCAATGGGGCACCTACTCCTTGAATATGATGTCCTTTGGGCTAAAGAATGTAGGAGCAACTTATTTGAGAGCCATGCCACTAATTGTTCATGATAACATCCCTAAGACGGTGGAATATTACATGGATGATATATTGGCTAAATGAAGAAAAAGACAAGACCACATATCAACTTTTAGCCCCATTTTTGATAGGTTGGAAAAGTATAAGGTCCGCCTCAACGAAAAGAAGTGTGTCTTCAGAGTACAATTAGGCAAGCTGCTGGGATATATCATGTCATTGAGAGGAATCAAGGTAGATCCTACCAAAGTCAAGGCAATCCTCAAAATGGAAGCACCCAAGACACTAAAGCAGCTAAGGGGTCTGTAAGGTAGGCTCTAGTCTATCTGCAGATTCATAACACAGTTGGCAAACAAACAAATCCCATATTCTCATCTACTCCACAAGGGGGTGGCATACAAATGGGATGACAAATGTGACTAGACATTTTAAAAAATCAAGGAATACCTAATCACACCACCAGTTTTGATGCTGCCAATTCCAGAAAAATGATTGATCCTATACATTTCGACAACAATGAAAGCTCTTAGTGATCTCTTAGCCCAACACGATGAATACTAAAGAGAAAGAGAAATATATTGGATTGGCAGGACCATGGTAGGACATGAGCTAAATTAAACACCTATTGAAAAATATTGTCTAGCAGTTGTGTTTCTATCTTAGAAGTTTAGACACTACATGATGGTTCATGAGATCAAGCTAATCATAAAGATAGATCCACTCAAGTACCTACTCTCCAAAGCCACTCTCATAGGATGGACAACTAATTGGGTCATGATATTACCAGAGCATGAAATTGAATATGTAGAGCACAAGGCCATCAAGGGGAAAGCAATTATGGATCAACTAGCAGATGCACCTATATATGCAGAAAACCCACTTATCTCAGAGTTCACTGATGAATGCATCTTCAACATAAACATAGTAGACCACTAGAAACTTTATGTTGATGGATCTCACACACATGATGAATTAGGCATTGGAATATTCTTCATAATGCCACAAAGCGATTGTATACCCAAATCTTAAAAGTTATCCTTTTCCTAGACAAACAACATTGTCGAATATGAGGATCACATTATAGGAAATTAATAATTGTTACACAATGTTAGATCAAGGCACTCAAGGTCTATGGAGATTCATAGCTTATTATCAATGAAGTCAATGGTGAATACTAAACAAAGGACAAAAAGATAACTCCATACAATAAACTCATGGAGAGCCTCAAAGAAGTCTTTATTGATGTCACCTTTGAATAGATACCAAGAGCTAACAACAATGTAGTAAATTGTATGGCAACAATTAGATCACTCCTGGAGGTCCCACACAATGTCCCAAACCAAGAATTCCTTGTAGAACAACTTCTCATACCAGCCTTTGAGGTACTAGACCCCAAATTTGTGTGTGAAATCATTGGTCCCGCTAATCCCTGGTACCATGGCATCTACACCTACTTTAGAATAGGAGTCTTGCCCGCCGATATAACCCCGAACCTTAAATGAGCTTTTGTCAAAAAATATTTACATTTCATCATCCTAGGAGAAACCATCTACCATAGAAGATTCGGAGGGACCCTATTACATTTCCTATATATTAAGGAAGCCTTGTTTTCTTTAACTGAGTTACACAATGGAATTTATGGTTCACACTCAAGCGGTATGACTTTGGCTAAGAAATTGTTGAGGACCAGATACTATTGGCCCACAATGGAAAGAGACGCACATGAATTTGTTAGAATATTTTTGAAATTTTAGAAACATGGGGATCTCATCCGTGCACAACCTCGAGAACTCCACCCCATTATCACACCTTGGCCATTTTCATAGTTGTGGCTCAATCTCATTGGTAAAATCACCCCCACCTCATCCAATGGCCATAAATTCATCATCACCACCAAAGATTACCTCACAAAGTGGGTCAAAGTCATTCCCATGACCTACATAACTGGAAATCAGATATCTAAGTTCTTCTTGAACTACCTCATATGTCAATATGGTGTCCCTCAAGAAATTATCTCAGATAATGGGACAACTTTCAAAAATTAGGATGTCCATGACCTTTGCCAAAAATTCAACATCACTTTTCCACTTCGTATTATCCCTAAGGCAATGGCCAAGCAAAAGTCACCAATAAAACCATCTTGAAAATCCTTAAGACAACAATCAATGATGTCGGTCGTGACTGGCATCTACAGAAAAATCCTTCCTTATGGGCTTATCACACCAACATTCACTAATCAAGTGCCACCCCCTTCTCCCTGGTCTATGGATCAGAAGCCATTCTCCCCATTGAGATTGAGCTCTCGCCCCCAAGGATATCATTGCAAAATATCATTACAGATGAAGAATACCGAGTCTCATGGCTAGATTAGTTAGAACTACTGGATGAATGGTGAATGGATTCCCTAAATCACCTGCAAGTCTATCAGAATCACCTTAAACATAGTTACAACAAGAAAATCAGGAGGTGGACCTTCCAAGCCAAAAAAATTGTGCTAAAGGAGAATCAAAATAACGTGCCAAATCTGAATAGAAAGGGAAAATTTGATCCCAAATAGTTGGGACCTTTCATCATCACAACAAGCTACAAGTCAGGAGTATATCAACTATCAACACCAAAAGGTGAACCTCTATAGGAGCCCATGAACAACTCTCATCTCAAAAAAATTTATGCCTAAAATATTTCTAGGTATAGAACAAAAAAATTCGTAGAAAAAATTGTCACGCTGATGAAAACCTTGTAAACAGGCATCTTGGTAACAACAAAAAAAATAAAAATTCAAAAAATACAAAAATCATAAAAATGATTGAAAACAGTAAAGAATACATTTTCCTCTAGTGAAAACCACTTCAATGGCGCTTTGGATAAGTACCTTGGTGAAAACCTGGCAAATAGGTGCCAAGTATAAATAAAGCACTCTCCATCCACCAAGATCTTTGCGGCTTAATTTGCACACTCACTTATCCATTACATCTTACCATTAATATTGAATGGAAAAGAATGCAAATCTACTGACCCAATAGTGTGGAATACATTCCCTTAACACCTTTACTACAGCGGAGAGAAGCAAAAATGAAAAACTAATAGTGTCTAAAAATTATAGAGATGCATACAACCATGGCAATGAGAAACATGAAAGATAAGCAAACAAAGATGACACAGTATTTACGTGGGAAAACCCTTTCAGGTAAAAAAATCACTACACAAAGTCATATCTATTGTATTACAGTAATGAATCGATTACATACTATATCCGGACTTCTTTGTTCAACTCACAATCACCCAGAGAGTTTCAGATTCACTGTTACAATGTTTTTACAACATACAGTTCAAAACCCTCCTCAAGAACTCACGTCCTTCTGTTCTTCAGCTCGCAACTTCAAACTTGCTCTGCAACTTATGACTCAACTCTTGATTTGTCTAACTTATGAGAAAATAACACATCTCTCATCCAAATGCAACTGACTCAGAAGAGCAATGAAGTCCATCCTCAAATCACGCAACTGGTTGGATTTGACAGATCTCCCTGCAACAAGCCGTCCATGCATTCAATGCCATCACCAAAATGGTTGAGCTCGCCACTCTTCGTTGACAAATGCAACTGCCACAATAACTATCTTAGTATCCGTCCAATCACTATTCAACCAGGTGCCGCACGCCCAAGACCCATCAGCAATCGTAGCTGACAGAGCAACCAAAACGGTCAAACAGACATCGGGCACGACCAAGACTTCAAGTCATTTCTAACACTGCCAGAGCCGGATTCGGAATAGGAGTCGAAACATGACTCCACCGAAATTACAGGTTCAGGAACCAATCTGGTTCCGGGTCCGCCCACAGCAAAGGGGAACTCACCAGAAATAATTTTGACCAGGTAAAGTCAACCCGGGGTCAAACCAAGACAGGAACACAAAAGATTGGAGTCGGAGTCGGGGACGAAATAGGAACAAAAATAGGACTTCACCAAAAAATCCAAGATTAGGAACCAATCCAGTTCTGGTTCCACCTCCACCAGCTACAGGAAACAACAATCCAAAACCAGGACAAGGCAGAGGAAAACACCCCGAGTAGAATCCAAACATCCAAAAGAACTAGTTCACAAAAGTAGGATTCGGACCCGGAGTCAGAACATAAACTGAAATAGGAACCTAGCAAACGGACATTGCCAACTTCCAAAACTGGTTCCGCCTCCATCATAACTTGTGAAGCAAGAAATTACAGATGGTAGGAAGCAGAGTCAGAGCAGGAACGAGAACCGAAACCCGGAACTTAGGAAAACAGAACAATGCCAAGTTCCATCCCGGTTCCGCCTTCACTAGAGACTTGGAACTTTAGGCAAATAGAACAATGCCAAGTTCCATCCTGGTTCTGCCTCTGCCAGAACTTTGCAAACAACACAAAATCACCAAGGCATGAAAACAAGGACTTCAAGCTGGAAGTTGAGACATAATTTCTCAACAAATATTTCATCCATCCATCTGTTCACATCCATAACTTGATTTTGTGTTCGTATCATGTTCCACCCTAATACTACTTGGCATATTCCTAAGGTCAATTTGTCCTACCTGCATTGAAGTAGTCTATCACATCACGTTGGGGGCATGTTCTTGTCACTATATCAAATCAGGTTTGCGTATATTCTTGTGATCTTCCTTAAAATCAAAATCTAAAAACATCCAAAAAATCCTTCAAAAAGTCCAAAAACATCCAAATCATATCAAAATCCAAAACATGTCGAAAATCTGAAAAATAAAAAATAGAGTTATCCAACCGAACTACGTTGTCTCTGAGCTTGAACGTAAGAAAGGTTGATCTTTGATCATCCCCCCAAGACATTTTAGGTCAATCCTTTAGGCATCCATCATAATTAAATGACAATATGTTTGCCCATCTATCTCATTAATAATCAAGTCTGTCGTCGGACAAACTACATGGTCTCTACATGTATAACATAGCCAAGGCTAATCTATTGATCAACTCCTGAGACCCCTAGGATAGGTCTTTAAGTTAGTCTCTTGGTCAAAATCTTGAAAATAACAAAAATATTGAAAAACCCAAAAATCAAAACAACCTCAAAACATTTAAAAATACCGAAAAACATCCAAATATTTGAAAAAGACCAAAATGGTTCATCCTTCTCATCTCGCTTTCACTCGCAATAATCACCACCCATAACAGATCATTTTTGTTTTCATCCTTTGGTAAGTTAGCTAGAAGCAAGTCTAGCAAGATTAAAGGTAAAAGCTCAATCGTCAAAGTCTCAAGTCTAGGTCAGTAAGTCAACAAGTTGGTCAACTCTTGGTATCAATAGCTTATCATCTACTCAATCCCACATCACCTGATCACAACATGTTCTAGGATGCATATTTCCTACAATGGACATCAACATCAGGCATCACCATAGTTTAGTCTTGGCTAGTGTTATCAAGAACATTAGCTTGTTTGTTTACTTTATCTAGTCTTTTTGACTTATCTTATTTTGTGCTCATTCCAATGACCTCTCGATGATGCCTAGTGAAAATGGTCTAGGGAGAAAGAAATGGGGCAACGATCATTATCTTTTTATCTACTGTGTTTGTTGTATTTTTTTGTAATATAACTTGGTTATGTGTGCTTTGTTTAGTTTGTAGGGAAGGTGTTTTAGATGTCTTGTTGACCACATAGGAAGGCTTGCTTTTTTATGTTTTGGTCTAAGGTGTTTAGAATATTTGAACTGCATTCTGAATAAAGTTTCGTATATCAAGTGTGAACAAGAGTACTCCTATCTGATGCCCGAGTCAAAGTCAATCACACTAGGTGCAACACAATCCTAGTTATTTATACCTTGATATTGTACCTATGTGTTTTATCAAACATAAGGAAAGTTATTCTCTTTATCTCTCCCATCCTTGGATAATAAATACATTATCATCATTCATCATCATATCTAATAAAGCCTCAATGACTAATGGACTTGTTGGACTTCTACATCTTCTTAGATTTAAAAGTTGATCCCTCTCATTCTTCTATTCTCTTTCACGCTAACATAGTATCATTTCATCATCCTACATAATCATGTCATATCGTCATAGGACAACATCATTCGTCTCATCCATCTCACATGCATTACATAATCATTTAAGTTGTTTAGGATAATGTAGATTTGTTATTCTAAGCATCTTAAAAACATCTCATCATCACTATGATATAGATATTTTAGTCTAGTCATCCATACGCCCATCTTGAACCTCTTTGTTGCGAGATAGACCTTCAAAACAAATCTTTTTGCTTGATCTCATGAGGGGGCAATGTACCAATATACCTCTTTTCACTAGGGCATTTGGAAAAAATTTCAATTTTTTTTTTAATTTTGATCGTGGTAAGTTTATTCTTTGAACAAATGCAACAAGTACATTGCTTCAAACAGGGGAAAAATGTAGACACGCAAAATTGGCATCATGCATCTAAGGTTCCTCATATTTAATCGCTAATGTTCATCTTTTAATTAAATAAATCAATTTTATTTAATTAAATCATAAATCAATCGTAAAGTCCCCCTTAAATTAAATAAATCAATCTTATTTAATTAACTTCTAAAGTTCTTCATTTAATTAGATAAATCAAATTTATTTAATTAAAATCACTAACATCACCCTCTTTGATTAAATGAATCAAATATTTACTTAATTAAATCTAAAATCATTTTCCTCTCAATTTGATTTATTTAAATCCTAAAATCTAAGTCAAAATTCTCAAATCACCTAACATCATCTTAATTAATCAAATCCTGATCAATGCTAACTCTAATCCATGTCCCATCCTCTAGCTTTTTCCACTTGCACAAATAGATCAATTTAAATAATTTATTAAATCTTCATTTTCTCTCAACAAGGCATAAAAGTGGAATATTCCTCCATTTCAAATCTCCCTCCAAATGAGATGTGTCCTTCCAACAAGGCATTTATTTCATCTTGCAAGTCCTTTTGGCTTGAGCGAAGTGGCCATAATTCCACTTGACTCTCCCTCCACCTTGTCATTTCACTAATTTCAAATTTCAACCGATTGCATTTATGGGCACGTTCATCAAAATATGCACATCGGCCATTCATGTGATGACAAGTGGCTTCTTCCTATTAGTTGGGATTTTATCCCATATTCATCCCTTTTTCCTTTTCTCTCATCAAATTTTTCTATAAATAGAGAGGTTATCCTTCATTTTGATCATCCATAATTTAGAGCAAAGTTACTCTTTTCACATTCAGAGCTAATTTTATCCACTTCATAGCATAGCATCTTCAAGGCATTTTATTGTTGAGCTTGTCAAGAGTTGGGAAATGGCTCCCTTACATATCAAGGGTGCACCAATCCAATATGGGATAGGTATACCTCATGTTATCATATGCTTTGATTATTTTTGTTATTTGGTTGTATTTTGAAGCATGATGAAATATCTCATAGGGATGGTTATTTTTCTTGTTTGCTCAAAACTTAATTGACTATACTAATGTTTGATTGTTGAAAAATGAAGCAAAATGGAAATCTCCATCTACACCCTTATAAAAACGTAGATGTTTGACAACCTAATTGAAAACATTTGAAAAATTGTAATTTAATTGATTGACGATAATAGTAAGTTATTATTATAACATTGATTAAACTTCAAAATTTCCAAAGATATAATTGAACCAAATTCAATTATTAAATGATTTTGACACACTAATTTTCGTTATAACAACTGATCAAAAACTTATAACTACTAATCTAATATATACTCCCTCGAACATATTATAATCCAGTCTGAGAGGACAAGAAACCAATATCTATATTCACAATGTCAACTACATGCCAAATGGTGTGGCCGTACATACATTTCATTCACATCTTACCCTTCACAAATTGAAGAGGTAGATGGTAGATAGATATGATATTCCCACATCATTTTGACATTGTTAACCCTCATATGACAATGCTTCCACAAATAACGTGCACACAACGATGTTTAAATCTTGTCTTGCTTTATATGACAGAGCTTTTGTTGATCAAAGAACTCTCTACAAGGAGGAGACGGAGGTTGAAAATAAATTTGGTTGGCTGTTGAACGGAGGATCGGATCTTTGCTTGTATATTGTCACCTGGAATATGAATGGCAAGATACGATAGATGAGTTTTAAAATCCTTTAGGCCAGACTGAAATATGTAGATAGCATATTATCAAGTTCTTAAGATTCTTATGCTTTATAATGAATTCTTCAACCTTTGTTTGATCGTCTTGGTTTATTGAATGGTTCATTAGGTGTAATGATTGTTTTAAGCTTTTGTAAATTAGTATAAGTTAACTGGATTTGATTTGAAGGAAAATTTCAGCGTTAAGTTAGAAGAGTAGTAATTGAATTGAATAGCTCTCCACATAATTCTGATAGTTTCATTCTTATGGATATTATTTAGATGCAACGATTTGATAATTAGATTAGACCATCATAACTTTATGATTAACTTTTTTTTTTTAATTGAATGAATAGCCCATCAACAATTTCACTTTGCATTTTATGCATTCTGGTTCCCACTTAAGCAAAACCATGAGTCTTTTGAGTCTAGCGATTGTTTTTGAATGTTGGGTATTTATTTAACCCGAAGTCTCTATTATATATGCTTGGCCTGTTTTGACTGAGGCACTGTCTCTACCAGGTTGCTTGTCATGACCCTCTTAATCTTTTAGGAAGAAAAAGAGAGAGATTTGATTTTTATGTGGTGGGATTACAAGAAGCTTCCCATGGAGATATTGTTTATGTCATTCAAAAGACCCTCGGTCATGATTACAAGTTGTTCAATGTGTTTAACATCCTTTTTTCCATAGTACAAATCTGCATATTTTTACAAATCTTTGCTTGACAAGCCATATTTGAATCTTGTTGACTTCTTGGATGTTTTAATTTAGTATGGTAAAGGCAGCCATAATGCAATCATTGCAACTTTATATTTTTGGAAGAAAATCTTGGGACCCCTTAATCAGAGGTAAGATTCTATGTATGTTCATCTTGATGCATTTTTAAAGGAAAAAACAATCGATGCAATTACAGTTATAAGTTCACAAAAATTTAAGGTGGTAATTGTGGGTTGATGTAGATGTAAGAGTGGATAAAATTAGAAGTAGTGGCCTAGGTGGTGTAGTGGGACAACAAAAAGGTGTTGTAGCCATTTCCTTTGACTTCATACATACCTCTTTTATCTTCATATCCTGTCATCTTGCTGGTAAGTATATTTTACTTTTTACTTCATTTGATTAAATATAAACTTTAGAGGTAGTATTGATTGAAAATAAGATTAAGATTGATTGTTTAATATTTAATTAAATAATGATTGTAACTTAGAATAAGTGAAATGTTTTATCTATTGATCAATTAAATAAAATTAGGAGAAAAAATATATTTAATCTATTAAATCAAATTCTTTTACAATTTAAACAAAAGATATAATATATTTAGATATTTTTAATAGAATATGTTAAATTGTTTTGATATTTAGTTAAATAATGATTACATCATATAATTAAATGAAATGTTTTATTTATTTACTGATTAAACAAAATTAAAACAAAATTTATATTTAATTTAGTAAACCAAATTATTTTTAAATAAAATATTTTATAATTTGACCAATTTTTTCATCATAATAAAAATATAATTAATAGTAAAAACAATCATTGAGTGAGCTTTGACCTTTCTTTTTCGAATTGTCCATATAAATACAATCAAATTCGAGAAGAAATATATATTTTGTTGATGAATAAGTCTCAATTACTATTAATTAATAATAATAATACACATATTCAAAAAAATAGGTGGGTGGTAAGAAGGCACACTCCAAAAATTCACATGGGCTTAGCCTAGAAATACAAAAATACAAAAAGAAAGTTGCTTAAATGACAAGAGTAGTGTCAACAGTAGGAGGAGGGTCCTTATCATCCAATTTACTCCATACATCTGTAGGGTTTGGAGTGGCCTTAGGAGGATCCCATCCATCACCATCCTTGTCTTTATCTTGTTGTCGGGTGGGAGAGATCGTCAAATCCAAATGCAGGAATCACTTAGAAGAGCTATCATTTCATCTTTGCATCTATATTCACTTGACATGTAGTGGTTAATTTGATCACTTGATTGTGATGTTAAAATTGACCTTTACTTTTCATTGAGCTAAGATAAAATGACATATGACTAAATAATACTTTTGAAAGAATTTATTATCTTTTGACAAGTTTGCTTAATAATAAATATAACAAGACAATATTATTGGTATTTTCTTGAATTCACAAGAAAAATCGTAATTATGAAAAGAAATATAAAGAAGCGTTTGAAATTTATAGTTAATTTATATAGACTAATCTTTATATTTCTATTTACTCTATTTTTCATTATCGTTACTTTTCTTTGGTAAAATTCTAACACGGTTGTAACTGTATTTGAGTGCAACCCATGAGAGCAATGTAGAGAAACACAATTCTCAATACCAATGTATTATCCAAACTATCTTTCCAGACTCAAAGAGGAGAATGCACATAAATCCCCTTGCCACAAAAAAAGAAAGAAAAGTCATAACTCTAACCTCTCTTGAAACATCTGATGTAGTGGTGTGGTTGGGAGATCTCAACTACTGAATCGAGGGATCCAGAAAATCAGTTGGTTTTCTCATCAACCAAAATTTGCAACAGGTATAATTAATCAAGGTGGCGATAATAATTTTTTTGGTTAGAATTTAAACAAGTAATAAATAATCTTTACTTAGGAAATTGGAAACTCCTTAATTCATTTTCAATGGTATAATAATGAATAAAAATAAAACCATGTTATGGTTGCAGCTGCAAGCAAAAGACCAGCTTTCTCGAGAAGCTAAAAAGGGAGAAATTTTTCATGGTTTCTGCGAAGGGCCACTGTCATTTCGACCCACTTACAAATATTATATTGGTACAAATGACTATGACACAAGAACAAAGGTGCATAACTCCACCATAAAATGTATTAATTAATATTAATAATTGTGATTTTTTTTCATGTCAGCAATTCATCAAAGGAAAATTCACTGTCAGTTTTTCACCACCATGAATAATTCATAGCTAGTAATTCACTATGATTGAAATATAACCGAATTAATATTTTTAACAAAATCAAAGTTTAAAAATATAACATTTGCTTTGGAGAACTTTGGCAATTAATTAAATACATTGATTTGTTTTTTCCTAAACAAAAAGATACTCAAGAGCTGAAAAAATTGCAAAGATTCCAGTAGTTGAAAAATTTAGTGGATCCATCTTGATAGTTACACCAATACAATATGTTTAGTTTCCATTACTTACCATTACCTTTTTCTACCTCAATAAGGGGAGCTATTGAGAAAACAACCCAATCATAGCTCCATAACCATCTAATCTACCAACTTGTTCATTAAACTGAAAAAAAAAATCAAGCATAGAAAATATTAGTATATTTATATTATTCTATTACTTTGATCAGCTATTAACATACAAACCATATACACTAAAACACAATAAAATCTTACAATCCAACAATTAATCAGGGAGGAAAACTTACCATCGCCCTCCTTACACCAATCTCATAAATAGAGTAAAATGTTCTACAAATGTGGGGAGGTAGGAAATTACACAACCCCTCTTAAAGCCTCCAAAACACAATTACATTTCTTAAAATCCTCACTTATAATAGGATAGAGATTTTGACAAGATTAAATTTACATTAAATTTACCCTCAGTAGATAAATTTAACTTCAAGGGTCACTAGCTAGTTGTATGATTGCTCAATGAAGCTCACACAAATTCTTTCTTAGGCCATGGAAGTGTCACAATTGGCAATTGGAAAATTCGTCTACTTGGTCTCCACTCCTTTACTATTATAATAGAACAAGTAGATCTATGCAATCATGGAGAGTAAGGATGCACAACTTAAGGACTACATGACATCAAAAATATTGTACCTACCCAATGACTAGCTTGGGTCCAATAGAAAACTTTTCCATAGCCACCCTAATTTTCACACATAAGGATACATCCATATATTTTGTGAGCTCTTGTATTCACAAGACCCATGTCCTCATATTTGGATTTACGATCTCCCTTTCCAAGTAAGCCATAAAATCCCTTATCATGACCTCTCCATTGAAATTCCTCCTTCCTCTACCTAAATTAAACTACAAAATTACTAGATATCTCCATTAACTTTCCTTTTTCTTACTACCATCTAAAGAAGAAGTCATAATTCCACATGACTCTTGCACAAGCACTAACACTAGATGTTTTACCTCATTAGACAAGGCTTCAATTTCCTTCTCCCTAAGCTTCTTAGTCAAACTCTCTCTAGTAATCTCTCATTCAATTATTACCAAATGCTCTACCTCATTTTTCCTATTGAATATATCACCAAATTCCCTCTTGTTCCATGCCATTATCTTATCCTTCACCATCCTTAGCTTTGTGTGAAGGAAAAATAGTTTGCAACCTAAAACTTTCCATCCCCAATAGGTCTTATGAAATGGTTCAAACTCTAAGAGTTTAACTAACATAAAATCCATCTTCAATAGGCTTCTCAAATGTCTACTCCTTGGGTCCAAACTAAATGAAATTGGCCAATAATATGATCCTCCAAATATAACTACCTTTGAGGAGGTATCTAAATATTATAGAATCCAAGGTGAGTTCATCATATAGTAATCCAATATACATGTATATTTCTACTTCTTCATGCCCTCCTATTTTTCCAAGAGAATCAGCCCTCTTTTTGGTTTACATCCTATAAGGATAGGTCCATACATAAATGTTTGAGGGAAACTAACACAACTACTACCTTGTTGGATCCTCCCTCCTATTTAGGACTCCAAATTATATTAAATTCCCCACTAATTAACCAATCTTCTTCACTATGAATAGATCAAAATATTCTTAAATCCTCCCATGATAGCCTTATCTTTAGCTCACATTTGGTCCCATATATGTTTGGAAAAAATAAATTGATAAAATCCTTGATTCTAGATGAAATGAAGATAAAATTGGGAGGGAGAAAGGGTGTACGTTTTCCTCCTATTATATCTTGTTCATTCAAATATGTCCTAAGAACCCTAATAGGACTGACTATCAACCTCTCAAGGTGAGCCAATACATAATTAGGAGGACTTAGGAGGGGGTGTTCTTTTGGGTTTAAGGGATTCAACTCCAAGCAAATCCTTGGAAAAGACAATGTTTGGAAACACACTATGATATGCAATATACCTAAAATGAGCTAAATCAGAGCTGTCAATACTAAAAATGAGTGACTCCAAGTTATGATATGTGTACCTGGGAATCCTGAAGATGTAGTTAGGATTCTGGAGATGTAAACAAATTGCCAAAATATGCTTTGGAGGACTAAGATGTCCAAGATGGTGTTTTAGTCTCGTTGCTATTTTTCGGGGCAAACATAGAATCTTAGGATGCCGAAACAAAATACCAAAGAATCTCTGAAAAATATGTTGCAGAGGACTAAGACGCCCAACATGGCATTTTAGTCCTAATATGAATTTCTAGAATTTTTGAGTGTGATCTCGAAACCTAAGATCCAAACTTCCTTCTTCACCGAGCTTCTAGATCTGAACCTATAAAAAGTCAGGGACAAAACAAAGGAATTTGGATTGATTGTTTATGGGGGTTTGCCTTGGTCAAACCCCTTGTTTGGTAATTAAACTTTAATGAAAAAGCATAAATCTTAAAATGGAAATGTGTGTGTGCCCTAATCTTAAATGTGTCTAAGATTATGCAAGCTATGATATGAAGAAACCCTATTCAAATGTGTTAAAATAAGATCCCTAAGATGCAAATGAAAATGACCTATAAAGGAGATCTGTAATCACCCTAACAAGTCATAAACATGAAGTATACCTTCCCTAGGTATAAAATATAGCAATAATGGAAGATGGAATCAATCAAGAAACAAGTCCTTAGTCTTGGATAAATGGCTAGTTGCATCTCGGACCTATAATCTCTCATGATCCACAATAGACATGCATTACTAATCTTTGGAAATGCTAGATCTTGACTTGGAAAGACTTGAAAACTTGCAAAAACACAATAGAAGGCTGCTCCAAAACTCTAAAACATCCTTCAACTTTCTTGCTAGTCAACTACTTTCTTGCTTACTTTCTTACTTCTTTCTTACCTAGGTGAAAATGAGGTGGGAATCTTACTTTTATAGGAATTCCTACCTAATACCCTAAATATTGGATGTCAAAGGCCAACAAGAATTCAAATTAATTCAAATATTGATGCCACCAATGGCATCTTGGTCCCACAAGTCTTAAATTGCTAGTTCAAAAGGTGGGTTGCCAAGATTGATGATTTTTTTAATGGCTTTGGTATGGTTTAAAGTTAAAATATGCCTCAGGATGCACAAAAAAGGGTCTTAGGGGCCTATAATAAGTGACCTAAAGGGGAATTAATGTAGGGGATACTAAAATAGGTCAAGATTAAGTGTGAAAATGCCAAGGTATGCATTTTACTACACTACATTTAGCCCCCACTTTAGTGCCCATATGACACTATGTGCATATGCAAGCTAAAGTAAATCAATAAGTAACTTTGCAAAAGGATACTGATATGGATTCATTAAGGAGAATGAAGCTCCCACTGTAGTTACCTACAAAACCTCAATGTCAGGACTCACATTCTACATCACAAATTCATTAGAAGCTCAAATATAATCCTCTTATCTAACTTTCCTAGCAAATTACATTTGAGGGTAGATGTATGCCCCCTGTAGACATGCAAAACTAACATCGTTCATTGAATTCTCCTATTAATCAATTAAGACAATTTATTGATTAATTTCCTAAGGTTCATTAAATAAATTAAATTATTTAATCAAATCCTTAAAGTTCTTCTCATTTGATTTATCAAATGTCACCTCTTAATATCATCCAAGTTAATTAATCTACATTAATTAACTTCTAATCATGATTATCATTCTCTAGCTTTTGACTCAACTAGAGTCAAATCCAAACTCTTAACTAACCCACCCACTTGCACCAATAAATCATTTATTTGATTTATTATTTCCTCTAATTACATTCAAAATGGAATCAAAATGGAATATTCTTCCAATTTGAATCTTCCCCCCAAAAGGGACTTGTCCCTTCCAACAAGGTTTTAAATGCTATTTGCACAAGTCAAACATGGCATTTATTGCACCTTTCATCCCCCCTAAACATGTCATTTCATCTAAATTTGAATTTGAAATTGGCACATTGGCCAAGGCTTGCACATTCCTCACCCTCTCACACTTTGACAAGTGGCATCTTGTCATTGGCTCATGAATGATCCCACATTCATCCAAATATATCACTCTTCCTAATCTTGAATCTATAAAATGCAAAGCATTTCAACACAAAATCCACAACACAACAACACTTACTCATTGCAAGGTTACTCTCTTCATTTGAGAATCAATCTTGTTCTTCATTATCTACAATCTACAATTTGAGCACTATCATTTTAGGCAACTTGAGATCACTTAGCATCTCATTGTCTATCATATCACTAAGCTTATCAAGGATTGGGAAAGGGCTCTTTCACATACTCAAAGAGCACCAATCCACTATGGGATAGGAATGATTCATATTTTTGCATTGTTCTTATTAGTTGCATTGTTTAACATGATTCTATATTTCATAGAGATTTTTGAATTTGCTGATTTAAACTAACTTTTGTGCTAACAACATGAAATTGTTTAGGTCTCACTTGCAGATTTTCACATCCACAAAATGGCGCTACAAGGAGGGCATTTCCAATTAAGTTTGCAAGAAATTTCTACTTTTGTTATTAGATTTGTTTCAGCTTCTTGATATTTTGTGCTCTTAAAAGATTAAAAAGAATCCTTCCTGTAATGAGAGCAAAGATTAGTGTGAAGCCTCATACAAACAGGCATTTTGTTTATTAGAAGTGGGTACATTTAGCTTTACACCAAGGATGTATAATTCTTAATGTGTCTATGATGTATATTTTGAAATCTTACAAGAAAGGTTAGTGTTCATATCAAATGCATAATGTTTGTATTATGTTTAGGGAACGCCAAAAGCTTCTATAGTTTTCCTATGCTTTGCAAGCAATACAATTTTTACTGCAGAACATTTCTGTAGTCCATACAGGCTGTGTCAATCCTCCTGCTATTAATCATTGTTTTAAGCTTCTGTTACTCATTATTAACAAGCTTGTCTTATAAATTATGTACACTTTCTTTATCTACTAGCGAAGGCTGTGGGTTTGACTTTACACCTACCAACAATATGTACTTGAGGATTTCTAATGCCTTATGTCAAAAATCCCATCTGCTATGAGCTAACGTTTCAGGCATTCTGTCAAAAATCTCATCTGCTTTAAGCTTCCATTTTGGCACATGTAGCAAAGATACTTAAAATAACATCAACAAAGCTTGGCTCTTAGCATAGGTAGAGTTTTTGAAGACCAAATTTTGTTATGAAGCACTCTATCAAACGGTTCATGTGTCATCTGTATGCTTCCATCTTGGCATAGTCAGAAGGGCTGTGGGTAAAAGGCTGTGAAATTCAGTTGTATTCCTGCGAATTGCATTAGATTTAAAGATTTTTAAACACATCTATTCACTGTTCTTTTACATTTGCAAATGCATTTGCTAGAAAGTTGTAAAAAAGTAGTTATTTGTTGTTTCACCCGCCAACTACATTTTTGCTTCACTACTGACTTATGTGCATTTGATGTCCTTCTTTAAGGCATTTACCAAATAGTTGGCATGCTTTTATGTGCTTCTATAAATCATTTGCCAAACAGATTGCGTGCCTTTGCTAGCTACTATCCAGAATCATCCATCTTTTCCACAATCGGCTCATATTTATGAGAAGACAATACAACTTCTTGGAACTACGAGTAGACTCTACCTATAAGTCGCAGATGGCATAAGGAGTGTTGTGAGAAAGGGCATTATCATATGGATAGCAAGATAATTGCCTCTTTGGATAGATTTGACTTTGGGTTCTGGTGTTATTTTGTAATGGATAGGCAATCATTTTCTCTTCTTATGCACGGCTTCATTTCTACCTTTTTACTTTGGTACGCTTTCATTTCCATCATCAGTTTGCCAAATAATTTCCATCCGTGAGAGCCAGAATTTCCCATAATTATGGCATGTCCATCATAAAACATGATGTATTTGTAGATGTTGACTATTTCCAGTTCTTATCGTACCATTCAAGCTCTGCAAAGTCAGCGACTAAAAGAAGTCTTGATAGAAAATAGTTAGAGATTTGACACAATCAATAGCCCTGTATAGATAGTCACGCCCGATAAGAAAATTGTGCAATAGGAGAAAATTTCCAACTTAGGTATGATAGTCTTCCATTAAAAGTAAATGAAATCATCATGTTGTAGAGGGCCCATGGTAAAATAAATGCGCTGATACAAACCACATAGCTTTGAGGGCAATGGAAAAAGGTTAAGTGAAGGCGAGGTGTTAACTTTTTGCATCAATAATATTCGGATTTTATGTTTTTAACCATTGTGCACAAGGTAATATTTAAATGAAGCACTATTCAAAGAAAAATTAGTATTTCAATCAATGGTGTGGTCGTTACTTGCAGGCAGTCTTCTCCCACGTGGAGATTTCAAATCATCAATGGAACAAAACACAGTACCACATGCAGGAGAATCAAATCAATTCATCTATCTTTTTTGAAGATATTTATCCTGTTTGATTTTTTTATTAGAGTGGTTCACGAAAACCAAATCTTAAACGTATCTTTGTCAAGTGCTAAGATTAGACGACAAGATTTTAAGAATATCTCTGTCACGTGTTATGATATCAACGTCCCGGATGTAGCATAAACATGCAATTTAATGGTGTCTAATAAGTGAGCATATTTGAGGCACTGAAGACACATCATTCAACTAAAGTTCTTTAAATATATATCTTTGGAATCTGACTGGGAGTTCTCTTCATTGGTTTTTTGAAATCTAGAGCTATTTTTTATTTTATTTTATTTTTCTCTGTGTAATCTGGGACAGTTATTAATTGTTGTGGATTTGATAATCCATACTTTATCGTATCTATGGTTACTGAAAGTAAAGTCTTTATTGGATTTTTGCAGCCTAATAATCAAAATGTTATCATTCATCTAGATATGTTGGGGGATTTTACATCTGAAAAAGGAAAAATAATCATTTCCTATTTAAATAAAGTGGTTGATTTATGATTGATTTTGTTTCTAACTTAACGTTGTTGGGTACAGATTGCTAAGGTGGAGTCTGTTGATTAACTTTGATTAATTCTTCATACTTAACTACAAATTGATCTACTTTTCATCAAGGAAGAAGATACCAAGCGAATTTGAGTTGGATAACTGAGCATTGAATTTGAAATCAACAAAGCATTTTTTAATGCTTAGAGCTTTCATTTCCTACTTTCATTTTCTATTTTAGGACAACTCAACTTTCTTTTTGGGTTTAAAGTTAACTTGATCATTTTCAAAGTTGGATTAAAATTGAACATTAGAAACCTACTAAATTTTAGTTTGGATTTTAAAATTGGACAAGGCAATCTCACATTTCCTTTGGTGCTTAAAACGAATTCATCACTGCTTTTTGGACTTAAAATGAACAACCATTTGTCATATTTTGCAATCTTTTTCATGAAGTAATATCATCAAAAAGACGTATGCGCTTCTCTCGCGCCTCACGACAATCTTGAGAATCAAAAGTTTTTTTCAGGATATTAAGTTGTCAAAAATATTGCCTCCACACTTCAATTTGGGGATTTTAAAATTGAACAAAACATGCGAGTGTGAGCATGATATATTGCGAAGGTTCTCCCCTTTGTTTTTCAACAAAGGTTGTGTGAACGACGGGATATGTTAGCTCGCTTTTGTTAACTTAGAGGGCCTGCCTTGTGGGAAAAAGTAATCACCCAAGGGAACGACCCAACCGGGAACACGCTAAAGCCAAACGACTTCCACCCGAGATATAAGTGTGGATATTGGAACAAAGGCCAATATCACGAGGATTATTCCAATGAGATGGAAAGCAATGGACTCTCGCCGACATTGGATAATCCCCCATGAACGGAATGCCCGAATTAGAACCCCTTGATTAGAAATTGGCCAAAACCTTGTCTATCTTGTTGGTGCAAAAGGTCATGTCCTTTGAAGCCGCCCCACGTAACATGCGGTCTTGTTGTGGAAATGGAAAGTATGCCATGGGAGATTCATGGGTACTAATGCTTGGCTGACCCGAATAAGTGAGTGTCGTGGAGGGGAGCCAGTGTGGTCAAGCATTTAGCCATTCGCACAAGATATGTGCAGCTGGATTTATCCAAGTGGGAACCCAACAAGATATTGCCTCATCATCCTAGGGTTGTAAAAAGTGCTTGGAATAAAAAACACTTTGCTTGGATTCAAAACATTGAAAAGCAAACATTCACAAGAGCCTCAAATTTCAAACACCTTGGAAGAAACAAATATCCTTGATGAATTTAAGCGCTCTTGCTTTCCCTAGGGATCATATCCTTAGAGGTTTCTAAGTGCTTGAATTCTATCGTCATTTGTTTTGCACTAAGGATAAACCTAGGAAACTTTTGCCCTAATTTCTTTGATTTCCACATAATGGACATTATGGGATGAAAACGAAAGCAGGACATTAGACATTCAGTTTGAAAACATAATCAAGAATGTGTTTGTGGTAAAAAGAACTGAATCTAAACAAAATAAAAGACAAATTGGATTACACATGAGTTTTCTAACATGATCAAAATCCCAAAACCGAAGTTCAAAAAGCTTAGTCTGAAAGCTAGTGAGGAGCATCTTGAGATCCTGAATTGTTTGAAAGGTTTGCTTTCCTTCCATAGGAAATATAGCATGTTCTTCAACACCGAGGTCTTGTAAGAAGAAGTGTTATTCCAGGTCAAGTCTAGGATCAATTTCAATCACTTTCATCCATCTTTCAACCATCAAAATCAATCAAATTTCCATCTCACCAACAACTCTTGGAAACTTTGTAAACATCTTTTATGCTAAACTTCTAGGCGAAATCAAATCACTTTGTTTGACTTAACACAACTAGTCAAACCATCATCCTATACACAAGTTCTCTCTTGGATAAAACAACTTCCTAGGGTTTACAAGTTCATCACTTTTGTTTGAATTAACACATCTAGTCAAACCATCAATCCAATCACGATCAATCAAAGTCCTAAAACGTTTAGCATTTCCCTCAAATTTTCTTGAAGAGTTCCATTCATCCATATCACTCATCTTTCGTTTATCTCATCCTCATTATCGCTTTGATCCTTCAATTATCCTAGTTCTTCGCTTCTTTGAACCTAACGTTTAGACCGATCTAAAGGATTAGAGGTTCATCTCTTACATTCTTGAAAATTGATCTTCATTTTATGGTTCAAACTCGATCTCAACACAAGAGGGACATGGAATATAAATTTGATCCATCCATCATGAGCAATTCAATTCAACCAAACTATCCAAGCCTCGCAATACCATTTGATTTCCAAAGCTTGTACAATACATACATGGGAGCATTATCTCATACAAACATCAATGGTACAACAAATATGAGCATACCCAATCTAAAGTTTGGAACACCTTTCCCAATGATAGATTTAAATCCAAGTCCAAATCTGAAAATCTATCAACCAAACACTCAATGCATGAGTTTTCCAAACAACGTCATTCTACCAAATCCATACATACCAAGTGCAAATTTACCAAGCATGACCATTTCAAATCCACATTTAGTAAACTTTGGGGTCGACATGTTTGCAAATACCCCTAATGTTGTTCAAAATCCTAGCAATATATTGGCAACTCCATATGTAGATTCATGTCAAGGTAACACCATGCAAAATAAAAGTTACCTAAATCAAGGAAATATGATTCCCAACCACAACAATATTCAATTTCAATCTATCATGCCAAATCAAAACATCATACCAAATCATCCCATTTTTCCATCGATATCGCAAAAACAGATGGAAACCATCCAAGCAACCCCAACAATCAACACCATTCCCATTCCACCACCACCGCCACCACCGCCAAAATACAACACGACCAGTTCATTCTCCATCATGTTGCAAGCCACACAAGAAGCTTCCCACAAAAAGGCACTCCAAGCCCAACAAGCTACATAGCTAGTTGCTCAGCAAGCACAAGTGGCTCAAGTAGCCCAACAAGCGCAAGCGCAAGCAGAATTCTACGCACTATTGCGAGCAATCCAAGAAGAAGTAGCACAACAAAGAGCCCAACAAAAAGCTTTTTTGGCACAAAAACAATATGACGAACAACAAGCGTTGTTGGCTTAGCAGAAAATGCAGGCCTTACTCCCACAACAGAGCTTGCAACAGATTCCCAACACAATTTTTGAAAACAATGATCAAGATCCATCCATCAATGAACACATTGAAGATGTTCCCATCTCATTCAATGATCAAATCATCACACCCCAAAAGCCACTTTTCAATCATGATCAAAACTCACCAATGATGTCTAACAATGATCCATTCAAAGGAGGGTTAACATTATTTGATCCTATAATTTGTGATCCTTCAACTAATGACAATGTTGAAAATATCTCTACATCACCTAATGAGTTAGAAGACATATCTCAAGAATTTCTTCCCAAGCATGATCAACATCTTTCACCAAGGTCTAGCAATGATCCTCTCCAAAACATATGGCCATATTTTGACCTCATGGCATTTGAGAATCTTCCTATGCCTAATGAAGATATCCAAGAAAGAAATCCATTCTTTGAAATTGACCCATGTCAAGAACTTGATCCAAAGCATGTTGAAAGCAATTATGAAATCATTCAAGATCAAGAATTTGCATCTCCAAGCTACTACAATGATATAATGAACACTCTCCTATCCATACAAGATGACCACATCCACATAGGACATACTCCTCCATCTACCCATGAGATGCTTTATTTGGATGGACATGTGGATGATCTTCATTCAAAACAAGAGTCTCATACTCTTGAAATCATTACCAATGAACAAGAGTCTCCTACTCTTAACATTTGTACACATGATCAAGATATAGAGAAATCCAGAGGCATATTAGAAATGGGTCAGGAAGATTGTTTCTACATAAGTTGTGAATTAGAAACATCATGTGAAAGCATATCAAGAATGAATCATGAGGAAGACTTTTGTGTGGACATTGGGTCATCAAAACCTCTTGAAGAAGAACTACAATCTGATATCTCACAATATCAAGCAAAAAAGATCAATCAGGAGTTTATCCCACATGTGGAGGAACCTATCACTTATAAAGTTGGATCACTCACCTTTCTTAGAGCAAGCTATCTCGTCAATAAAGAAGCTAACACTTTTGAAGATCCACGATAGAGCAGAGAAGGAGCAACACCTTGTTTCCAAGGTAAATCATATCCTTTGTCAAATAATTTTTTTCAGCAGATGAATTATCAAGGCAGATGATTAGGCCTACATGAACAGGGTATCCTGGAACCAATGCAAATTTTTGGCAATTCTAAGCATCAAGGCCTTGGTTACTCAACAATCAAGGGATCTCAACATATCAGTAATACTATCACCATACTGGGGGCAACTTCGTCTCAAGCAAACGTCAACATAGGGAGCACAAAGGATCCTTATGATGAAACCAATGCCAATACTACAACCTGCCATGTCATAAATCTTCATCCACCCATCACCCCATCCACGAATTGGGACCAACATCAAAAGAAAGACTTGAATCGAAGCATGAAGAACATTATCAAAGAAAAAGAAGCTAAGAAGCATATTGGACAAATCAAGTACATATGGATACCAAAAAATACAAAGAAAGATTATCCCTATCAAACTCCATCAGTCAAAGAAACTATGGGGAAAAATAAAAATGGGGCAAGTATCCATCAAAGATTTCCATAAAGGAAAAAGCAGGCTTCTCAAGCAACGTACAAAGTGTATCAAGCAGTTGGTCCAAATTCCATGCACACTTCCATATCCACCCATTATTGCTCATCTTCCCAAGTTTGGAGAGTCAAAGGTTCCAAACCATCGACCAATCCATCTTTTACTCCTAAACACACTCCATCCATGCCTCCACACATGATATCCAATTCTCACATTGACCATGTGTTGGCAACGACCCTTCATCATAAGGATTCAGAAGGCACCCTATTGCGATGTGCACACAAAGACAGAGTTAACTCTGGTATCAGCAAAATAGATCAAGGATCTCAAAAGTTGTATTCAAGTGAACGTATCTTGGTAAAACAACTTCTTCAAATAGGATACCGATGGCATGTTATGACAGAAGCATCAACATCAGCACTACCAAGTGGTTCAGCATCGGCTTAAAATCTCTCAGAAAATACAAAAACAATTAGGAAAGGTCCTGAAAAAATGGTTACCTCTATGAAAACCTGGAAAACAGGCATCTTAGTGACAACCAAAAAAAAAAAAATCCAAAAAAATCAGAAAAAGGATTGAAAACAGTAAAGAAAAAAATCGTCCTCCAGCGAAAACCATTTCAACGGGGCTTTGGACAAGTACCATGATGAAAACCTGGCAAACAGGCGTCATGTGTAGAATCGAGCATCTATGTACACCAGTTCAGGAGAAAGCATCTTATCGCATCCATTATAAGGCCATCATTTGAGCCATATCATTCATTCACCCATGAACCATTTATCCAATCCATTTTCCATCTGCATCCATACTCCAAGTTATCTTGATCTTGGAAAATTTTGGTGCACACTTTACAGTTGCTTATGGTAGACATCTTGACATGGGTCATTTTCATTGATCCCATCCTATCCAACATTATCTGAGCTTTGAAGCATTATCTGAGTGAGCATTCCACTATTCGAACACCCTTATCTTATAGCAAGATAATCCATATCCATTCATATCCAAGAATCTACCCATGGTCGTTCAAACATTGCTAGACACTAGGGGCAGATATTTACACCTCACTTCGGGAATAAATCTTGATGTATATCATCCAACTTATGAAGTGATCCGAAAATTGGAAAACATGAAATCAAATTGGTTAGGCATTTGTGAACCAAAAATCCAAATCACTAGCCCATGGCATATTTTGATAGGAAGACATTCCTTATCATGCACTATCTTTCGTCGAACATCAATCCAAACAATTCATATCAGTTGCATCTAATGTGTACTTCAATGTCACATCAAATCATCAAAGCTATTTTGTTCCAAATCAAGCTTCATCATTGATCAATCGAATCCAATCAATCATCACTTGGTTTGACTTAACACACTTAGTCAAACTATCATCTTGTGCATGAGTTTACTTAGGATAACACAACTTCCTTGGGTTTACAAGTTCATTATCATCACTCTGTTTGGCTTAACTCACTTAGCCAAATTATCAAATCCATAATCACCTTGTTTGGCTTAACACACCTAGCCAAATTATCCTTTTTGTACGAGTTTACTCTGGGATAACACAACATCCTGGAATTTACAAAGTGCATTATCACTTTCGTTTGACTTAACACACTTAGTCAAACTATCAATTCATCAATCCGATTGATCAACATTAAAGCTTGGTTTTCAACAAAATCCCAAAACAAAGCACTAATATCATATCATGTCCATATCCGAATCGTCAAAATCATGCGAAAAGCCAAAAACATTCAGAAAAACTCATCAAAAAATTCCAAAACATTCAAAAAACTCATCAAAAATCAAAAACATCCAAATCATTAAAAAAAATCCAAAAACATGTGGAAATATCATAAAATCTTCAAAATTCATCATTAAGTCAAATAGAGTCACCTTGTCGAACTACGTCGTCTCTGAGCTTGAATGTAGGCAAGGTTGATCTTTGATCATCCCCCGAGACGGTTAGGTCAGTCCTTTAGGCATCTGTCGCATTGGCAATCCGTTTGCCCATCTAGTTTGCATCTTAAGTCAGTCCTTTAGGAAATAAAACGACAATCCATTTGTCCATATTATCATCAAGTCAGTCCACCACCAGTCGAACTACGTCATCTCTGAGCTTGAACGTAGGCAAGGTTGATCTTTGATCATCCCCCGAGACAGTTTGCGTCCATCGCATTGGCATCCGTTTTCCCATCTAGTTAGGCGTCCGTCGCATTAGCATTCGTTTTCTTATCTTTTTTACAATTAGGTCAGTCCTTTATGCGTCCATCGCATTGGCAATCCGTTTGCCCATCTATTTATGTGTTTGTCGCATTGGCAATCCGTTTTCCCATTCATTTATGCGTCCGTCGCATTGGCAATCCGTTTGCCCATTCATTTATACGTCCGTCGCATTGGCATCCATTTGCCCATCTAGTTAGGCATCTATCGCATTGGCATTCGTTTGCTTATCTTTTTTACATTTAGGTCATTCTTTATGCGTCCGTCGCATTGGCATCCGTTTGCCCATCTATTTAGGCATCCATCGCATTGGCATTCGTTTGCTTATCTTTTTTACATTTAGGTCATTCTTTATGTGTCTGTCGCATTGGCATCCATTTTCCCATCTATCTCATCCATAGTCAAGTCAATTGACACAAAATACCAAAAACATTGAAAAATCTTGAAAATACCAAAAACATTGAAAAATGTGAAAATACCAAAAACATTTGTAAAATTCCAAAAATACCAAAAATAGCCTCAAAACATTTGAAAAAACCCAAAATGGTGCATCCGTTTCATCTCGCTTTCACCTGTGATTGTCATCACTCATAATAAATCATCGTTGCTTTCACCCTTTGGTGAGTTAGTCAGAAGCAAGTTTAGCAGGTTCTAAAGTGAACGCCTAAATGTCAAAGTCTCAAGTCTAAGTCAGTAAGTCAGCAAGTTGGTCAACTCGGAGTATCAATAGCTTATCACACAATCAGTCTCACTAAAACCCTGATCACTACATGTCCTAGGATGAAGCTTTCCTACGATGGACATAAGCATCAGGTACCCCACAGTAGTTTAGCCTTGGCTAGGGATACGAAGAACATTAGCTTGTTTGTTTACTTTATTTTGGTCTTTTTAGACTTATCTTATTTTGTGCTCATTCCAAGGACCTCTCGATGATGCCTAAACAAAACAGGTTTAGAGAGAAAGGAATGGGGCAATGATCATTATCTTTGTATCTGTTGTGCTTGTTGGATGTTCTTGTAAAATAACTTGGCGAATAATTTCTTTGTTGGGTCCGTCCTAGCAAGGTTTCCGTATGTCAAGTGTGAACAAGATCACTCCTATCTGATTTTCGAGTCAGAGTCCATCACACTAGGCACAACGCCATCCTGGTTCTTAATACCTTGATGCATCACACCTATGTGTGTTATCAAACATAAAGAAAGTTACGCTCTTTATCTCCCATTCCTGGATAAGCAATACATCATCATCTCTAATAAAGTTGGCTTGTTGAAATTCTGCATCTTCTTGGATTCAAGGGTTCATCCCTCTCATTCTTCTACCTTCTTTCGTGCTAACAATGCATCCATCCTGCATCCATGCTGCATTCATCCTCTCATCTTGCATAATCACGTCATATCATTATAGGACAACATCATCCATCTCACATGCTTAAAATAATATAGATTTGTTATTCTAAGCATCTTCCGAACATCTCATTTACATCACCATTATCATATAGTCTCGTCATCCATACATCCATTTTGAACCTCTTTGTCGTGAGATCGACCTCAAATCAAATCTTTCGCTCGATCTCTCGAGGGGGCAATGTACTAACATACTTCTTTTCGCTGGGGCATCTGAAAAATCAGAAATTTTTTAATTTCGATGTCGGTAGAATCATTCTTTGAACCAATGCAACGAGTACATTGTTTCAAAGAGGGGCAAAATGTAGACATGGAAAACTAACATCGTGCATCGAATTCTCCTATTAATCAATTAAGACAATTTATTGATTAATTTCCTAAGGTTCATTAAATAAATTAAATTATTTAATCAAATCCTTAAAGTTCTTCTCATTTGATTTATCAAATGTCACCTCTTAATATCATCCAAGTTAATTAATCTACATTAATTAACTTCTAATCATGATTATCATTCTCTAGCTTTTGACTCAACTAGAGTCAAATCCAAACTCTTAACTAACCCACCCATTTGCACCAATAAATCATTTATTTGATTTATTATTTCCTCTAATTACATTCAAAATGGAATCAAAATGGAATATTTTTCCAATTTGAATCTTCCCCACAAAAGGGACTTGTCCCTTCCAACAAGGTTTTAAATGCTATTTGCACAAGTCAAACATGGCATTTATTGCACCTTTCATCCCCCCTAAACATGTCATTTCATCTAAATTTGAATTTGCAATTGGCACATTGGCCAAGGCTTGCACATTCCTCACCCTCTCACACTTTGACAAGTGGCATCTTGTCATTGGCTCATGAGTGATCCCACATTCATCCAAATCTATCACTCTTCCTAATCTTGAATCTATAAAATGCAAAGCATTTCAACACAAAATCCACAACACAACAACACTTACTCATTGCAAGGTTACTCTCTTCATTTGAGAATCAATCTTGTTCTTCATTATCTACAATCTACAATTTGAGCACTATCATTTTAGGCAACTTGAGATCACTTAGCATCTCATTGTCTATCATATCACTAAGCTTATCAAGGATTGGGAAAGGGCTCTTTCACATACTCAAAGAGCACCAATCCACTATGGGATAGGAATGATTCATGTTTTTGCATTGTTCTTATTAGTTGCATTGTTTAACATGATTCTATATTTCATAGAGATGTTTGAATTTGGTGATTTAAACTAACTTTTGTGCTAACAACATGAAATTGTTTAGGTCTCACTTGCAGATTTTCACATCCACACCCCCCTTGATTTTGCTTTCTTTATAGAGGTGGAATCAAGGTAACGGATCTACCAAAGTCAAACTGGACAAGTCCATCACAGGGCATTTCCAAGTACCATGCCACTTGATGATAGACATTTGATTAGAATGGGAGAGGAACCATGATTCCAAAGCAACAAATGACATCGAAAATGAAGTATGCTAGCTCAAGATATGCTAAATTGATTAAAGAAATACCTTTTCTTTTTAACATAAATGACCTAAAAGTGCATGTGTAAAAGATAAAAGAGAGAGTAAATCACATTCATTTTATCCTTTTACCTTTTGCAGAGTAAGCTAGGAGTAGAGTGAGCGACCATGCTGAGAAAATGTCCATCCACTCATCCGCGGATCGAGATTCTATGAGAGGCAGTTGCATGGGGTGAGCTTCAACACACTATGAGTTGATTTCACCTTCTCTGTACTTTAATTTAATTGATTTTTTTAATGTCTTTATGAAATTTTTAAGTAAAATTATAGGGTAGGGAAGGTTTTTCTTTCTATTTTTTAGATTGTTGCAAATTGTCCCACTTAAGGAATAACATGTCTAGAACCCCTAATTAAGATGTCCTAGAGAAACTTTAGCACACTTTTTGACAATTAAAGCACACATTTTATATTTTAATATGTTTCAGCTGACATTTTTATTTTTTTCTTATGATAGGTTGCACCCCAGTCGCACCAACACCTAGGCAACCGGATGTTCATCTGACTTCAAGAGCTCATCACTCGTCTAATTGACTAGGATGTGCAGACCCTCTAGGAGATGGGTCTTTACTGGGCCTATCTCATGCCAACCATGTGATACCATGATACCATTTTGATGGCACTAGCGGAGAGATGGAACACAAAGACTTGCACATTCCACCTACCGACATATTGCTAGAGGATGTCCACTGCATATTGTGGGTGCTCATCCAAGGATAGAGGGTATTTCTAGCACAAGGAAAGAGTATATAGGAGATTTGGGTAGACACCGAGTACTGCCTAGGCAAACTGGTATGCCATAGGATCGTGGGATCATGCATCAGGCTTTCTCGATTTCTACATACACACTCACCACTAGTGAGATGTATCATGATTTTTCCAATAGCACTAGCACTAGTCCGTGATGGTCATGGAGGACATCTGGAGGGGGATTAGTACACATGATTAGAGACATGGAGCACTACCGGGTGGTGTACGATTGGGACCGAAGCATACTAGCACATTTAGACTGTGACTTGGGTTGATTCACCTATGGGGAGATGGATAGCATGCTACATTGTACCCTACTATAGACATGGATCCTTGAGCATATAAGTTGTACCCAACTTGCAATATTTTGATTGCCACATCAATGGGGTATTCGTGGGTTTTCAACTATCCTTTGAGATAGGCGTTGTAGCGCGATGATATGTTGTTCTAGAGGATGAGGTTTGATAGATTGAGCGAGGAGGATATTGTATGGAGACCCTATCTCATGGAGCTATTTTGGCCAAAAATGATAGGACAACTAAGATGGATGCAGAGAGATAGGCTACTACTATGACGATGTGATCACATAGTGAGACCTTTCTACTATGATCACGTCATGAGGTAGATTGGACTGGTACAGAGGCTAGCACAGGTATAGGATTCATATAGACGGTCAGTACGGAATGCGTGTAGAGTTGGAGATCTTAAATAATTGATGCAGAGGAGGAGTATGATGAGTGGTGGGATGTGATATGGCTAGGAACCATATTTCCTATGGATTATCCTATGGGCTTTGCAAGGCCTATACTAGGCTCAAGAGAGGAGGATAGGGAGTCAGGTATGGGGGTAGATATAGCGGACCTATTCTTAAATGAGGATGAGGAGATAGAGGAGGATAATAATTACAAGGGAGAGGGCGATGAGGAGGATGACGAGGGGACAAAGGATGAGCAGAGACAACCTATGAGTGAGGATAGTGATAGAGGTGATGCTAGTCCTCCTATCCACAAGTGGAGAGATACAATTCCCACTTGAGTTATGGGGGCACAGTCTGCACCTTCCAGTGCTTGAGAGCACAGGTAGAGCAATAGCGCATTTTAGAATCCTATGGATCATGCTACAAACCCACGTGATGATATTTATTATTATACTTTATGTTTTTATAGATATCATGATCATATATGGATATATTATGATGATGTATACTAATTATTCTTATGATTTCTATCTTGTAGGGCCCATGATAGAGTCCGAGGATAAATTCTGCCATGTAGCTACAGAAAAGTGCCACCCCTTCTTGTAGATGAAGCTACGACCACAAAGTTCATGGCCCCACATTCTTAGTAGAGCACATGGACTTGTTCGAGCCTTCTGTGAGGCTCGAGGGAGCATATGTTGGCATATCTCGATGCGTTGAGCACACTGAGGGTCAAGTATCAACACTAGTATTAGAGTTAGAGGAGGCCTGAGCAGCTCGGAGATTTGATAGAGAGGTTGTCTTACAATCAAAATTCAAGTAGCTTCAAAGAGAAGTTGTGAGGGTCCAAGCTGATAAAGACCACATCAAGCGAGAGCGAGTGGAGGCACTGATATGCAAGGGTGAGCTACGCTGGTCACTACAGACTATGCATCAGATGTCCAGAATGAGCAGATATAGGTCACACACTTGTGTCTCCCAATGAGTGCAATTGCTACATCTAGATGAATCTAGCAGCCATAGGCGATAGTGACACTATTCTGTTAATGAGATGTATTAAAAATTTTTTTGCATCTATATATAACCATGTATGGATTTTACATTTATGTGTTAGATGGTGATGTGATTTATTAAATAATTTGTACTAGACTATTCAATAAATGTCTCCATGATCTAACATGTCTTTTCTTTTAAAATTTCTTATATGATGCAGTATGTCATGCTAAATTAAATGCACTTATGATTTAATAATAAGGATTTAACATAACACAACATACACCATGAGGGTCTGAATAGCATGACAACCAAGATGAAATGAAGGTAAATTTGGGAGGGAGAAAGGGTGTGCCTTTTCCTCCTATTCTATCTTGTTCATTCAAATATGTCCAAAGAACCCTAATAAGATTGACTATCAACCTCTCAAGGTGATCTAATACACAATTAAGAGGACTTAGGAGGGGGTGTTCTTTTGGATTTCATGGGTTCACCACCAAGAAAATACTTGGAAAATACAATGCTTGAAACATGCTATGATATGCAATATACCTAAAATGAGTTAAATGAGAGATATAAATACTCAAAATAAGTAACTCCAAGCTAGGATATGTGTTCCCAGGAAGCTTGGAGATGCAGTTAGGATTTTGGAAATGTAAAAGGACTACCAAAATATGCCTTGGAGGAATAAGATGCCTAAGATGGAATTTTAGTTTCACTGCTATTTCTTGGGGCAAACACAAAATCTATGTATGCTGAAACAAAATCCTAAAGAATCTCTGAAATATATGTTGTGGAGGACTAAGATGCAGGTAAGATGGCATTTTATTCCCAATTTGAATTTTTGGAATTTCTGAGTGTGATGTCGAAACCTAAGATATGAAATTCCTTCTTCACCAAGCTTCTAGATTTGAACCCGAAAAAATTCCTACAAAACAAAGGAATTTGGTGGATTGATTTTTGTAACGTAGACAAAAAGTATCCTTTTTCACACTCATTTGGACCTTTTCCTATGGATTTTGGCTCTATTTTACCTATATTTAATGTTGTAATGTGGCTACCACATTCATTTAGGCCTTGAATGCTTGTATCAATAAAAACCTAATGATGTCTTACAAAGGTGTTGTGAAGTGTTGTAATACATTTTCCCAATTTTCTAAGACCTTTCCATCATAATTCACCTAAACAACCTCTTTTTACCATTTACCAAGTCCTATTTCAAAGTGTTGTAAGGAGTTGTAACAAACTCTCACAGTTTCCTAGGCTTGTCATCAGTAAATTAACCCTTTCTTATGATAAAATGACCCCTTAATGCAAGTTTATAGGTCCCACTTAAGTGTTTTTCAGAAGATAATCCTGTTAAAAAATAATAATCACACTTCAATTCCTAACATCCACTTAAAATTTCCCAAGTGGACTAAGTCACGACCTTGGGCGACTTAGTCCCATATGGCATGAATATCAAAATTAATCAAAAAATTTCGTGGGATATTGTCTTCTAAAATGTAAGGTCGACCCATGATGTGTTATTTTTGAGAAATTAAGGAAAATCATGTATAAATATGTGGTTTTCCACACATTTTGGGACCTCTACTTCTATTGTATTCTATCTCCTTCTTCTCAAGAAAGCTAGGGTTTGAGCATTCTAAGTCATCAAGAAAGCATTCAAGGGAAGATTATTCAACCATTGTTGCAGCAACTCAAGATCTATCATCAAGGAAAGGTTCTTGACTCCATTTTTTGATGATTCATTACCTTATTTAATAATTTTGGTTTAATTACATAAAAGGGGTTTGACTAAGGCAAGCCCCCATGCCGTAACATCCAACATTTCCTTCTCTCTTTGTGTGATTTGCAAGTCTTGTTTGTAGATTTTGAAAGAATAGGATTGGAAATATTGTCAACAACTTGTCACAACCATTTAAGGTTGCCAAAACCCTAAAAGAGGCTTGGAGAACACCTACATGCCGAAAATCAAGGTTTCTGTTCTAAATACTTGGAGCAACAAAAAGTGGAGTTCAAGAGCTTTCATTTCCACCTTTAGATTTTTAGAAAAGATAAAGTGGACACGTCCCCTAGTTGTCGCGACGTAGTCCCATTGTGCAATTTTTTCAGAGATTTCTACGGATTCGGATACCCATTTGGCTGAAATAAGCCCCAATGTAGTTTTCGAGAATATTCCTAAAACTAGACTAAGTCACCGAGTTTGGCACATGTCTCACTAGGCTTAAAAATCAGATTTTGTACAATTCTAGGGACATTTATAGTCTTCAGTTCAATCTCTTCCATTTTCCAAGTGCACTCTTTCTTATTTTCCCCTCTATCTTGGCTTGTGTTGTCTTCAATCTATCTCTTTGCATATCCCAATGTGTCTTCAAATAAGTTGCATTTTCTAAGTCTTACATTAGTTTTTGGTCTTTTTTTATGAATTTCGAGAATTTAGATCCTTCTATTTAGACACATTTACAACATATTTGCATTAATCTCAAATGTTAACATTTCCCATTTTGGTATCCCTCTCTCCTTTTAGGTGAAAAACCCTAGATCATACCAAAATCTATGTTACAATTATTTATGGGGATTTTTCCTTGGTCAAACCCCTTGTTTGGTAATTAAACCTTGATGAAAAAGAATAATTATGAAAATGGAAATGACCTATAAAGGAGATGTCTAATCACCCTAACAAGTCATAATCATGAAGTATACCTTCCTTAGGCAGAAAATAGAGCAATAATGGAAAATGGAATCAATCAAGAAACAAGTCCTTAGGCTTGGATAAATGGCTAGTGGAATCTCCAGCCTAGAATATCTCATGATCCACAATAGGCATCCATTACTAACCTTTGGCAATGCTAGATCTTGACATGGAAAGACTTGAAAACCTGCAAAAATATAATAGAAAGCTGCTCCAAAACTCTAAAACTTCCTTCCATTTTCTTGCTAATCACCTACTTTCTTGCTTAATTTCTTACTTATTTCTTACCTAGGTGAATATGAGGTGAGAATTTTACTTTTATAGGAATTCCTACTTAATACCCTGAATATTGGATCTCAAAGGCCGACAAGAAGTCAAATTAATTTAAATATTTTCATTTCCCACTTTTAATTCCCAAAAACAAAGCCCAAAGGACTAAGATGCCCTAGGTGTTGTCTTGGTCTCACTAGGTGGGACTAAGACACCACCAATTGTATCTTCATCCCAAAAGGCTTAAATTGCAGGTTCGAAAGGTGGGTTGCCAAGATTGATGATTATTTAAGGGTTTTGATCTGATTTAAAGTTACAATATGCCTCGGGATGCACAAAAAGGAGTCTCAGGGGCCCATAATAAGTGACCTAAAGAGTAATTAATATAGAGGATACTAAAATAGGTCCAAATTAAGTGTGAAAATTCCAAGGTATGTAGCTTACTACAATACACTAGAAAAACTTAGATGGAGGGTCTGAGTTGCAAAACTCCTAGAACTTGTCAACCTTCCATCATCCTAAAGAATTGCTAAGCCCCTAATTATCCTTACAAAATCCACCATCTACCCATTTATACCAATCTAGATACCTTCAACAGATATTTTAAATCCTCAACCTTAACCTTGGTCTCTTATAACATCAATATGCCTACTTTACTCACCTAAACTAATTGTTTTACCAAATGACCTTCCTTAGGAGAATTAATCTTTTGATCAATCAAATTAAGGATTCTCATAGTTTCTTAGGGTGGGAGGTACTTTCCTCCATTGAAAAAACTCAATGAAATTGATGTCTATGTTCTTTCTCCATATCTTGCATGGCTACAAATTTTTCCTTACATCTTTTTTACTTACTCATGTAATCTGAATCCATAGATCTACCTCCACTAATATAGAATTCACTTACCTCTTCTATACATATTCTGTATTACAACTTATAAAAGCTACACTATAGTTCTTTAATCCCACCATCTCCTTGTAAGTATCTTTCACATATTCCTCCTCATTCTTCCTTAGAATTATTTTGATAATATCATTCATTTTGTCTTGTGAGAGGAGATCATCCTCCTTATCCACCAGTATATCTCTTAGCTCCACACCCACTTTGAGATTGGATATTTCTACGTTAGGAGTTCTCCTTTGATGTATTTTCCTAATTCCTTGATATTCATCTTTACTTTCTCATTTTTCTTGCTAATATTCAAATATTAGATTTTCTTATGATTTTTTTTGACATTGATAACCAATTTTTGCATATTGAGGATGTTTTTCCTTCCTTTACCATGATTTCATTCCATATATCCCACCTTCTAGTAGTTGAAACATATAATAGGAAGACACTCATAATCAAGCTCTTAGATCTAATCTCAATAACATGTTGAATATAATCTTACTAAGATCCACCTCAATGCGTATCTTGACATAAGACACTAATTTTTCATTTTCGTTACTTCAAGAGGTTAAAATGTATTCCCTAGAGAATTGTAATGTAGTAAATTTCATATGCTTGCATTTTCACACTTGTTTTTCCTTGCTTTACTTATCCTTCTTTATGGCTTAATTGGTCCTATTTTGTATGCACAAGCCTTATAAACTATATATTTTTAGGGTAAATCCCTACAAACCTCAAAAGATAAATGATCATTTAATGTTTATTTCTATCTATCCTTGATTTGTGCACTGGGACTAATATGCCACCTACGAAATCTTTTTCCTTCATGGGTCTTGGGACCCTGATTTTGAAACCACTTAAAAGGTTCCTTTTTGTAGTCTGTACCCCAAAATATGACCCTCAAGACTAATATGCCACCTAGGGAATCTTATTCCTCCTAGGCCTATTTTTGAGACCAGATTTCAGGTTCGAGTGGGGTTTAGCCTCCTTTAATTAATTATTTCATATGCCAGCTTTTTGTGGTGTAATTTTGGGATATTACTTGCATGAATTAGTATAAATACAAGGTTCATTCATGCATTTTCATCTAAGAAAGTTGTAAGATAATTCCTAATAGAATATTTGAGTTCACAAGAGAATTCAAGAGAAATTCATCAAGCATTTGGATCTGTCATCAAGATTCAAGCATCATGTGTATTGTTGTGCTAAGATTTGTGTTGTAGGGTTTTGATTCAAGCAAGCAAGCAATTCAAGATCTATCAAGAATTTCAAGATCCATATCCATTGCAACCATTTCACACAATTTTATAGACTTTACAAGGGTTTGGTGAGTTGTAGCATTGCATGTTGTTCATTCAACATTTCCCTTTATTTCACTATTTCATTTTAATGTTTAATTACCAACAAGGGGTTCGACCAAGGAAAACCTCTATTCACTAACAATAAACAAGTTTTTCCCTTCTTGAATATTTGTGTTTGTAGATCTAGGTTGAAGACTTGAAGATCATTTGGAGTGCAATATTGAAAATTTACAAAATTTGCATTGCCAAAGTTGTCATCTTCATGGACACTCACCTATAGGCCAGATCTGGAAGTTTCATGACCTCAAATCTGGAGAGAAGCAAGTGCAGACCTTGGAGCTCAGGACTACACTCAGAAATTCTAGAAATTTAGAATGGGACGAATACGCCACCTTGGGTATCTTAGTCCTCCACAAGGTATTTTTAGAGATTCTTCGTGATCTTGTTTCAACATTTGAAGATTCTATATTTTCCTCAAAAAATAGCAACATGACTAATACGCCACCTTGGGCGCCTTAGTCCTCCAAGGCATTTTTTGACAACATTTTTACATTTCTAGAGTCCTCATTACATCTCCAAACTTACCAGGTACACATACCCAAACTTGGTGTTGCCTATTTTCAACATTTGCATCTATCATTTAGCTTATTTTACATCATTTTTCATATCACATTTTGTATTCCAACATTTGTATTTTCCAAGAATTTTTTTGGTGGTGAACGCCTTAAAGTTGAAAAGACACCCCTTCCTAGGTCCTCCTAATTGAGAATTGACTCACCTTGTGAGGTTGATAGTCAATCTAATTAGGGTTCTTAGGAAAAAATTGAATGAACTAGATAGAATAGGAAGGTAACCATCCCTTTCCCATTTTACCTCAAGTTCAATAATTTCTTATCTCCTTGAATAAATATTACATCTAATTCTCATTAGGTAGGCATCCAGAAAATTCATGTCCAACAATTCACTATGGGAAAATTCACCACCATGAAAAATTCACCACCACAAAAAATTAATCATAGAATTTTAATGCAATGAATTTTCCACGATGGTGAATTGCTGGTGGTGAATTTTCCTTGAGTTGAATTTTTCATGGTGGTGAATTTTCCTAGAGCCCATTAGGTAGCCTATAAATACTAATACAAATAGAGGCATCTTTCATTAATTATTTCCCTAAATCAAATCCTAGATTTTAGGATCTTAAATATAGTCCAATCTTACTTATGAACCAAAAGAAATATATAGACACGTAAATATTTCCTTAGATATTTACTTGTTATACCCTTATCCTAATTGACTACCTAGTCGAATCACTAGTCACCTAATTTCCCCTATATAATTAAATAATATTATTATCTATTTAAGTTCCATTTCCATCTCACATAAATAAATATTTCTTTTAACTATTTAAACCTATTTTGCACCTCACATGGCTAAAATAATTAAAAAATACTACAACTTAATTATAGCTATATTCTCTCGATTAATTCTAAGAATAAAGGACACTTAAGGACATTTATCCTCTGCATCCCTCATAGTTCAAATATTCTCTTCACAAATCCCAAGAATAAAGGAGTCCTATATATACTTGTCTCATACATATCTCATGATTGCAACTACTTACTAAATTTGGTAATGCGTCAAATTCTTTCACATTCCAAGAACCTCCATCATAATCCTCCATCCTCTTCACAATACTAGGGAAATCCTTCCATTCATCCTCTAACATTGATCTCTCCATCACATCTCGACCATCCATTACCTCTCCCAAAAATATATAAATTGAGGTACATTCTCATCCATTTCATCATCACATTTTGAGCTAAGTATGTGATTTCAAGATATGTAAATTTCAAGCAAGGAGCATAAACATTCCAACCATCATTGAAGAAAATAAAATTACATTAGAGTTTTTGGTAACATTATTTTAAATACTTATCTTTTACCATTATTTTTAACTTCAATTAAAGCTCTATATGAGGTTTTTAATAGTTTAGAATAGGAATCTTGTGTTTTGCATTAGCTTCCTAATTTAATTTTGATTTGTTTCTATAATGTAGAAAAAAGTAACCCTTTTTCACACTTAATTTGGGAATAATTAATATAAAGTTAACTTAATTATGCCTTGATTTAGTGTTGTAATGTGTTTTACACATTGACTCTAACTCTAGGGCCCTTTTAAATAAAATATATTTAATTTATGCCTTATTTAGGGTGTTGTAAAGTGTTTCATTAAAATTTCACACTAATATAGGATTTTATTAATTAATTATGGTTAATTGAGCATAATTGTCCCATTTAGCTCAAATTTAAGCCTTATTAATTACACTTTTCAAAGGATCTATCCTAACACCCATTAATGATATTGCATGAAATTTAATTTGGAAAATTTGGTGTCCAAGAAAATGGTGCTATGACCCATTCAATACTACTGGAGAATGGGTCCTCCTCACATATGACACCGCTTTCTTGACATTTTTGAAATGGGTTTTGATGTTATTTCATCCCCCCGAAGCATGGTCCTAGAAAGTTGTACTGGGACCGATTAGCCCTAAGAAACCCCTTTTTGAATTTAATTGTGGTGAGATTTTAATGATTTTCAATCTTAGATTTGATGTCGGTTTGGATTATTTAAATATAAGGGTTAATCCTTAGATTTAGTATAAATATAAGGTTAGTTCACATAGTTTCACCTAAGCAATGATAAGAATTATTGTGAAAGAATCCTAAGAGTTCACAAGAGAATTTTAGAGGATTCAAGAGAATTTCAAGGGTAGATTATTGAATTTTTATTGCAAAAATTCAAGATCATATCATCATGTCAAAGGCATAGTGCATCAAGCATGTTGTTGAGCTAATGTGTGTTGATGTAGCATTGAAGATCCATTATTGTTTCAAATCTAATTTGAGATCAACATCTACATTATTCATGGCCACTTCATGTTAGTTTGTAGATTTAAATTCCAAGACATCATTCACGATATCATTGTTTTATGTTTCATGTCCTTATTTCATTATTTCATCATTTGGTTTAATTACCTAAAAGGGTTTTGATTGAGGAAATATCCTATTCACTAACAATTAACAAGTTTTTATTCTCCCCTTTGATGCATGCTTGTAAGCTTTTAGGTTGAAGATCAAGTGGAGAAAAAGATTGGAGCAAAGTTGTCAAAGTTGTCAAGTTGTAAAGTTGTCATCTTTGTTGCAAGAACATGGAAACAAGGCTATACAATTTTTTTCAGGTTTTTAGAGTTGAGCATCGAGGAGTTGGAAGTACATAAATCATGGAATAGAACCCAAATCTTAATTTTTGGAACCCTAACAGGAACTTGTTCTCTAGTAAAGGTGAATGGGTCCTTTGTGACCTAAACACAACAATATTTCAACAAGGTACACATTATTTTTACCTCTCAAAACTTCACGTATTGTTGTTGTAATAGTACGATTAGTTTTTGATTGTTATTTAAGCATTTTGGCCTTCATAATTGAATGAAACATCCCTACAAAGAAAAAATCAATAGCTGGTTTATCACCTTGATCCATTCATCTTGGTGGTAAAAATCCATTTTTTATTTGTTTCAGTTTCTTGCATTCCCCTTTTAAAGGTGGAAAATTGGAGCCCTTTTCACTTTTAGGGTTTTGGACCAAAAGGGGCAACTTTCTCTAACTTTCACTCAAGAACAAACCCTTGAGATCTCAAAAGAGAAAGAGATCTTGAAAGAGGATTTTCCTAAGGCCTAGATATGATATAATGAGTGGTTCACCACCAAGTCTAAACTTGGAAAAGACAATTCAATGAAAGATGTAAGACACAACCCTAATTCAATGCAATGACCTATGAAATGGCTTAGAAATGCAAACAAACATAATAGAAAGATGAATAGTGTGCACCAAGAAACCTTGAGGTGCTTGGAAACAACTTTGAAACACTAAATTTTTTCACTTTTTAATCAAGTGGGACTCATTTGCCAACCAGGGAGAGTCAGTCCCAGATTTTGGTTTCTATCTGGAAGACTGTTTTGAGAAAAAGGGTATCAAAATATGAAAATAGATCTAAGAAATATCTATAGTGGGACTCATTCTCCACTCTTGGCTAATTAATCCCCTTTCTCTTTATTGGGAATTAAAAGTTTTGATCTACACTTCGACACCTGCCATTCCCTTCCAACTTGAGTTTTGGATCTGAATCTATAAAAATACTTGCAAAATAAGATATAAAGTTGATTTTCTAATAGGGTATTTTCCTCAATCAAACCCACAGTTTGGTAATTAAACCTTGATATAAATGATGAAATATGCATGAAAACCCTATCCTTAAGTGTGTCTCAGACTAAGAAATTTGAAAAATGATGCAATCCTATCCGAATGTGCAAGAATATGATGCAAGGATGGAAATGTAAAGATGAATGAATCACTTGAGGAGATCCCTAATCTCCCTAAGTGAGCTCTAATTATGCTTGTACCTTTCTTAGACTGAATGTAGAGTGATAATGGAAGATGGAATCACTTAGGAAACAAGTATTTGGGCTTGGCTTGATGGCTAGCTGCAACTCCCCAACCTGGAATCCATTATGATTCACCATAGACAACCATGGTCAACCCTTGAAAATGTTATATCTTGAATGAAAGTGAGCTTGAAGACCTGAAAAAACACTTTAATGCTACTTCAAGGCTACAAATCTTCTTTCTTTCGGAATTGTATGTTAGAAACCCTAGATTAGACATGCAAACCTAAACACCTTCCACATAAGAGAAAACATAAAAAAAGTAAAGCTTTGCATGTAATGTGCAAATTGATATTATTCAGGAATTCAATGTTACAATGAGATGATTTGCTTTATAAGTATGCATCCCTAATGTTGACCTAAAAGGTAACCCTAGTGTGCACAATTAATAATTAATCAATTATTAATGTGCCTAAGTTTAGCTTAGGCAATTAGAGGAATAAGTGACTTAATTAATTAACCAGTATAATATAATTAATTAAGCATATAACTTATTACTCTAACACCCCCCCTTAAGATGAACTTAGGAAGAAGCTAAAACACTAGAAGAAGATGCATGCAAGCAAAGATGGGTCCCGATAAATAGGCCTGATTAGGGACCCATTTACAAATGCAAGAAAGAGGTAGAGGAGGAAAACCCAGTGGACAAAACCCCCCTACAATGATATGACATGCTACAAAGAAGCACTAGAAGAACACTGTAGAGTAACACTGGAACCGTAATCTGGCAAGCAAGGAAAGATATTTTTTTCTACAAGAAACCATATCGGAATCATAATGATGCAACAGTAGACCCGATGCCATGAAACACTCGAAAACTCCAAACGGGAACAATGCTGGAAAATATGAAGTAACAGTCAATTATTAAATGATGTATCACTGAAAATGAAGTACAAAGATGCAAGTTACACTCTCCCAACTATCAAAATATCCAAGTAATCTCCAAAGCACCCATCGGGAAAAATCTGGAATAATGATAAACCTGGCATAGATAAAGAAAAAGGTGCATGTACAACAACATAAATCTCCTCAATACCTTTCCAACACTGCAAAGATAGCAAAAATCGGAGATCGTGGCAAAGAGTTATGAGCTCGGAAGCATAAAAAGTACATCTGAATTCAAACAGTAATAAATGCAGTAAAATAGGAAAATACTATAAAATAAACTACACCACATGATAGTGATCGGAACTAGCTTTCCGGCGATATCTCGTTTGCCTGATTTCGATACTGTATACCCAAGTTGTGCCAAAAACAAAAAAAACTGCTCTTTTAGGGCAAATCAGGGTTAGGAGGGGACAAACTGCCATACAACCAATGACGTCATGCTGACATCAGCACTTTACTGCAAAAAATTTGATGGCCATGTGGCCGTCGACACAAAAATTCAGCCCCCCTGCAAAAAAATTTGGGCCCCTGGTCACCATATCACCGTGGGCATAGGGCAAGGGGTTGGGGTAGAACCCTTGCACGGAAATAAAAAATCTATAATCTCAAATCTTCAAAAAACCGAACAAGCAGCCACAGGTCTAGAGCTCTGATACCATGTAGAAGTTGTGAAAGCCAACTTCATAGACCCCAAAGATCACCTGCATGCAAACACCCTGTCACAGAAGAAGACATTGGAGACAAAAAGCAAAGGTGCTCTTAAAGCTTATTACTCTAACATTGTAATGCTCTTGTGAAAGCTTGCTTGAAGATTCTTGATACTTGTCTCTTGAAAATTATTTTTCAAAGTTCTTAGAGTTGATAAAAATGACATAGAAAATTTATTTTATAGGAATTAACACCTAATTGACCGTTATTTAGATCTCAAAGGCTGACATCCATAAAAAATGTGAATTGAAATGGTGAATTTCCTGCTCAAAATTGAAAAAGACCTCAAATGGGATTCATTCGCCACCCTTGGAAAATGGGTTCAACCTAAGGGGACTCATTCGCCTAAGGTGGGAAATGAGTCTCACCTTAGCTTTTTGAGGTGGGTTTTCATTTTTTATTTATTTTTAAATGATTTTGTAGGAATTTAGAGTGAAATAAGCCTTGAGATCCAAAATAATGGGTCTTAGTGGCCTATAAATATTCATTTTAAAGGGTAATTAATGCAAGGATGCCAAAATAGGTCCAAATTAAGTGTGAAATTTCCTCACTTTCGAGGCCATACAATTTTCTACACTACACCCTTAACTAACTTTCATTGTGCTTTTGTGTTTTGTAACATTTTTTAAATAATAAGCTTTTGTAGGTTCTTGGGAGGTCTTTGAAAATTAAATTCTTAGTGGGTCCTCTTGGTGTAAAATGGAGCTCACAAGTGCATTGAAAGTGGCCAATAGGATAATTTTGACAGATAACACTAGGTATTTTTCTCACAAGGATTTTGTGTTTTTCGTAGGGTCCCTAGATTCTCACAAGTAGAGAATTCCACATGATTGTAAAAAAATTGTACACATATGCAAATGATGTCATACAACTAAGAAATTTCAAGATACGCAATCCATATACATATTTCTTTAGATAAAAGGAAAAATATTGAATATTATTTGAGAGGTGCAAAAATATAGTTGTTTTTTATGGTTTAGGACATAGAACAACTTATTTCACCAACAATTTCATTGAAGGATAACCCTAGAGATCTCAATGCAAAGGGGGAAGAGATTTTTCTATAGGGTTGTCCTAGGATATGATTACAAACCAATGAAGGGTTCATCATCAAGCTAGGGCTTGGAAAGACAAATGAAATGCAAGTTGTAATGCTTAAGCGTAGCGCAATGCAATCTTTCACTAAATAAACTACAAAAGCATGTGAAATAGAATAAAAACCTGCAAGATGAAATGTGTGCACCTGGAAATTTGAAGATGACTAGATGAAGCTTTGAAATGCTGAAAATATTGATTTTAAAGCCTACTGGGACTCATACACCAGTCTAGGAAATTTAGTCCAAGATCTGGATCTTTGTGTAGAAATTGAAATCTAGCAGATGGGTATCTAAAATTGTAGAAACTTGAAAAATGACCTAGACTAGGACTCATACACAGAAACTGGTGTATGAGTCCAATCAAGGTTTTCAAGGGCTTCAAAGCTTGGTCCTGCTCTTCTCTATCTCCTCTATCCTTCCCAATTGATTTTCGGATCCAAATCTCCAATATGCAACCTGTAGGTGTTCTCCAATGGTCTTCAATTCAAGGTGGAAACTTTGACAACTTTGAATACTTGACAAATTTCTCTAAAATTTCTATTCAATATGTCTTCAATCTAGATTTTCAAATCACACACTAAAGAGAGAAAAATGTTGTTTTGTTAGTAGAAAGGGGTTTTCCTTTGTCAAACCCCGTTTTGGTAATGAAACCTTGAAATGAAATCAAATAAGATAAATGAATAATGTTGGAACTGACCAAACCCTAGAAAAAGGTGTTGCAAACATGTAAGAGATGGTTCAAATGGATGTAGATATTGACTCTTACGTTAATAGGATAGATCACAAATGGAATGCAAGCTTGAATCATGAAACCCTACACCACAATTATTATTTTAAAAAAAACATGATGCATGAAGACTTTTACATGATGCTTGATAATCCACTCTTGAAGACTCTTGAATGCTTCCTTGATCGCAAATTTTCTATTATGAATGCTCTCACAAAAGTCTCACATGAAAATGAGTGAAAGAACCTTATACTTATACTTAATTATGCCAAGTTCCTTGAAATTACAACACTAAAATTTGACATCAAATCTAGGAGAATAAAATCCCACCAATAATTTCAATGAATTTTGATTTTCGGCCACATACCTGACTGATACGCCAAAATTGGCATATGAGTCCCATTAGGTATAATTTATGGGAGAAATTTCCAAAATTATTAGAAAGGTGTAAAATATAGATTGGGACCCAAAAATCTAGGTGGGACTCATACGCCGAAGGTGGTGTACGAGTCCCAGATCAATAAATCTAGGCCACACAACCTAAAAAAACCTGAAAAATGATTGTATGTTGATTGTATGTTAGGATTATCCTAAAAAATATGCATTAATTAATGCTTGTGGATGCGAAATAAGACCAATTAAAGCATAAATATGTTGGCCCTATAGCTTTCATTACACCAAAAGATCAACTTGTTAATGCCTGATAAAAATGTCAGAGTTAACAGATCCATGGGAGGCGATTAGTCCATGTCATGAATCTCAAGGGGAGCACTAACCATCTACCAACAAACCCCCCCTCAATGTTACTCAAGGGGATTCAAACTTGACACCTTTGGCTCTAATACCAATTATTGGCCCCACAATTGTCATTGTTGTTGGCCTCACAACTGCCATTGCACCAAAAGATCAACCTCTTAATGCCCATGTTAATTGTTAGAGTTAAGGGATCCATGAGAGTTGGTTAGTCCATGTCAAAAATCCTAAGGGGAGCGCTGACCATCCACCAAAAAAATCCCCCTCAGTGTTACCCAAGGGGATTCAAACCCGACACCTTTGGCTCTAATACCAATTGTTGGCCCCATGGCTATCGCTGCACCAAAATATTGACCTGTTAATGCCTGATACAACTATAAGAGTTAATGGATCCATGGGAAGCGGTTAGTCCATGTCAGGAATCCCAAGGGGAGCACTGACCATCTACCAATAGCTGCACCAAAAGATTGACCTATTAATTCTCAATACAATTGTCAGAGTTAACAGATCCACATGAGGCAGTTAGTCCATGGCATGAATCCCAAGGGGAGTGCTAACCATCTGCCAATAAAATAATCCCAACTATTAAATAGAACCCTAGAAAAGTGTGAAAATGTGTTACAACACTTTACAACACTCTAAACAAGGCATCATTAAGGTAAATTTTGGTTCAAAATAGGTTCATTAGGCTCAATTAATTAATAAGACCTTAGAAAAGTGTGAAAATGTGTTAAAACACTTTACAACACCTTAGAAAGGTTCAATTTAAGTTCATTTAGTTTACAAGGCCCCAAGACCTAATGTGAATGTGTTAAACACATTACAACATTAAATAAATTTGACATTTATGCTTAATTCAATGAGGATCTAGAAACAAGTCTAAAAATGTCATGGGCGACAAGTTTTGACACTACATTTAGCCCCCACTTTAGTGAGAGAATGAACTTGCTTCAAACTCACACCAAAGTAGACCAAAATGCATCAAGAGGGGTCCAAATGCACCTATGATAGTAAGATAGGATTAAAACAATCAAGAGGGGTGATCAAGCCCCCAAGATCAAGATCCCATGAAAAACCAACATAGGAAAAAAATAACACACAAGAAAAATATATAATGAGCATCATCAAGGTACAAGAATACACTGCCAAAGATGAAAATAAAAATAAAAGGAAAGAAGGATCAAGCTTCGACCATTTATCTATCACAATCTGGATCAGATCTAGGCTATTTTTTGGAAAATGCACGCTCAATCTAAGGAAATAGAACTTGCGACTGCAACCTAGGTGAGTAATCCAAAGAGGTGAGACACATACACACATGGCGGGTATGCGCTCACATGCACATGTGAGTGGCTATGGGAAAGTCATGCCTTGATTTGGGTTCCCATTAAACCATACCAAAGTTATACCTCCTAATAACTTTGATAAGGTGCCACACAAAAATGACCTTCGAGCTTCATGAGACAAGTAAAACTTCATATGCTTGGAGCTCATGAACAATGAACTTCGAGCTTCACAAGGAAAGAAAAACTTCATATGATTGGAACTCATGAGCAATGAACTTTGAGCTTCATGAGGCAAGAAATACTTCGTATCCTTGAAACTTATGAACAAACAAGATGGCTCCACGGCCATACAAGATGTGTTATGAAAGGTGGCCATATAATTGAAAATGAAAATTCAACAATAGGGAATGTTCAAAGGAGTCTTGCTTAATCCATGCATGGTCTCTAACTTAGGGGACATTGTGCCTAATGTCCCCAAAAGAGGACCAACCAAAGAATAGAAGATTCACAACTTAGGGGATGGAACGTGTTGCATCAAGCCAGTAAGAGGAATATAATATGCTAAGAGAAACCATACTCTTGAAGGACATCATACCCAATATCACCACAAAGCGAAAAATGCATCACATGAAGTAAGAAGACTACACCATGAAACAAGAAAAAAAGAAAAAATGCAAAATAATAATGCCAATGTATGCCCCCACTTTAAAAACATTAATAAACACCATGCTATGAGCAATTAATTTAAAGGAGAAAATGATAAATGCTAATAAAGAAGACATGTGAGAGCTAACATCCAGAAATCCCTATGCCAAGTCATATGTTTCAAACTAAAGCTACATCATGAAAAAGGAAATAAAGGGTTTTCCCCCAAAATAAAACTCCAAACACACATAAGGGATCTATGTATTTGTAGTCAATATGTTTTTGCTACAATATTTTCAGAGAGCTCAAAACTATCATCACTCCCTAGATACTCATAGAACTCAAAGAATGACACAAAGAGAGTGAAAATAAAGAAAAAGCATTTTGGGTCAACATGGAAGAGACATGAATGTCTTGACACCTTGCATCATCCCCGAAAGGAAAACAAAAGACAAATGAAAAGATTTTGGGTCTTCATGGAAGAGACATGAACGCCTCAATGCCTTGTGTCATCCCCAAAAGGAAAACACCAGACAAAGAAAAGATAAAGGAAAAGATTTTGGGTCAACATGGAAGAGACATGAATGTATCAATGCATTGCATCATCCCCAAAAGAAAACATAAGACAAATAAAAGAAAGGAAAAGATTTTGGGTCAACATGGAAGAGACATGAATATCTCAATGCCTTTAATCATCCCCAAAATAAAAAAAACAAGACAAAGAAAAGATAGAGGAAAAAGATAAAAGATTTATGACATAGAGAAGAATGTAAGTAAAAATAGAGGAATGCCACAAAGAGGAAGAAACACGAACAAAAAAATATGAGGGATCAGATTATGCACATGTAATCATAAAAGGAAAGTGAAAAAAGAAATAATGTAATAGACTAGTAAGGCACATGCAAGTCAACCTATTAGTAGGTTTTCCACATCCTAATCGTGTTCATCATATGTAGAAGGCATAAATCTAGCCAAAGGGACAATAGCAAGTGCCAAACTAGGGTCATCACCAAGTTCAACACTCTTCTTAGGAGAATCACCATTTAAGCTCATAGAGGATGAAAAAAATGAGTTCAATTCATTATGAACTTTCTCATCGATTTTAGCAATCCCATCATCGTTTTCCAAGTTTTTCACAACAAGATATTGAAGGATAATGTCCACGGAAGGTTCTTGTTTATGTTGTGGCGAGGATATAGAGTCATCGTGTATTGCTTCAGTCAAGTTTGGATTTTTATTTTCTTTGTTTATTTATTCATTGAACTTTCAAGCAAGGGCATGAAGTCTACACCTATGTGTTAGTGTTAAAAGGTAGATATCTAACAAGTTAAATGCATATTTGATCAATAAAACACACAAAAAATATTATAACGAAAACAAGACAACACAGAGAATTTAACGCGGTTCACCCAATCTGGGCTACATCCACAAAACCATAGCCATCCAATGATTTTATTATCTAGTGCAAAACATATTACAATCTCATGAATAATATCATACTAAAAATTCCATCCCAACCACTTATAACAAGCTTTTAGAAGCTTCAAGAAACTAGGGTTTAAAAAGTCGGTTTCTTTTCTTTTTCGGTGACGAAGCAAAAAAATTAGAAAAAAAATGTCTTGAGGGCTGCCACCCCCAAACCCCCGCTTTTTGGTGGTTGCTACCTGCAAAGCCCTGCCCGAGGCCTGGCCTGGCCCCAGACCCTAGTGACGATACATGAAGAGTGTATAGTATAGCATGATCAATCACCACATACCAACACTAAACCCTCTAGCACCTTTGTTTCTTTTAGTTTGGTTTTTCAAGTTTTATTTGTGTAGGAGTTGTTAAAACATCAAGTTTTTCAAATGATTTAATTTTTTCAGTAAATTTTCTTCAAAGTGGTGCTACATATGCATTTATCTAAAAAATTTAGTGTGAAAAGCTATGGACATATATAAATTAGCTAGAATGAATCTTACTAGATCATATGTTTGAAAAAAATTATTTTTTTGTTAGAAATATTTAAATTCAGTTGTGCTGATAAGTTGGCCAAAAGTGTGACATAGATTTGTACTTTTACCCAAAGAGAAGTTCAGATGGTATTAAACTAACATAGAGATCAAACTTCTCTTATGATTTGGAATCAAGTGAGTGTGATGGAAATGTTGTTTTGGTGTACAATAAGGAGCTCTCATTATGGAAGTTGATTGAAGATGAAGATGAAGGGAAAATAAAATGCAGATGGTCAGAATTGTAGCTAATTCTGAGGAGTCTATGTGATGAAAATTTGCATGGTGTGACCATTAATGATGATTGGATATATCCACAAGTAGTGGTTAATAGATGTGGGTTGCATTCCATATATCTACCTAGAACTAAGTTGGTTTTGTTTGATGTGGAGGGAAGAATGATGCATAGCATTGTTGGTGGAATGTTGATAGTATTTCAATGGTAAGATTTTATACTAATGTATTCTTATGAGCTTAAAAATATTTGGTAGCCTTCTTAAGGTTGAAAGCACGAAGTTGGGTCCACGAAATGTGGAAGTTTTTTCCTTAGCCGAAAAAACGAAATCAATTAAGCAAAAACGGGATCCCAATTTTTAATAACGAGATCCCGATTTTTACAAATTGGGATCCCGTTTTGGTTTGGGATCTCGAGCCTGAATAAAAAATGAGATCCCTCTTTTTAAAAATCAGGATCCCATTTGCTAGAGGGTCCCGAAGCGGTGGAGAGGAAACGGGATCCCGATCCGTTTATTACAAACCGGGATCCCGTTTCGTAAGACTATTTATTTTTTAAAGAATGAATAAATCTTCACTTTTGCCTATGCGTACGGGATCCGGGTTTGAGAGCGACAGTGACTACCAGATGACCTCCAAGTACCCAAACTCTTCCTTTTTTTTTTGCATTTTTTCATTTGAAATTGAAATTCTTGATAAATTTACTATTTCTAAAATGTTAATTTCAAATTTTATTTGCATTTTAAGCATTTTATTTCATGTTATTTTTGAATTAAAATTTTTTAGAAATAGATTAAAAAAATAGGTCCAATTGTGAAGATTTTCAATAGAAACAAAAAAATAAAACTTGAATTGTATTTTAGAAACAAAATTTAACTTTTGAAACTTGAATTATTTGATGAAACAAAAAAAAAAAAAAAAAAAATATGCATTTCAAAACCCTAGAAATTGAAGTAAATTGAAAATTTGCATTTAGATTATGAAAACCCTAATATTCGAGTTGAAGAAATTCTTTTGCATTGCTTAAATGTTTTAAATTTGATTTTCATTGTATGGATAAAATGATATGTTAAAATTTAGTTTCAATGTTAAATTATAATTAGATTAGAAAAACTTTCCATTTTTTTGTGAAATGAGTACATTATTGCCATATGAATTTTCATTTTAAACCATCTTTTATATGAATTTTGATAATTAATTTTAGGTCAAATAATCAGTCTATGCTAAATCTAGCTTCATCTATGGCCTATTCAAAACCTTAAGTGAGGATTAAATTCAAAATCTAGCTTCATCTAGGGATCTAGAGTTCTTGAATTGAAGTTGAAAAATAATGGTAAGAAATATATAAATTAAATTAAAGAATAGAGTTTATGACATATGCATAATATTTATTTTTTGTGAAATTAAATGAGAGGGTTAATTATCACATAGAAATTAGTTTTATTAAAAATGAAGATTTAATTTATTAAGTAGTGGCATTTAAAAACACCTAGGGGAACTTAGTGTTGGATCTCAATTGTCATGTTCTCATAGGTTAGCCCGAATGATAAGATCAAGTTCATGATTATGGAAATGATCAAGGAGAATAGTATTCAAAATTGGAAATGGTGATGCATAATTAGATTAAATTTAGGTCCTCCTATTGAAGTGTTCTTATCATATAGTACTTTCCAAAATTTAAATGATTTATGAATAATGATCAAGTGTAATTAAATGATAAAATAAAGACAATTGAATTCCTTCAAATACTAAGCAAGTTTAGTTGGCTCATAATGTATTATTAAATGTGTAAGGGATGGAAAATTTTGAATTTAAATTTTAAAATTTTAATGATAAAATCCATGGTTTAGGATTTACCATATATATGTACTTAGAGTATTGGTCTAGGATTTAAAATTTTGCACTATTTACCTAGACACTAAATAATCTTAATATTTTTGTTTTCTAAGTTCTTTTAGGTTCTTTAAATTAAAAACAATCTAAAATAAAATAATTTCAATTCAACATTAACTAATTTTATATTATACATGTTTTATATCATACAATTCATTTAAGTGAGCTCAATATTAATGAAAAAATATTAAATAAAATAATCTTATATTCAATTAAAAAAACAACCAGTTAAAATATACATCAAACTCAATCTTAATAACACATAATTATGTGTTTCTATTACGGAAATAGTCAATCTATTCATAAAATAAAAAAATATTCATAAACTAGGCACTAACTTGCAAGTCCATTATTCCAAGGGTCACCCAAACTTCACCCTAAGTTCATTATAAACCCTAAGCCCTGAACTCTAAAATATAAACCCTCAACACTAAAGCATCCAATTTGTCTTAGGACCTTATAATCAAATTTGGTTGCCTTAGGCAACTCCACCAAATTTGATTCCCTTAAGCCATGTCATTTTGTCATAGAACCTTACTACAAAGATCTCGTTAAGCCAAATTTGATTCCCTTAAGCCATGTCATTTTGTAGTAGAACCTTACTACAAAGATCCCCTTAAGCCATCGTATTACTGTAAACCCTAAAATCAAAATTCTAAACCCTAAACAGGCTAAAGACATCATTTTTTCACCAAATTTTATTCACTTGAGCCATGTCATTTTGTCCTAGGACCTCACTAGACATAGATCTCCTTAAGCCATCCTATCACCCTAAATCGTAAATCAATGTCTTAAGGGGTCCTAATATGACATTTCTTAATGGGATGAAAGAAGTTTTTAAAATTTGGTGAAGTTGCCTAAGGCAACCAAATTTAACAATAACAAGATTGTGCAAGATTATAATATGGATGATATTTGAAACAAGACCTATCTCAATCAATTGTTCCACAAGAAAATGTTCTTCACTAAAGCATTCATTTTGTCTTAGGACCTTAAAATCAAATTTGGTTGCCTTAGGCAGCTCCACCAAATTTGATTCCCTTAAGCCATGTTATTTTGTCCTAGGACCTCACTAGACATAGATCCCCTTAATCCATCCTATCACCCTAAATCATAAATCGATGTCTTAAGGGGTCCTAATATGACATTTCTTAATGGGATCAAAAAATTTCTTAAAATTTGGTGAAGTTGCCCAAGGCAACCAAATTTAACAATAACAAGATTGTGCAAGATTATAATATGAATGATATTTCATAATCTAGGTTGGTCAGTTGAAACAAGACCTATCTCAATCAACTGTTCCACAAGAAAATGCTCTTCACTAAAGCATTCATTTTGTCTTAGGATCTTAATCAACTATTCCACATGAATCCTATAGGATCTTAATTATAATATGAATGAGATAAATAATGATCTAGGTTGATTAATTTAAGGTTTAGGGTGGTAGGATGGCTTAAGGGGATCTATGTTAAACTCTAAACTGTAAACCCTATAACATTCATAAATTGTCTAATATTAATAGTTAATTGTATTTTCATTCAAGTAACTTGCCTAAAACATAAATGAGGCTTAAAAGTTTATTTTATCATATGTATTCAATTAGGCCATTTATATTGAATGGTTTAAGGGTATAAATCCTAAACATGTATCTTACATTTTGAAATTACAAATCTAATGCAGGTTCACTCATATCTTTTAGATATCGCATGGATCGATTCAATAATATTCATAATCAACTTCCACGCCTTCCATATCCACCACCTTCACCTCCACCTCATAATCCACCACCTCCACTACCTGAAATCGATGGTGCTCGTTTGCAAGCACAAATCAATTCCAATGTTAGATCCATCCAAGATCAAATCAACATTATTCAAAATGAAGAATTTGTCGCACCACCTGTGATGATGATTGCATCTAGGATGAAAATAATTGTTGATGTTGTCAGGGCTATGGATGGGATCTTAGATGAGCATCGACAATGGCTAGAGGAGAGGAGAACTTCTGATTCTGAAAAGGAAAACACAAATAATTGAAGAGATGCAGTAGAAAGCCACAATAGTTTTTAAATTAAGACAATGATCATCTTAAATAGCTATGAATTTATGAATTTGGTGAACGATGGATATTTTGTGTGATGAATTTGGTGAACAATGGATATTTTGTGTGACGTGAATTTATGATTTTGGTTCTAGATGGATATTTTTAGATGGATGGTTCTAGATGGATATATATATGCGTTAGACATAAAATGAGCCTTTTGTGAATGTTTCAAGTTTATTGTTTACTATGTACACATGTATTAAAATTACGCATATAGTTGTTAAATTTTGAAATTTGTATGTACATAGTTTACATTAATGATGTATGTATGCAAATTATGCATGGTATTTTTTATTTTAAATGTATGTACATGTTAAATGTATGTATGTTAAATGTATGGTATTTTTTTTATTTTAAATGTATGTACATAGTTTACTTGATCAAGTTCAATAAATGTATATGTGCGTTTCAATTTATATGATCTTAATATATGAATGCATGTATCATATTTAAACAAATTTGCATGTGTGTTTGAAATTTAACTATTTCTTGTAAATTTTTAAGTTTGTATGTTAACTTAGTATAATTTAATGTAGGTGCACACTTATATCTCATATCATGGATGATTTTAATATTGATGATATCATCAATCCACCACCTTAGCCTCCCTCACCTCCCCCTCCCCCTCCACCTCCACCTCCCCATCCACGACCTGTTGCATCTGATGAGGCTCACTTACGAGCATGCATAAATGATCAGGTTGCATCAATACAAAATCAAATCAATGCTATGCAGAGTCAAACATTGATTCCACCCCATGGTCTCTCTTATAAAGATATACTAGACCTTAAAATAACTAAAGCCCACCTAGCCCCCTACTTTCTCGACCCCATTACTCGATAGCCCATTCCTGTGAACAAATCTAGAATATCCATGAGGTGGTGCATACATCCACAAATGAGTACAATTTTTGGGATCGATGGTATATGGTTTTTGATAGTTCCCCACATGCTAATTGGGAGTACCCATTGTATTTTTTGAAGAGATTATATGTAGAGTTTGTTATGGGTCACAAGCCCAATTATTTTTATTTTAAATCATTTCAGGGTGTTGGTGGCAACATGCCACAACAAAGGTTAGGGGCAAGGGTTGATCCCCAATGCCTTGTGCATGCACAACCCCTTGTTGTTGCTCTTGGTCCTCCCATTCCTCCACCTATGCATCATCGGTCTATGGTCTTGACATTAGGTTCCCTTAGTACACTCGTAGGAGACCTTGATCAACATGCTTCTGCGATAGTGGGTGGGGAGCATAGAGATGATGATGATAGAGGAGTGTTCTATGGAACTAGTCTGAGTACCACTCCATGAGTGTCGAGGCCTGTCCCACATATATGTACCAGTTGCCATCAAGTATGTTATGGACCTAATTAGGCCACACCTAGTTTGGGTGGACGTGGAGATTCTGGTGGTTCATTTGGTCACACCAGTTCATTTGTAGAGTTTTTTACAAGAGGAAAACATCATGAGGACACTAGTAGACAGGTATAAATATGCATCTACACATTCATTTTATAAGAATTTTGATGAATGTATATATGAAAGTAAATTTTGCAATACATTTTAACAATCAAAATATTTTATGTACAAACGATAGTAATGATGGGGCAATCATCCATTCGATGAGTACATACATTGACACCAGTCCTAATCGGAAACCCTTATGGGGTATTTTGATTTCAATTTTTTAAATTATAAATGAAATGATTTTTAACTTGAGTTTTAAATTTATAATTGAATAACATATATGTTTGAAATATTAATGCTGGTTTAGGTGATTCAATCAGCTTCCACCCGAGGGGTTGTCGAGCACTCCTAGACTATCAGTCGTCATAGACCAGGGGCAAGTACATTTATATTGTAAATTGTTTAACTTACATTAGTATAGTTATAATTATGAATTTTTAATCCACTATATATATGAAATGTGCATGTATACTTGTAAATATTATTAGCTTGTGTTACATGTCTACATGTCTGTCTAGGTTGATACGACAATCAGAATGGGCATCAGAAAAACATTAGATTTTGTGGTTACTCATGAGGCCTTTGATTTTCAGGTTGTTTAAATAAATTTCTACATAAAATTTGCAAACTTGAATATATATATTTACCTAATTCAAGTATGTACATGCTTTAACTTTGATCTTGTAGGACTTTGTTAGTGTGACTTTCAACCTTGACCCAGACATAGTTACACCTCTAGGAGGGCATGTGGAGCAAGCTCCAGATCAAATGGTAATTTATTTTTTTAATTATATTTAAATTCAATTATAAATTATATATTGTGAATATATAAATAAATAATTTTAAATTTCAAATTAAATGTTAATATAATATTAGCTAATACATGTTTTAAATTATTTTTATTTTATAGCATGTGACACATCTAGTAGTTGAGAATGTACAAACATGTCCTGCAAAAGAGGGTGCACAACCTATGGATATGGTACAATTAAAATATGATAAATTATAAATTAATTTCAATTAAATCATTTTTAATTGTAGACTTGTGCATTTAATTTCAATTTTTTTTGTCTTTTTTGCGTAGATTTATTCAAAGAATGTAGAGGTTGCTTCAGGTGTAGTAGAGCATCCAAACTTAGATATGACGGTAATTTAATTTTAATATGATGAATATAAATTAAATTGTCATTAATTTTTTTTTCATTGTCTTACATATGATTTCATCTTTCTCTTGTACAAAGTGTTTCAAGTCATCTGCATAGTCTGCATGGCACAAAGAGGTCTCTTGATTATTGAGACAATACATGACCTAGAAACATGATTTTGTGGGTTATATTTGTTTATTTTGTGGACTATATTTTTGGTTTGTCACATACTCTGTTGGACTTTATAGTTCATGGTTCTTGAGTACTTAGTTGGACTTTAGTTCATGGGTTGTACTCTGATGGACTTTTTTTCATGCACTTAATATATTTACATAAATTATGGCATTTATTATTGTTTGAAATTTTAATTTACACATACATTTATGCATTTTATTTTCATAGTCAAGATATTAATATAGGACATTGATGCAAAATAAAATATAATTACGAGATTAAAGTTGAAATTAATAGGACATTTTAATAATTATAGTTTACAAATTTAGTGATCTCATACATGATATGTACATTCAATAATTAGCTAGGTTTTCACACCATCTAATATCATAATTGGTCAATAAATCATAATTTACAAACCAAAGGAATTCGTTTATAAACCAGAAAGGATAAAATTTTAAGAAATAAACAAAACCATACAAGGTTAGAGAACAAAAGCATTAATAAATTCTATAAATAATAAAATCCAACACTAATTTATAAGTTGTCAAAATAAATAATGGCATCCATTACTATTTTTTAAGCTGTCAACACAAATAATGGATTCCAATACTAAATTATAAGGCATACATTGAAAACAAATAAGGGGACATCTTAAGGGGTCATAATAAAAACATCTTAAGGGGTCATAATACGATGTATTTAGGGGATGTCTTAAGGGTTAATTATAAAATGCCTTAAAGGGATGTCTTAAGGGTTCATAATAGAATGTCTTAAGGGGTCATAATACAAAGTCTGAAGGGGATGTCTTAAGGGTTCATAATAGAACATCTTAAGGGTTCATAATAAAATGTATTAAGGGTTCATAATACAAAGTCTTAAGCGGATGTCTTAAGGGTTCATAATAGAATGTCTTAAGGGGATGTCTTAAGGGTTCATAATAGAATGTATTAAGGGTTCATAATGCAGTGTATTAATGGTTCATAATACAATGTCTCAAGGGGATGCCTTAAGGGGTCATAATACAATGTCATAAGGGGATGTCTTAAGGGGTCACAATAAATTGTCCTAAGGGAATGTCTTAAGGGCTCATAATACAAAATCTTAAGGATATAATTGATTTAACAATAATGTATGCATGAAATTTAGTGATTTGAAGACATACAAGGACATATATGTACACATATGTCATCTCAAAATAATGTTTACAAAATTTGGATATTCCATCTCACGAACATCTCAAACTCATGCCCAAAATGTACTAGGTCTTCACACTGCCTAATACCAAAAAGGTACAAGCAATATCAATGAAATCATCGAAACATACATAATTTAATTTATATAAAACTAACTATATGTACACAACTCAAGTAACCACATTTAAAAGTATTCCACATGTGTGTAGGTTGAATCCAGGCATCCTCTCCTTTTTGTTTCAAAGTATGAGATCAATGCAATGATGGCTTAAGGATACAAAAAAAGGATAATAAATCAATTTAAGCTATTAATGTACAAGCAATATTAATATGTAATCAAAACATGTATTTAAATAAATTTTTACTAATAATTACCTCTATCTAAAAGGACAATATAAAACTTAAACTATATTTACTTGTATTTACTTATTCCATTGTACCATCTACATCCTCTATTTTTTCTAATGCATCTATGATTGTCTCATGCTCTTCCATGGAAATTATCCATAACACTTTATTTGCAGGTCTTCCGCAATACTGATCTAGTTTTATATTTGTTCCCACCACCAAATGTGAATAATGTATAATTTTTTTAAGCGGTTCATAATCTTCGAATGCAGGTAGACCATTCTTCCTTGCCATGTATTTTTGTAGCCAAGTTCCAACAACCACAACCGATCCTATTGGAAATTATGAAAACAATCATCATATAAGCTCTTAATTTTTTCTTAATGAGATGAAAAACTCATTCTAAAATATTGTTTAAGGGGATCAAAAAAATTGTTATCAAAATTTTCTTAACGGGATATCTTAGGGGGATCATGGTACCTGTTGGATAATGATATCCATCATCATCTTCACGAGGTGATATTAACTTATGTTTACTCTCCACATAATGAGCCAACCAATATTTTGTTTTCTCTTCATTTCCCTCGGGTGCAACAACAACATACACATGTCCTGCAAACAAAAATTGATTTAATAACTTGCGCAGATCAATTGATCATGTGCTTGTGAAGGTGTCAACGATCTTTGCTCCCATTGTTCAACCCATTCTGTATTTTCACATGCTTCCCAATCTCCTGAGATGCAAAACTGGCAAAAACATGCAAGCTCCCTTGTCTAGATAGTCCATGTGCTTGCGGTCGAACTCCAAAACAAATTCCATTTAGTAGATCCACTAATTGTCTCACAGTCAACTCTAGCTACAATGTTATCTTCTTCAACCAACCAAAAGAATTGATGAACTCTAGATTACTCACTCAAACCAGGTGTAGATAATATTGTATTACACCAATCAACAATCCCACGTGCATCTTTAAATTTTACTTCATCTTCAAATTTTAATTATTCTCTAGCAAGAATTATTTTGACACACACACCAGCTCCATCATGTTCTCCTTTACCATGCCCAACTTCAAAAGAACTCCATATATGTTGGAAATTAAGTTCTTTATGAATCCTACTTAACCAATAGAACATTCAAGCATTTTTGAACTACCTCGTACAATTATCTAACCATATGAGGTGTTCTTTCATATGGACTCCTCTTTCTCTTAAATTTTTGTAAAATATACTGAAATAGTATTGAACAAACTCTGTTGAGTGTAATCGGTTATCACTCAAATAAAAATGATACTCCCTCAGAACTTTTCTATCATCTTCAGTGCTATTATTTGCATGTCTATAAACAATATGGACAAACATAGCTACTTGCACTAAATTATAATACTGTGATTGAATTTCCTCTTATGGAGCTAGAGTATAATTTTCTGCAAAATCAACCATTGAAAGTATAGCACCAATTGGAAATGTATTTCTACATGTGTGAAATTGGCCATCAAGCCATGGAGCATGTTGAGAGTGCATGATATATTTTTGTACTATCTTATTCTTAAATTCACTCATGAATGCATGCACACTAACTTTTTGTGTAACTAAATCACAATGCTTTCCTATTTTTCCATCTTTTAAAGAATAGTGAACATTCTTAAATATTTTAACTTATACTAATTGTTGTCCCAAATCATTACCAACACTTTCATGCATACAAATTGCTAAGAATGAAAGGTTTCCACAGTCAATGCATTGTCTAGAAATACAAGAACTTAAATAAAACAATTTACCAATAGATCTTTCACAAATAAAACTTGAAATAAACTCCCTTATTGCTTCAGGTGGCATATTAATACCGCATTCCTGTATAATCATGTTAGTATGCAAGGTACAACATATATATCGAAAAAAATCATATAAATAATGAAATTGAACATGCGTTTTACAACAACAAGATATTTGTTGCTTATTAATTTTTACATACCATGGTTTACATTTTTCAAAAGACCTTTGACTTATTTTAATATTACCGGGTAACACTAAGTCACCACAATTTCTTTTATAAAATTCAGTTTGTGTTGTATCTAATAGGTGTTTTGGGTGAGGATCGCGAACTTTGGACCCCACCCTTAATTTTAAAACATCTCTAGCATTAGATGAAACCCTAGTATTATCATGCCAATATTTTTCAATCAAAGATTTAATTTCAACATTCAATTTCATATCAAACCTCAGGAGTCGACCACTGAAACTCCAACATTGGTTGATATGATCATTTTCTATAATTATTCTTTTTTTTGCCACTCTTAGCAATGTTTTAGGATTTATTTTTAAAACTTCACTAATATTTCTTACCATTCTTTTATTCAAAGTTGTTTTATTAACTATAGCAGTTGTTATAGCTGTTCTTCCTGCATTTTTATCTTTAGATCGACTATTTTTTCCAATTGATTGAATGGAACTAGCAACAGTACACATAGCATGTTTTAATTAATGATTGATCTTTTCTTTTTGGTTTAACAAAAAATCTTAACCTTTTCATTATTTTCCTCATTTTTTGCATTCTCATCAATTGCATCATTAGTTGACATTGAGTTGTATTTTTTTTTACGATAAAAGAATTCATTGTATATTTTATTTGTATGTGTTCTTATTTGCTTCCAAGAAATTTGACCAAGAAGATTATCAAAAACACCACTTTCAATTTAAAATAAAGTATTTTCATTAAATTCAACATCACATTCTAGATTTTCATCTTTATCTTCATTTTCATTTTCAACTTCAAAATGATTTACATTTTCATCTTCATTTTCATCAACAAAATGGTTTTCATTTTCATTTACAGCAACAAATGGTTTTCATTTTCATTTAAATCAACAAAACGGGTTTTTTTTTCATTTTCAATAAAAGGATTATTCTCAATTTCATTTTCAACAAAAGTATCATTCTCACTATCATTTTAAACAAATTCTATAAGATTTTCATCTCTCTGAATATTATCAATGTCAACATCGTTAAGTCCAACATCTTGTAAAATTTGTACATACAAATTTACCATTTCATTAACATGTGGATTTGAAGACGTACCTGGATTTGTGCATATTGAAACATTATCCATAGCATTGAAAGAGGGATTTGAAGACATAGTAGGACCTGATTGTATAATCATATTCTTCTCCAAATTGACTTCTTGCAAATTCGCTTAATCTACAACCATAGTCTACTCTATGTTTTCATCTTCAATAGTTGTGGAATTGGATGCTCCCGCAACATTCATTGATTTAATTCTCATTCTTCTTTCTCTTTGTCTTTGTCTCTCCTTCTCTTTGTTTGCTTCAATTTCTGTAGGATTCAATGTCTTCCTCCTCTTATTACAACATTTATTTCCCATGATTATAAAATTCTCAAGCACAAATGAATGTAAATAGTGAAATTCTTCAAAAAAATCGTTTCAAATTGCAAGTTCAAGACCTAAAAGGACTAAATTCTTTCTCTTGTGTTCCTCAAAACAAATCATGCCTCCTTTGAAAAGATCAATTCATATTGCAATTTTAAGACCTTTTCTTCTTTCTTTGAAAAAATGGGATCTCTCCTTTGAAAAAAATTATCAAAAAAGCAAGTCACCCCCTGCAAAAGAAATGCTCAATGAAAAAAATAGACCAATTTTACTATTCTCGACCGTACATGTGAAGTTGCAGACTTCACAATAAAAATTCATAGTAAATTAAATAACACAGTTGAAGAGAAATGGGATCCCGATTATAAAATGGGATCCCGTATTATTAAATATGGGATCGCGATTTATAATCAAGATCACATTTTTTTTAATTTGAATTTTTTTTGGCCTTGTGGTCGGGGTTTTGCTTCGGATTTTGGTTCCGGAAAAGCATTCGGAGTCCGAACCTAGGCCTTCAACCTGGTTTGACCTACGAGTTGAAGGTTCTAACAATGTTAGGGAAAAAAATCGAGTTTGGACATATGGCTGATGACTTTTTTTGCAGAATTTTTTGATGAAAATAAAACCCATTTTATATGAGACAATGCAGATTTTAAATATGTAATTTTTTTTACAATTGGATTATTTTTTATATTTTTCAATTAATTTATGATGAAATTGGTCCATAAACTTTAAATATCAGTGTTTTTTACTATTTTAATAACTTTTGATCAACATAACATTTTGAAAAATGGATTGCACAAGGGAAAACTTCAGACAATTATTTTCAATTTAAAAAAATAAAATACAAATATGCCTAATAAAAATTTAACAAAAAAATAAAAATAAATAAAAAATTACAAAAAAATATCCAGGGCATGCCTCAGTGAGTCACAAGTCTTTTCCCAAAAGGATTTAGAAAAATATGATAATTTAAGTCAAAATATGGATGTCGTACACACGCATGGTATGGTAAAAAAAAAAGACTTTTAAATAGTGGTTTTTATAAATGCCTATTGAAACTCAATTTGTACAATGTGGGTATTGAAATAAATTAAATATTTAGAAACTAGACTCCGAGTACTACATTTTATGATTACTGACTTGTTTGAAGATTTCATGTCTAAGTGCTTCAAATTTTAAGGTCAAATGTATCAAACTCTGAAAATTAGGGAGAACACTTCCACTTTTTGACCAAAAAGTGAACTTAACTTCTTGCAAGCACCCTTTAATCCATGTTTCATATTCTCCATGATTTCAACAATATCTTGTTTCACTGGTATAGTTTGTTGTTATTTTTTGTCTACAAGTTTTCCATAACTTCTAAATTCTATAAAAATTCTAGAATAAGTAACATTTTATCACCATATTCCTGAAAGTACAAATTGTTAATTTCTAGAGGATAAATATTCCATGGATTCTCCAGTTTCTCGGTTGATGTGTATTAGATAATATTTTACAGTATAATCCTAATAAGTTAAGATTTAAAATATTGGACACATTTTTTAGAGTTTTTAGAAGAAACCATTTAAATTTTTAATGATTAAATATTCTTCAGATAGAAAATTAAACTTACATTTTTAAACTATTTCATCCAAAGATATGTCAATTTAAGCTTATGCTCGATTTTTTTTATGTTCATGGACTAGAATAAGTAGCATTTTATCACCATGTTCCTAAAAGTACAAATTATTAATTTCTAGAGGATAAATATTCCATGGATTCTCCAATTTTTCTATTGATATTTATTAGATAATATTTTACAATATAATCCTAATAAGTTGAGATTTAAAATATTGGACACATTTTTTAGAGTTTCTAGAAGAAACCATTTAAATTTTAATGATTAAAAATTCTTCAAATAGAAAATTAAACTTACATTTTTAAACTATTTCATTCAAAGATATGTCAATTTAAGCTTATGCTCGAATTTTTTTATGTTCATGGAGAAGATAAGTTAGAGATTTTTCTATTGAGCTTTTCACTCCCTCTCGATCATTCAATTCAAATTTAGATTTGAGTTCATATTTAAAATTTCCAAATCACATCCATATGAACAAAAAATCTACTGTCAATTCATTAATAATGCATCACTTGATACTCATTCTGAATAGTATTTTACACATTTTCAAAAATATCGACATAGCCACTAGATGTATGATGATGATATCAATTTTAAAGCTTGTGCTTAGTAAGAAATGTTTAGTCCTTTATACATTATTTTTTTATACCAAAAAATATATATTTATTTTAAAAATATGTTCATTTATATAAGCATATGTACATACAGAGATTATAAAATTATAAAAAATATTTCAATCTTTTTTTAAATGTATATTTAAAATATTTAAATATACATATAAGAAGCATAAGCATATTTAAATATACTTTTAAATATATTCCCAATTAATTCATATGGTATAATTATCAAAGGTTTATATATAATTACATTTATATCAATTCAACTTTTTTTTTATCTAATTATTCATACAAATTATTTATCCAATTGATCCTTATAATTAAATAGGCTTAAAATAGGTTATATATTTAGTTTTAGACCTATTTTATTTATATTTATTTTTCTATATTGCTTTACTCATTATGAATCCGTTTTAATCTTATCTAGTCTTTTGTTTCTGCTTTGTACTTATTCTTGACATTGTCAATTTTTTTGGCTTTTAATTATTTCCTTTATCCTTGAACCATATGCAACATTCCCTCTATTTCCTCTCTCTTTTTAGCTTTTTTCTGTTATGCAACAAACCATTTTTGCTCTCTATCTCCCTATTAATTTGACGATGGACCTTGGAGTGTGATCCAAAATATTGATTAAAAAATCCAAGATAATTGAATCTAAAAATAATAATGGAAACCACTATATATCGTCCATGATTTTCAAAATAATATTATCAGATTAAAAAAATTAAACCTATATAATAAAATTTGTTACCTTTTTATTTCCACTTTAATATATCCAATAATGGGATTTGTATAAAATAGAAGGAAGATCCTTTTGAGGAGTGCATCTTCTTAGTGAAAATTACTAAAGATCAATTTTCATGGAGCTAGAGTAATCTTGAGGAGAGATTGGAGTTGGAGGAGTGCTATGAGATTGAATAAGAAGTGCAGTGCTAATTTACTCCAAAGCCTTTAACCATTCTATAATCAGTTTTCTAAAAAAGAAAACCTTATTTTGAAATTTCTAATTGGTGATTGAAAGAGATTTTAAATATACAATTAAAATGGATTCAATGTTAGCACTCAATGCAATGAAGAAATATTATTAGAATAACAAATTGAATCAAACCATTTTCTAACATTAGGATGTTGATAGATAAATCTCACAATGTATACCTCCAATCTCCTTTACATACATTTCCAATGAAAACTTTCTATTAGTCATGTTTGTAATATATGGGCTAATGTCTCCATTAGTGAGGATCTTATAGTATTTATAGGTTCATATTAAAGGGTACATAGCCTTATTTCCCTTCTAATTAGGTATTAAAACCATGCTAAAGGATTATAGAGTGGGGTTAGGGAAAAACAATTTCATCTTGTTGCAACAGTCCTTCCCTTGTTTTTAGTTCAATTTTCCATTTGTAGGATATTAAAGATTGTCACATTGTTGTTAGTTTCATTTTTTTTTAGAAGACAATTATGATTGAATAAGTAGCGTATATTTGATTCAATTTTAATTCAACTTTTATATATAAACATTTCCATTAATGATCAAGAATAATGAGTTTTGATTAAATTATTGTTTTGTGTTTTGATGATTTGCATATCATCATAGAGTTTTTTAAATTGATTAGTTACTTCAATTGGTACCAAAGTACTAGAAAGGAGGAGAAAAGTGGGGATAATTTGGTCACTATTCAAATCAAGAAGGAGAGAATAATTCCTATGTAAAGGATTAAATCTTGATCATAAAATTAAGAGAAAATTTATATTCTATTCATAAGGGTATAATCAAAATCACTTAGCTTTATTGAGAGAAAATTGGTGTGCTTGGATTTTGGCACTCACATCTCACATAGAGGGGTCACAATTTGTGACAAGAAATCAAGAGTCACTATTTATATACATATTAACATCACTCGATGTGAGGTAGGGATGAGGATCTATTTGGGAGAGAGGAATATCATTGTGAATAAATTATCTTGTTATGTGATAGAAAGGTATGCTTGACTTATGCATTCTCTCCAAGCATATGAAGAATATGATTGTTGGATTGTCAATGCATATGATACATTATAAAAAATATATTCATAGGAAGTTTGAAGGACATAGGCTTGCATAATTTTACTTTTTATGAGAAAAGATTATATTTGTAGTATTTTAAAAAATATATAAATAATACATATGAAAAAAATAGTTAGTATGAAGGGTAATGTGTGGTTTAGAATTTTTTTTGATAAAGACTATTAAAAAACTAAGATTAATTCATATTTTTAAATTGATAGGAGAAGTTAACTTCTATTTTGTAAAGTAATATATTATATTTGTTTTGAGATAGAAAATATTGTGAGTACATCAAGACTATTGAGTCTTATTATTGATGAAACTATAATTTCTTACTCAAGTAAATGTATGCAAACTTTATTAAAATCTAAGGATGTGTGCAAGTTTGTTAGTAAAAGTTATGAGAAACCTAAGGACATTAATTTATTAAACAACCAATAGAAAAGGAAACTTAAGAAAAATGAACAAAAGGATTTTTATTTTTTTTCTAATTCATGGTGCAGTCATTCAATCAATCTTTTCTAAGATAATCAGCTTTGTACATTCAAAAAAAGCATGATGTATTCTTGTAATGCATATAAAGTTGCTTATACATATCTAAATTAAAAACAATGAGAAAGTATTTTGAAAGTATTAAAATGAGTCCAAATGAATCAATAAATGAGTTTGTCACAAAAGTTGAATGGTTCATGATAAATCAAAGGATATTTTTAGAAGATATTTGACTGATCAATTTGTTATTGAGAAAATTTTAAGAATTTTCCTCCAAATTTTGATAATGGTAAACATCTCCTAGTAGAAATCTCAAAATATATTACATATATGTACATTTATTAATTAAGTGGCATTAAATTGAATGCAAAATAACAAATAAATAAATAGTGAAGAATCTTTAGAGTAAGATTTTTTATCTAAGGAAACAATTAGTGGTAAAAATAATCCTTTCTCTAAGGTTTATAAAAAATTGAAAATGGAAATGACTATTGTCCCCAAGGTGAGCATAGAGGCGAGTCTAGTCACAACTCAAAGATAGGGGTTTTGATAAAAGAAAAGATTTTGGTTTCTATATAAGAAGTACCAATTATAGAGGTAGGTTGAGGTAGAGGTAAGGATATTAGTAAAGAAGAAAGACACATATACCATTTTTATTATAATAAAATTGGCCATTATGAGTCTAAATATTATTATTCCTAATTATGTAGCCAACATTTAACAAACTTTGATTACCATATGAGGCTCTATGAAAATATAATTTGAATGATCTAATAAGTAGTAGAAATCCATTTTATAATGTTTCTAATGGAAGATGCATGGTTAAACCGATGAATTTCATGAACATGAACAAGCATCTATGCTCTTAATATGTACTTGCATTGTATTATTTTCATAGTTTTATTATAAGCGTCCATACTTTGCTATATAATTATTACATATGAAAATGATTAAATTTATTATTTTATGATCACATGTTTCTAACATAATCTTTCTTAAAATGATTATAAAATATTTGAGACATTCCACATGATTTAACTAATAATGATTACATTTTCCTTACATGTTCTAAACATGCTACTTTCCTTACAAGATACTCCCTACAATTCACATATTGACTAACATTTTTGTCACATCTATTATTAAATTCTCTATTTTCCCATGTTTACATTATTATCATGTCTATTGTGCTAGCTTGTAGAATTTTACACAAACTAAATTGATTCATGTTACGTTTATCATGTTTGTATCTAACACTCGCAACAATAAAAAAATTATGATCTAAATGGAAATACCTCACATTTCATATATCTTACAAGATAACTCTACTTAGCACTACATGCCTATGTTTCTTGTCTTAATGGCACCATAATTATAGGTATATTGTTGCTTATCATTGTCATGCACATTCACGAGAATAAAATAAATATCTTCTTTATGGTATTGCATGATATTTGTTTTGCATATTTTTATTTTATCTCCTTCCATCTATTCATATTCCTTACATGTGAGCAATTGTAGGGCTCCAACATTTCTCATTGAATATTTTTCTTTAAGAGAAACATCTTTATCCCACCTTAATTACCTTTTTTTCTTTTTCTTCTTATTCGTTGTGGATAATAGAATACTATTTTAAATTACATTGGTAGACCTTTATGCCACATGTTTTTAGTCTAGTACATATTCAACTTAAAGTAAGTACATAACTAAAGCATTATCAATTCCTATCTACATTATTTCCAAAAAATGAACCCAATATTTTAGCTTATCCACTTTTTTACCATGATTACAAAAGATGATTTCAATCACTTCTACAATCCAAAAATGACCAACTTTCAAAATTCAAATTTAAATTTATTGCTAAATTTACCCTCCCCTGTCATCATTACTTGCTAATTCAAAAAGTGTAACCATTTCATTTTTTTTGTAGACATCGTGGGACATAACTAAGATGAGAATAATTTAGTAAATGACAATCCATCTAGCATTATTGGTTGAGATTTGGAGGTTTTGTACTTTATGTACATGTTTATATGTTTGACGTTATTTTGATAATGTTTTCCTCAAGAAATATACCTTTCGAGACTGATCAATACCATATAAAAAACAAACTTTTAATATTTTTTATATAATTTGATAATTTTGATATTTATAAGATATTCGACATAACTCTGATTAATTAATCTTAATCTATTAGAAACCTTTGAAAATATTGAAACACACTCAAGAAATGAACAATATATTATATTATTTAGTCTTAATGTACTAAATACAATAGTACTGCATTATATAGATACTTCAGCTATATAAGACCGCAGCAACTTGATAAAACCGAGAAAAAAAGACGTTGAAATAAAATAAGATTGAACTGTGATGTTTCTTCAATGCCAAGATTCACAGATAAATGTTGAAATAAAATAAAATGTACACTTAAAAACCAACCTTCTAGTCATATATTATTGGTATAACAAATAGAAGCCAGGAAAACGGGCATCAATTTCACTTCTAAGACGACGAGGGAGCAGAAATGGCAGACCACCCAGAAAAAGAAGTGGCAGACCACAAGGAGGGAGTTGTGGTGGGAGACGAGGAGGGAGAAATGGCGGGCGACGAGGAGGGAGAAGTGGCCCACGAGGAGGGAGGAGTGGCAGGCGACGAGGAGGGAGGAGTGGCGGGAGATGAGGAGGGAGATGAGGAGGAAGTGGTAGGGAGAAGTTGATATGCAGGTGTTGGAATTAGCCGGGAATGCGAGGAGGGGGGGGAAGCGCCAGGTGAAGAGGGGGGAGAAACGCCGGGCAACGAGGAGGGCGAAGTGGCGGGCGACAAGGGGGGAGAAGCGCCGTTGTTTGGCTGCAGGGCTGGATGAATGTGGGGCACCACACCGCTTTGGGGAATGATCACATTTCTAAAAACTTGACTCAGATCGTCATCATGCATCACAGCCAATAAAATATGCCGAGGAATTATCCTCTTCTTCTTCAGCTGCACCGTCGCATGCCCGGCTAATTCCAACACCTGCACACCCACAATAAATGAATACGTCAACTCTAAAAGTCGGAATGGGAAGCAACGAGAAAGGCTGTTAAAAATATACCTCAGTTGCGAGGTACTCCATGGTGGCGGCGAAAAAGACGGCAGCGTTCCATCCATTCTACTGACGGGAAATTAAAGCCCGGCCCTCTCGCTTTTGGACACCCTCCTCCTCCTAACGCCTTGCCTCCTCCCTCCCATTGACGACTCCATTCTCTCAATCTGCAGAATAAGTTAAACCACATTTACTGGCCTATTCGACAATCTGGTGAGGTAAAAAGTTACACTACGCATTCAATGTTGAACAGAATTACTAGGCTATGCCAGACACAACAAAATTATAGTGAATGGACAGTATCCTGGTCCTACTTTGCATGTAAACAATGGCCTGTCTTCCCACTCACTGCTTTTTATACTCCTTGCGCTCTGGGTGTAGATTGATTGACACAGCCCGATTTACTCTGCAGCTTGATCACGAGTTCAAAAACCAAGGTGGAGATTTTGAATGATATATAATAGCAAAAGCTTTCACGTTCTAATGGCAACGCCTTTCTCCTACTTGGTAGATACAATACGGAGCTCTAGCATAACCCTCTTTTCAGACAAATTTCGATGTGACGGCTGAGCAAGGATCGACTTGATTTATACTAAAATGAGCAAAGAGTGATTTTGATTCATACTAAAAATTTCTGACCAATACCACGTCATCTCGATAAAAAAATCATTCTTTTGAGAGGGAATTTCCTACATTCTATTTATGAATTCTTCCAATCATTATCCCTCTAATATTTGAACGAAGTTAATAGAAAAATGTTTATTTGGGATTGTTAATATGATATTTTGGTCTTTTCTTAGTTTATATAGAATATGATATAAAATTAGCATAGATATTTTAAATATAGTTATTGAAAAATGTTGAGAGATATCAATTTAGAATTATCTTATTTATTTAAAAGTAATTTTTTTATTGTATTTTTTAATTATTTCATTTATTATCTATGGAGACACAAATTTAGTATATCATATATTTTGCAAATATTATATACATTACCAAATCTAATATTTTGATATTTAAGTAGATATTAAATTTAAGGTAAGTGGTAAGAATTTTTGTTAACACACTCACCCATTACACTTTGTCCCTTGGTGTCATTGCATAATGCCTATCTATTTTGTTTGACAATAATAATTTGATGAAAAATCTAGATTTAAGATATAATATTTTAAGTAGTAATTAGATTTAAATAATTATGAGTATATATATATATATATACGAATATTCAAATGATATAGCTCTTCTAAAATATTGAATGTTGATGTGATCATTTGATTCTCTAAAAATCTTTCATAATCAAATTTTGAATATAGATATGAGATCTAGATTATGAATTTATAATAGATGTGTATTTAATGTTGACTTTGCTTCAAGTGTGATTGAACATATTTTTACTATGCTTTAGCACAAATCTATTTCCTTTTTGTCCACCTTCAAAGCCTTTGCTCTTACATCACTATCTAACTTAGTGTTAGTATAATTTAATGATTCCCTTTCAAATGTTTTGTGCTAGGCTTGACGTATGGAACCTTCATAGTTCTTAGTTGAATATTTGGTGTAGAATTCACTAGCATCAAAACTTCAAAGACATGGGAATGCAAGATACCTAAACTCTAGAATATGTTCATATGATGTAAATTGCTTTCATATGGTCTAATATTCTTTGTTTATTTTCAATGATGAGAAGGTCTATCAGATTAGATCCAAAGATGATGTTATACTGTGGGCATATATCACATTTTTTTATTCTGAAACATGCATCACATTTAATGCTTCACATACTATAGGATTAAAAAAAATGAATTTCATGAATTTTCTACCAAGGTGGTTAGATGTACAAGTTTTTATATTTTTTAAAAGTTATAATAAAAAATTAATAATTAATTATTTACTTGAAAAAAAATATAAAAAAATATGCATCACATCGAGACATGAGTCCTTTACTTATATCAAAAATATAATAAAAAAATATTATCATTTTATTGTGGTTAGGGTGGTCAAATAAACACCTACTTCTTATTTTTTCCCTGAAATTTAAGTACTACTACATTGAAATTTTAAATTTTCACCAAATAGATTTTTTTTTTTCTAAATAAACCTAGTTGTTTAGAAACTACATTCAATTTTCTAAAAATTATATTCTTACATATTTTTGAACTAATATATATAACTTATTCAAATTTTTATGTCAAGTTGCCTAACTCTAATTTTTTTGAATTTTATTTCCACTTAAGGGCCTATTTTTTCCATGATGATCCTGCACATAGCCAAACATGAAAGTGAGATCCTTATTGGTGCCTTTCTAAGGTCACATAAAAAATTTTCATTCTCAAACATGATATTTTGCATATTCCGGGAGAGATTACAATAGATGTCAAAGAGGCTATTTAGTTAAATTGAATTCTTTCCTCAAACACTAAAACTTTGGAGTGGAGAATTATTCACACAAGAACTTGAGAGTTTGCGTCAACTCTTAATTTCCATAATCACTTGTTGAGATTAGACCATAAGATATTACTAATATTTTTTAAGAGAGAAGAAAGAGAAGTATCTAAAAGAAGTATAATTCTAGCTAGAGGATGTTATTATGGGCTAGCGAGCATAAATATTGTAAGATAGAAATTTTTCGTCGCTAGGGTTTAACACATAGGACAAAAATATTCTATGCTTCACATTCAAGGGAAACCTAGAGATCTCTAATCAAGGGTAAAATAGGACAAATAGATCTTGCAATAGGGTGTCCTAGGGTCTAATTTATGATTAGAAAAGGGGTTCACCACCAAGCTAGGGCCTAGAAAGACTAATGAAATGCAAGATCTAATGCTTAAACCTAATGGTGCATGAAACTTGAATGAATGACCTAGTAATGCATATAAATTGGAATAGGAATCTAAGAGATTAGAGGTGTGCACCCGAGTTCCTGAAAGAGCTTGAATGAAGTCTTGAAATGCTAAAAACACTAATTTTAATGATGTGTGGGACTCATACAAGTTAGCTTAGGTGATTTAGTCCCATACTTAATTTTCTACAACAAAAATGGAATCTAACAGTGCTTATTTTGAATCTCCAGAAACCCTAAAAAATGACTATACATGGACTGATACACAAAAGGTGGTGTACATCACTGCCAGTGTGCTTTGTTTGAGGATTAAGATCTGGTTCTTCTCTCCAATATCTTCTCTTTCAGCCACACTTTATTTCTCGATTTGAAACTTTGATTTTGAATCTGTAAAAGACTTTTCCTGACCTTGCAAGTGAGGAGACAACTCCAATACTTCCTTCAAGATTTTAACCTAATCTTTAAATATCCTTCAAGCTCCAAGACACCTAGATCAACAATCACACATGTAGAGAGAGAAAAACTTGTCGATTGTTAGGGATAGGAGTTTTCCTTAGTGAAAACCATTTAAGGTAATTAAATGAAATGATGAGATAAAAAAATAAGGACTTGAAACATGAAACACTGAACATGCACAATGATACCTTGAAGGATTTCTTGTAAATTTGTAATTTAATATGAAGTGGCTATGAAGGATGTAGATATAGATCTTGAAATAAGTGTTGAACAATGCTTAATCTTGGATCTTGAATGCAACATCACAACACTAGCTCAACAACATGCTTGGTGCTTGATAACTTTCACATGATGATGGATCTTGAATTTTTGGAACAATTGATGAAGAAATATGCCATAATTTTTTTTTAAATGCTCTAGAATACTCCCTTGATGCTCTTGTGAAATCTTGGAATGCTTAAGTCTTGAGTGCTAGACTTGATATCATAAAATAAAATATATTTTTATGTACAAAAGACTACTCAAAACACCATAGAAAGAAAACAAACTCAAAGGTTAATTCCTTCCAAGACCACAAGTATATATATATATATATATTATAGTCAAAGAATAATTTTTTTAGATAATAATAGGTTCATAGACCAATAAATTACCCTCCAAAAAAATTGACTTTCTATTTCAAAATAAATCAACTAGTATTCAATACATAATATCAAACACTTAAAATAAATATTACACATCATAGGAACATAGAAATTGGTTGTCAATATATGAACTCAAAAAAAAATTCTTTATTTCAATTTTTTAAAAATTTGCAAAGCTCATAGACTTACAATCATTTTATATAAAAAATATTTTATCTCTAACTACTTGATGATGGTCAAGCTGCTTGAAATCACACAAATCACAATAATAGATACCAACACAGAAGTTGCAAGACATGAAAATAATCCACTTCCAATTATTTTTAGATAATGAAATTTCATATTCAAAACTTACATGCTACAACCTCATGGGCTTGATTCATTACAAAAAAATAAACTCTGAAAAGAGAATAGATTATTCAGAGCCACAATCTGCACTAGTGGAGCCACCTTCTACAACCCCCACTTAACCATTTTTATTTTACCCAATAACTTCACTAGAATGTTCTAGAAAGTTCAACTTTCCCTTTTTGTTTTGGCACCAAAAGTCTTGTCGTTTGATTTTTGGCCTAGGAAGAAATTTTCATGAAATTCATTTTTTAGAGGGGAAACTTCACGAGGCCATAACTTTTGATGGATGGGTGTCTGATTTTCTATTAGTCCATATTTTTGGAAATCTCTTGAAGAGATCTATAGCATGCAAACCCACCATAGGTTGGTTCACCAAAACTTTTGAGCTATTTCGGGGCCTCTAAAGTCTTCATATCTAAAATTGAAGTTGCATTGGAGAAATTTCTCGGGACAAAAACCTTAATATCTCCTAAACTATGCAGGGTATTGAGGTGATTATTTTGTGACCAAATTTTTTTCTTCAGTTTTTCTCCTTGGGGTAAATTTTCAGGTCCATACAAGCCCATTTAGGTGGACTTACTGAAAATAGTAAGTGCCCATTTTTTTCTATTTTGGCTGCCTAAATGTCTTACACCCCTCAAGTGTCATCATGAGACTCAAAACAACTAAATATTTTATTTATTTATTTTTAATGATCTGCAATATTTCCCTACACCATAGACACTCCTGCATCAAACACCCAAGGTAATTTGAAAAGTGACCCTATTACGTCTCAGGAGTTAGAGAGAAACCAAGATGGTTAACCTTGGCCTCTCACAACCATGATGATTCTTCAATAGTCCTTCCTCTCAATTTCACCAAGTACTCTCCATATTGCATGTTTCTTATGCTTCTACCCACATGGCTATCTAATATTTCTCTTATCTCTTCCTTCTTTGAAGAAGGTGCTAGAATTTTCCATAGTTTTTTATCGGGCCCTCCTTTATATTAATTTCATGATACTCTATCAAATTGACAATGTTAAATAGAGGATAAATGTTTATTCCACTATGAAACTCTACCTCATAAGCATTTCCTGAATCATGCTTCTTTAACATCTTGCATGGTCCAAACTTCTTCATCTTGAACTTTTTGTATGTACCAACTGGAAACCTTTCCTTTGGGAAATGAACCATGACCTCATCTCCTACCTGGAATTCCTTATACCTCCTTTTCTGATCTTCTTGATCTTCTTGATCTTATTGATATGTTTCTTCACCTCTTCATGCAAATTATTCAGGTGCTCAACAAAATTTTCAGCCTCAACACTAATCTTCTCCCCCTTATCCATCTTTCCTAGTTAAGAAGTAGTTCTTGGACTACTCCCATGCTCAATCTGGAATGGTGATTTACCAGTGCACTCTTATTGAAAAAAATATTATAAGAAAATTCTTCTTGTGGTATAATCAAATCCCATCCCTTAGGCTTATCTCCCACTAAGCATCTTAGTAGGTTACCCAAAATCCTATTCACCATCTTTTTTTTCCATTAGTCTACATGGATGGTGTGCAAAAGTGAACTTCAAATCTGTCTTCAACTTCTTCCATAATGTCTTCCATAAATAACCAATAAATTTGGTATCTTTGTTTGAAACTATACACTTTGGTAGACCATGTAGTCTCACCGCCTCTCTGGGTATATGCAGGATCATGATGGGCCAAAAAGTGGTGATATCTAAGTGATATGATGGCCCATGTGGCTGATGACTTTTTTTTTGCTTAAAATTGATGAAATGAAAAGGTTTTCTAAAGGATATTATCAGATTTCCACCAATATAAATTATTCTTTACTTTAAATTTCATAAATAATTATTATTCATTTTCTATTTGAATTACGACTAAATTCCTGATTGATAGGCTGATTGAAAAAATCTATAGCTTTCAAACGGTATCACATTTTTTGAATAAAAAATATGAGTCACATTATATGGTTCACATACTATAGGATTTAAAAAATAAATGAATTTCATGAAGTTTTGACGAAGTTAAGGTGGTCAAATATATGAGTTTTTATATTTTTTAAAAGTTGTAATAAAAAAATCATAATTAATTATTTACTTGGAAACAAATTACAAAAAAATATGCATCACATCCATAAATAAATCCCCTACTTATGTATAAAATTTTATAAAAAAATATTATCATTTAATTGTGGTTAGGGTGGTCAGAAAGACACCTACTTCTTATTTTTCCCCTAAAATTTAAGTACTACTGCATTGAAATTTCAAATTTTCACCAAACAAATTATTATTTTTAAAATAAACCTAGTATTTTATAAACTACATTCAATTTTCTACAAATTCTATTCTTACATATTAATGAAATAATAAAGATAAATTATTCAAATTTTTACATGAATTTTCCTAACTTTGATTTTCTAAAATTTATTGCCACTAAAGGGCTTGTTTTTTCCTTGATGATCCTACACATACCCCTCTTCAAAAAAAAAAATTGCAACATGAACAACATCACTGGTTTTATGACCTAGAATGAAATTTTTAATGTTTTAAAATCTATCCACCACCACAAATATGGAATCATTCCCTCTATGTGTCCCTGACAAGCAAAGAAAAAAATCCATGCTAATAAACCCCCATGACCTCTCAGGTACATGTAATGGCTGATACAATCCATTATTCTGACTTGTTCCTTTCACCATCTGACATAATTTGCAACTTTGTAAAAACTTCTTTACATCTTGTTGTAACTGTGGCCAATAATAATTCTCACTAACAAGAGCAATGGTCTTATCGCGACCAAAATATCCAACCAATCCTCCACTATGGTTCTCCTTGATTAGATTCTCTCTCATAGAACTCCTTGGAATACACAATTTGCTTCCTCTAGACAATATCCCATCTTCGATTAAGAAATCCAACCATCTCATCCTATCCAATGTAACAAGTTTCGAACAAGACTTCCAAGCTTCTGCAATGTCTAGATCTTCAAGATAGAAATTCTTGAGTTCATTCAACCCAACAATATCTATATTCATTTCTATCAATATATTTCTCCTTTTACTCAAGGCATTTCCAACTCTATTTGACCTTCCACTCATGTGCTTCAAAAAAATATATAACTCTACAAAAACTCAACCCACTTTAAGTGCCTTTCATTTAACTTTCCTTGAGTATTGAGATACTGCAAAGCTTGGTGATCAGTATATAAAACAAATTCTTTTGGAAAAAAATAGTGTCTCCATTTCTTTAAAGCCTAAACTATAGTATACAATTCTTGATCATAGACATGTAGAATATTTCTTCTTAGCATCATTCAATTTCTCACTAAAATAGGCAATAAGTTTACCTTCTTGACTCAAAACAACTCCTATGGAAGTGCCACTTTCAACACAATCTACTTGAAAGACCTTATTGAAATTTGGAAGTGCAAAAATAGGTTTCTCTGTAACTTTCTTCTTCAACATATCAAAAATTTTGGCTACTCCTATAGTTCACTTAAACTCTTTTCTATCCCCTCTCATTGCTTCAATTAGAGGTGCACAAATACTATTGAAATTTTTAATAAATGTTTTATAAAAAATTGCAAGACCATGAAATGATCTTACCTCTATAATTTTCCTTAGGGTAGGCCATTCGATGATAGATCTCACCTTCTCAAGATCCATTTTAAGACCCTATGTTGAGACAAAAAATCCCAGATACACCAAATCTCTCTTCAAGAAACTACATTTCTTCAAATTAATCAACAAATTCTTCTCCCTTAGCTTCTCAAAAACTCTTCGTATATGTATCAAGTTCTCCTCCAATGTCTAACTGAAAATCAAAATATAATCCAAATAAAAAATACCAATTTTCCCTAAAAAATCTTTCAATACCTCATTCATAAGCTGCATAAATGTGTTTGATGCATTGGTTAGACCAAAAGTCATGACTAATCACTCGTATAAGCCCTCCTTGGTTTTAAAGGTTGTATTCCATTCATCACCTTCTCTAATTCATATTTTTTGATATCCTCTTTTCAAATCTATCTTTGTGAAGTACTTAGTGCCACTCAAACAATCCATAATGTCATCCATTCTCGACAAGGGAAATCTATACTTGATGGTGATCTTGTTGATGGATCTAGAATCTATACACATCTTCCATTCCCCATCCTTCTTTGTTGCTATTACTATAGGTATGACACATGGACTCAAACTCTCTCTGATCAATCCCTTTCACAATAAATCTTGCACTTGTTTTTTCAACTCTTCACTCTCTACTAGAGTCATACAATGAGTTGCCTTATTCAACAAACTAGATCTAGGAATCAAGTCCATTTAATGACTAATATTTGTTACTATAGGCAAACCTTTAGGTACGCTATAAAAATTAATAGCTTGAAACTCATTCAACAAATCTAAAACCTCTATATGTACCTCTGTAGTATCTTCTTTGTCTATTCTAGGGATCAATGAAAAACACATATCCTCATGCCTCATACCTTTTAGGAACTTTCTTCCATGAACCAAAAAATTATTGCATTACTACATACCTTTTCTTCTACCTCTTTCAAGGTCTTCAACTTATGATGAACCCCATCCTTTGTCAAACAATAGGTGTTGGCATATCCATCATGTATTTCTCATGGATCAAACTACCATGGTCTACCTAACAACACATGACAAGCGCCCGTAGGCATAATATCACACAATACCTCATCATGGTAATTTTCAATCTTGAACTTTACCAAACATTGTTCATTTACCAAGGATTTATGGTCCTTTTGCAACCAAGCAATCTAGTATCGGTTTGGATGCCTTTTTTCTCTCCAACCACAACTTACTAACCATTTCTTTTGAAACAAGGTTATCAGTACTACCTCCATCAATAACTACATTGCAAAATTTTCTTACACACTAAAATCTAGTACAAAATAAATTATTGCTTTGATTTGATTCCTTCTCCTCATTTAGCAAGGCTCTTCTAATAACAAGAACCTCTCCTCTTTCTACATCCTTAGAATGTGAAGACTCAACATCTTCATCTACATGTACGACTCATGCATTACCCTCAAGTCTTCTATTTGTACTTCCTTGATGTCGACGAAACTCGTAGGCTCTATGTCCTTCTTCTCTACATTGGAAACAAGTTCCACGAAAGCCTCCTCTTCCCATTCCTCATATAGATCTTTCTCTTCCTCTTTGGTCTCCATTATTCTAATCATGAGGATGGTAGATGTTATCTCCTTTTTAGTTTTGGCTGCTACTAGAGCCTTCACCCTTCTATTGATCTTCATTTTGACCTTCATATGATCGTCCACCAATCTTTCCTCCACAACCTCCACCTCATTGCTCTCAAACTTCTTGTTCAGTCATTCTTCAACCTTTAGAGAAAACTGATAAGCATCCTCAATGGTGGTTATTCAAGTACCAATGCCAATTCTTCTTGTACTTGGCTTCAACCCATTAATATAATGAGCAACTTTGTCTTTATTCACCTCATAATGTCCTATCTGAATCAAGACCTTGTGAAATTCCTCTATGTATTCTTTTACCATCCTTGTTCCTTGCCTAAATCTCTGCATCTTTTTGAGCAACTCCAATTCGTAATCGACTAGAATAAATTATTTCTTCAATTTTGACACTATTCTATCCCATATGGAAATTTTATCTTTCCCTTGTCTTCCTCTTTCTAACTAGATGCCTTTCCACCATATACTGGCATGACCTTTCAATTTAGTCTTTGCAAACCTCACTCTATGAGGTTCTTCAATCTCCTCAAACTCAAAAAAATCCTCCATGTCATTGATCCAATCAATCAATTCTTTAGGATTCATACTTCCACTGAAAGTTGAAACCTCCATTTTAATTCTCTTCTCAATTCTTGAGATTGCTCACAACAATATTCTTTCTTTAGGATCCATTGGATCTTGCTCTTCCTCTTCCATTTCTTCTTTCATTTCATCTTCACTGTCATCTCTTCTTTGAACCTCTTCTTGCAAGGTTTCTAATTTCCTTCTAAGGACTCTGATTTCATCTCTAGGTGGATCTCTCCCTCCACCACCACGGCCTCTACCTATGCCATGTTGGGAAAGTCTTGGAGGCATCTTGAACTCAAACCACACTCACAAGTCCTGATGCAAATGCCTCACATTTGGTGTTGTGTTAAAGGCTCAAAAACTCCTACTTTGATACCATTTGATCGGGTCCAAGCCACTCGAAATCACACAAATCACAATAATAGATACCAACACAGAAGATGCGAGATAGGAAAATAACCCATTTTCAATTATTTTTAGATATTTAAATTATAGATTCAAAAATTTCATGCTACAACCCCATGGGCTTGATTCATTACAACAAAATCAACTTTGAAAATAAAATATATTATTCAGAGCTAAAATATGCACTATTGGAGCCACCTTCTACAACCCCCACTTAACCCTTTTTATTTTACCCAATAACCTACCTAGAATATTCTAGAAAGTTGAACTTTCCCTTTTGTTTTGTCGCCTAAAAACCCACTGTTTAATTTTTGGGCTAGGAAGAAATTTTAATGAAATTCACTTTTTAGAGGCGCAACTTCGCGGGGCCATAACTTTTGATCCAAGTGTCCAATTTTCTATTATTGCATATCATTGGAAATATCTCAAAGAGATCTACAGTGTGTGAATCCACCATAGGTCAGTTTCTCAAATTTTTGAGTTGTTTGGGGGCCTCTAAAGTCTTCATATCTGAAATTGAAGCTGCATTGGAGAGATTTCTTAGGACAAAAACTTTAATATCTCCCAAACCATGTAGGGTACTGAGGTGATTCTTTCATGATCAATTTTTTTTTCAGTTATTCTCCTTGGGGTAAATTTTTAGGTCCATATGAGCTCGTTTAGGCTAAATTATTAAAAATAGTAAGTGATCATGTTTTGCTATTTTTGATGCCTAACTATCTCACACCCCTTAATTACCACCATGGGAATAAAAAAAACTAGAGAAAATAAATAAAACATTGTTTGGGTGATGCAAGGTTGCCCTACACCGCTGGATCCTCCTGCATCACTACTCTATTCTAACATTAAACTATCATCAATTTTTTTTTTACAAAACCGATTGATTACTTATAAAAAGAAATTAATGTAACTAATTATTTTAATTAACCATTAAATAAAGGTTAAAAGAGTCCATAAAATTTCAAAAACATTAATGCTTTAATAACTTGAGGTCTTTAGAAAGAAAATGATTGGAAAAATTCAAATTTTGTGTTGACGTCACCTTATCTCTCCATCTGCATCATCTTTGTCTTTTATTAGAGGTTGAGGTATCTTAGCAAAAATCTTGGCCTTATAAACTTAAAATTCCTTAATAATGTGAGCTAGCAAACTATGCTTAGGAATGATGATTATGTTGGTTCTTAGTCTCCAAATCGCCTCAATGTTGCTTTGGATAGCCTCCAACTTATTTTGGAATGTGGTGAGATGATAGGGTGGTATTTATGTTTCTTAACTTATTCATCATAAAAAAAAATTCAATCATGTTATTATGAATATTTCCTTAATACTTTGAGTATTGATGACCTGTGAATCATCCCTCACTCGAATATTTGAATGATGGACAAGAAATCAATTAAAACATTCATTTTAATTTGGCCACATTATTTTAATAACTTGGTCTTTCCTTGGGATTTTTTGAGAGATACCAATCTCCATTCAATTATTTTCTTGCATAAAAGAACATATTATTATTAGCATTTTGGAGGATCTTTTGTGTAATTATCTTATCATCACCCATATATCAACCATCTCCCTTTTTAGGACTAGGTTTCATCCACCTTCTAAATCCTATTTCATATTTCATGGCTCCAACATCCTTGGAAGTATCTCTAAGCACTTAGCATGTATTGGAAAATATGTTGTAACATTAATTCTCACCATTTTTTGTAATATATTCATAAGGGGTAATGGGCCCACTAGTAATGGTAACTATGATTGAGGGGCATAAATATTTAACATTATTTTCTCCACACAACGATTCCTAAAATGAGATTATAAATGAGTGACCATTGGTATTATCCAAGTGGGAGCTTGGAAAGATGCAACATGTGTCTCTTGGTATCCTACCATTTATTGTATTTAATGTAATGTTTTGTTGGAAAAATAAGGATAGATAACTGAGAGGGGGGTGAATCAATTGTTACAAAATTTAAACTTATTCAACCTTTAATCTCAGATCTGATAATTAAAAGTTAAAGCATAAATAAATAACACATGAACACCAAGATTTTATATGTGGAAGCTCGGTTAGGGGAAAAACCACAGCGGATGTTAGTCCACAAGATTATACCCTGTTAGAAGTATAATGAGAAATGAATAAGGAATGCACATGCATTCAAACACACTACCTAGAGCTCACTGCCTTACATAAATAATCAAATTAAATCCATTTGATGAGGTCAAATTGAGAAATTAGCTTCTACAAAAGCCTGATGATAGTTGCGGTTAGGCACAAAAACAATTCACACTTCACTCAGTCTTCTTCACACTTTGCTTTGAAATCAAATGATCTGATCTTTATTTACACATCTCACATTCACACTTTGCATACATACATTGAGCATACACCACACCCACACTTCAAAATAAAGAAACAATCATTCTTATATATCTGCCACATGAATTTACATCAATAACTCTATAGACCATAAATAAAGAATAAATTACAACTGTTGCCCCAATTCATGAAAAAATATCAATGCACACAAACCTAAGTTGGTCACATCATAATGAATACCTAAATCAAAATCTTCAAACATGCCAAACAATAAGAGATTAATCCATAAGGATTTGTAACATGCTACCATCATCATGTCGACCAAGAACATGAAAACCTTGAGCAGATAAAGGAAAATATTCAATCACGAGCACACCGATCAACACAGATGAACCAAAATGATAGAGAACGATCTAGAAACATCACTAAACATCACAATAGCATACACAACAACTCAATTTACCAAAATTGCATTCTCTTCTTCCAGAAACACCTGGTACAGTAACAAAATAGTTGTAGGAACTCATAAACTCATAACTTGCTTCAATCTTGATGTGTACCATTAAAATTTTTGGAAAACATACTCGAGAGTATCAAAAACAAAACCTTTAATGCATGATGTTTGATTATCGATGTACACAACTTTCCACCATTCTGATCATCTCAGCTTCACAGACTACCTGCAACATATTTTTTTTAATTTTCTCAATATCCTCAACATTTACAACGTTCAGAAACATCAATGTTAATAGTGTTGACATAAACGAAAACCACATATCAGAAACACAACCACAACATCCAACAATCTCCCCCTTTGGCATTGATGGTAACACATGATGTGAAAAATACCATCAACACAACTAACTCTTCACATAGTAATCTTCTCCTCCTTTGTTGTACACTTCTCCCCTTTGGATTTTACAAGGTTTTTCACATTACACTTCTACCCCTTTGACATCAATGGAAAAAGGTACAGAAGTTTTGAATCACATATCATCTGAATCATGTGATTACTCCCCCTGAGTAGTAGCCACCACAACATCAATCTAAAACAAGATCTGATTGTAAGTGCATGGATTGATGCATAGACTTCCATCTTAGTTCAGATTAGGAGGGGAAATCACCCCTAACTTTCCTCTGAGATAATCAAAATTATCCTTAGGCAATGGTTTAGTAAAGATATCTATAGTTTGTTCCTTAGTGGGCACATATTCCAATCTGACTTCTTTATCACTCACTTTGTCTCTCAAAAATTGATACTTGATAGATATATGTTTTGTCTTTGAATGTAACACTAGATTCTTGGAAATTTTTATGGCACTTGAATTGTAATAGAATATAACAATAGGCTCATTATACTCAATTATGATATTTCTCAGCATCTATTTCATCCATAATACTTGAGTGAAATTGTTTGTATCAATAATATATTATGCCTCAGCAATAGATAAGGAAATGGAACTCTTCTTTTTACTTAGCCAAGACACCAACTTCTTCCCCAAGAAGAATGCACCACCACTTGTACTTTTCCTATCATCTACATCTCCTTCCCAATCTGCATCTATAAATGAATTTAGAGTAAGATCATCATCCTTAGGATACCAAATACCAAAATCAATTGTTCCTTTCAAGTATATGAAAATTATCTTTATTGCAGTCACATGTGATTCCTTTGGATCAACTTGATATCTAGCAACCATACATACAACATTCATAATTTCTAGTATGATATGAGACAAATATAGCAATCCACCAATCATTGACCTATACCTTGTTTGATTTGCCTTAGGAGAATCATCATTTTGTGTTAAGTTGCATCCGGTTACCATGGGTGTACCAACTAGTTTTGAGTCTTCGATGCCAAAAATTTTCAATGCCAAACTTTTTCAATAACTCTTACATATTTGAACTCAGGTATGAAAATTCCATCATCTAATTGAGCTATTTGCAATCCTAAAAATAATTTCAGCTCTCCTATCATTGACATCTCAAATTCACTTTTTATTTCATTAGAAAAATTCATGCATAAGTCATCATCACCTTTAAAAACAATTTCATCAACAAAGACTTCAATAATTAACTCTTTATCTTGATCCATCTTGAAATATAGATTGTTGTCAGTAGTACCTTTATTGAATCTAAGCTTCAACAAGTATTTATCCAGTCTTGCATACTAGGCTCTAGGGGCTTGTTTGAGTCCATATAGTGCTTTATTCAATTGTAAAACCATGTATTTTTCATCAGTCAATTGAAATCCATCCATTTGGTCAACATAAACTTCTTCTTTGACCTCACCATCTAGGAATGCTTACTTTACATCCATTTGATAGACTTTGTAATTATTGAAAGTAACATAAGCAAGAAATAACCTTACAACTTCAATTCTTTCTATAGGGGAAAACGTTTCTTAAAATCAATACCTTCCATTTGTGAGTATCCTTTACATACTAGTCTTGCTTTGTTTCTGACCAATTCTCCTTGTTCATTGAGCTTATTCCGAAAGACCCATTTTGTTCCAATCACATTTTTATCTCGATGAAGTCTGGGAACACGAGTCCATGTATCATTTTTCTCTATTTGCATCAATTCTTCCTTCATTTCTTCCATTCAATATTCATCTTTGCATGCTTCATTGACATTACTAGGCCCAGTTTGGGAAATCGGGCAATATTCTTCTACAATTATTCTTCTAGTCTCACACCTTTGTTCTTGTCTCCTATAATATGATTCTCAGAGAGATTTAGCTTTACATACCTTGAAACTTTTGGATTCTCTCTAACTTCTATTTCTTTTGTTCTCTCTTTTGCAATTCCACTAGCTTCTTCTTCATGATTCTCTTGATTCACCAAAATAATTTGAACTTGATTCTTTGTCTGTGCATTCTTTTCATTATCAGTACTATCTTTTTTATCATCTAAATCATATCCATAGTATCTAGATGATCTAATAGTGTCTTCATCAACTCTGACATTTGCACTTTCAACCATTTTCTTCAATCTTCTATTGTAGCACCAGTATGCCTTGTTCTTAGTAGAGTAAGCCAAAAAGATTCCTTCATCACTTCTAGCATAAAACATTCCAATATCTTCATCTCTCTTAATATAACATCTACTTCAAAAGATTTTGAAATAATTAACAATAGGCTTATAACCAAAACACAACTCAAAAGGAGTCTTACCATATTTACCATTAACATTTACCTGGTTGATAGTGTATATAGTAGTTCTTACAACTTCTCTCTAATAGATATGAGGAACATTACCTTCCAACATCATAGTTCTAGAAACATCTAGAATTGTTCTATTCTTCCTTTCAACAACTCTATTTTGTTGAGGGGTTTGAGGGACATATAACTATCTTTTGATTCCATGCTCTTCACAAAATAAATTGAACTCTCAGGAAGTGAATTCACTGCCTCTATTTGATCTTAAGCATTTGACCTTCAATCCCGTCTCATTTTTGCCATAGCTTTGAAACATTTGAAATTTTCTAGTGCTTCATGTTTTTCTCTCAAGAAAGAAACCCATATCATCTTAGAGTAATCATCAATAAGAAACATAAAATACCTTTCTCCTTGTAGAATTTTGGTTCTAGATGGACCACATAGACCAGTATGAACCAACTCTAGTACTCCATTAGAATGATGTTGTTTGCTCTAAAAGGAAATTCTTGTTTGCTTTCCCATCTAACATTCCTTTCATATAATGTTTGTAGGCTTCACTAACTTAGGTACATCTTTGAAATCTTGAGTGGATCTTACTTTTACAATGTTATCAAAATTGACATGACGCAACCTCCTATGCCATAACTAGATTACATCAACTTGAGCAATTAAACAACTTTCACTAGCAAAACTTAAGTGAAAAATGTTACCTCTTGTCTTTGTACTTAAAGCAATTCTATTTCCATAGCTTCCCAATATCCCGCACTTACCATCTTTGAACTAAATATTGTATCCCTTGTCTACCATATTTCCAATACTCAACAAGTTATGCTTCAATACTTCAACATAAAGAACATCATCAGTATTACATTTACCACCAAGAGAAATAGTGCCTCTGCCACAAATCATACTAGTATTGTTATCTCCAAATATTACAACACTACCATCATACTTTTCCAAGCTTAGAAACTTTCTTTTATCACCAATCATATGATGTGAGCATCCACTATCAACCACCCATTCATCATTTTCATCAATTTTGGCTAAAAAACCTTTCTCAATATTTTGATTGTTAGCAGATTCAGTGGACACCGTACCATTTTCCTTGATAGCAATGAATACCCATCCATCTTCATTTCCAGTTTCTTTATCTAATTCATCATCAGTTTCACCTTCTTCAACATAATAACATTTCTTTTGAAATCTTGACTTTTCAAGTTTATACTTAGAAACTCTTTTAGGACACCTTGATGCAAAATGACCTATCTTATTGCAAGAGAAACATTTAATAGGAAACTTTCCTTTATACTTACCATGTCCATTGGATTCTCTTTTCATAATCAATGCTTCCAGCTCTTCTAGCTTTCTTTCTTCATCTTCAATCTGTCTCATCTCATCTTCATACATGAATGTATTTCTAGAACTTTCTCCCAGATCATATCTCTATTGGATTTTCTCAGATATAGTAGCTTTAAATACAGATTTTGTCTTAGGAGCAGACTCACCAAATTAACTCAACTCAAAGGCATCAAGTTTTCCAATCAACATGTCTCTTGTCACATTTGTTACTGTCTCGAGTTCTTCAATAGCATGAGCTTTCATTTTGTAAAAGGAGGGCACTGATCTTATCACTTTAGCCACAATCTCATCTTCATCCATAACTTCACTGGGATACCTGATACCCATCACTAGGTCATTTACCTTCTGCATGAAAGAACAATGTTTTCATCTTCACTCATCTTCAAGTTCTCCCACTTGCCTCTCAGACTTGTTAGCTTAGCAATCTTCACTTGTGCATCTCCTTCAGACAATGTTTCCAATTTCTTCTAGATCTCATGTGCTGTCTTCAGACCTATCACATTTTTCATCTCTAAATCTGTCAAAGCATTTAGGAATGCTTCTATAGCCTTGATATTATTTTCTTCTTCTTTGATCTCATCAAGAGTAGTGGGACCATTTCGAGGAATATTATATTTGTTCTTTGTAATCTTCTAGAAGGGTTCACCAATGCACTTCAAATGACACTCCATTCTAACCTTCTATAGATAGTAAAGTGTACCATCAAATCTAGGACTATCCTTCTTGTATGATGCCATCTCAGATCAACTCAATCTATTAAAATTCTTCAGAGGAACCATCTTTGGTATCAATTGTTGGTAAAAAAAGGATAGACAATTGAGAGGGGGGGTGAATCAATTGATACAAAATTTAAACTTATTCAACCTTAATCAACCTTTAATATCAGATCTGATAATTAACATTGAAAGCGTAAATCAATAACACATTAGAAACACATGACCACAAATATTTTATACGTGGAAACCCCTGTTAGGGGAAAAATCATGGTGGATGTTAGTCCACAAGATTATACCCTGTTAGAAGTATAATGATAAATGAATAAGGAATGCACATGCATTCAGACACATTGTCTAGGGCTCACTGCTCAAAGGGAAGGCTCACTACCTTACATAAAATAATCAAATTAAATCCATCGGATGAGGTTGAGCTAAGAAATTAGCTTCTATAAAAGCCTAATGATAGTTCTGATTAGGCACATAAACACCTCTTCACACTTCACTTAGTCTTCTTCACACTCTTCTCTAAAATCAAATGATTTGATCTATATTCACACATTTCACATTCACACTTCACATACATTCATCGAGCATACACCACACCCACATTTCAAAATGAAGAAACAATTATTCTTATGGGTGCTAGCAAGAAGTTGAGTCCACTGTTTGGCAAAAAAGTGGGTGTTCTCCCTGATTTTCAGAATTTGACACATTGATCTTAAAATTTGAAGCACTTAGAGATGGAAACTTCAAAAAATTCATTAATCATAAAATGTAGTACTCAAAGTCTAGTTTCCAAATATGTAATTTATTTCAATACCCAGATTGTACAAATTAAGTTTCAATGGGTGTTCCTAAAAATCACTATTTAAAAGTCATTTTTTTTACCATACCATGCATGTGTACGACATCCATATTTTGACCTAAATTATCGTATTTTTTATCTCCTTTTGGGAAAAGATTTGTGACTCAATGAAGCTTGTTTTCGATATATTTTTGTAATTTTTTATTGAGTTTTTTTTTTTGTTAATTTTTTTTAGGCATATTTGTCATTTTAAAAAAATTTCGTGTACGACATGCATAAGATGACCTAAACTTATCTTGTCAAAATGTTATGTTGATCAAAAGTTATTAAAATAGTAAAAAAATCTGATATTTAAAGTTTATGGACCAGTTTCATCATAAATTAATTGAAAAATAGAAAAAATAATCCAATTGCAAAAAATTCTACATATTTGGAATCTAAATTGTCTCATCTAAAATGGGTTTTAATTTTGTCTAAAAATTCTACAAAAAAAGGCATTAGTCATATGTCCAAACTCGATATTTTTCTCTGACATTGTTAGAAACTTCAACTTGTAGGTCAAATCAGGTTGAAGGCCTAGGTTTGGACTCCCAATGCTTTTCCCGAACCAAAATCTGAGGCAAAAAGCCGACCACAAAGCAAAACCAATTTCAAATTTTAAAAATTATTAAAAAATCATTTTTTATGCTTTTACAAAACAAAATCCCGCTTTACAAAACGAGATCCGTTTTCAAAATTTTCCAAAATGGAAAATTTTCAAAAATGGACAGATTTCAAAATGGACAGTTTCATATTGAAAAGTTGCCAAAATGGAAATTTCCAATTTTGGAAAGTTTTCAAAACGGATTCTATTTTGGAAAATTTCCAAAAATGGAAAATTTTAAAAATGGGATCCCATGATCCCATTTTAAACGGGATCCCATTTTTGCAATGTCGATTTCATTTTTTTGGCTAAGGCAAAAAACTTCCACTTTTCGTGGACTCAGCTTCTTGCACTTACCCTTATATATTCGCTACATGAATTTACATCAACAACTCTGTCGGCCACAAATAAAGAATAAGTTACAACTATCGGCCGAATTCATAAAAAAATCTCAATGCGTACCAACCTAAGTCTGTCACATCATTATGAAAACCTAAATAAACATCCTCAAACAGGCCAAAAAATAAGAGATTAATTCATAAGGATCTGCAACACACTACCATCATCATGTCAGCCAAGAACATGGAAACCTCGAACACATAAAGGAAAATCTTTGGTCACGAGCACACTGATCAATGCAGACAGACCACAATGATAGAGCACGATCTAGAAACATCACTGAACATCACAGTAGCATACACAACAACTCAATTTACCAGAATTGCATTCTCCTCTTCCAGAAACATGTGATATAGTAACAAAATAAGTATAGGAACTTAGATACTAGTAACTCACTTCAATCTTGATGTCTACCATTGAAACTTCCAGACAACATGTACTAGATAGGCTAAAAAACAAACCCTTTAATGTATGATGTTTGATTATCAATGTACACAACTTTCCACCATTATGATCATCTCAGCTTCACAAACTTTCTACAACATATTTATTCTAATTTCCTCAATATCCTCAAAATATACAACCTTCATAGTCATCAATGTTAATAGTGTTGACATCAATGACAACCACAACATCCAACAATGTTTATGTCTCATGTTTGGGTACCCAAGGTGGAGGGAAAGTATTGGAGCCAAAACTAGTGTCCTTTAAAAATTCAAGGAGGTATTCCAATGATTAAGGACATTTGGAATGAAGAGTCATCTTTGGGATCCTTGTTTAGGGCTTAATATGTCTTCACAATCTAATCAATTCAACCTCTTGGATGTAGAATTATGAGCCATAGTTGAATGTAGTATTAATCTACAAGAACAAGGACATGTTGAGCAATAAGGGGGTTTTTCATAGGTGCACAAGTGCTTCCATCGTGGAGGAAAATACAAGAATAGAATTGGTTGTATTATAATCACGTTTATTTGATGATGATACATACTTCCCCTCTCTTCTTTGTGGATTTTTTTCTTGCAAGGGTTTCTCCATGTAAATATTATGTTATGTGATGATATTGTGTTTCTTATTTGTGCCTCATTATTGCTAGATTATAGTGATTTAATTATTTACATATTATTGATATAAGTTCACATAAGGTGGTGATTATAAGCATGTTAAGTTGGCTAACTTTTAGCATCATAAAGAAGATGGATCTAATCATGCTATTTCCAAATAAAGGCAACATAATTTTAAGATTTACATATAAGTTTCAGATTTTCATATTGTTTCAATATGAGCCTTGCATCCCATTGATTTAAGTTAGTTTTGGATAGATATTGAATTTCTCAACAATTGGTATTGAACCTATTTATTTCTCATCATTTGGTATCAGAGCTTAGGGTTAACTAGATTTTGCATATTACTTTTTTATTATTTCTCAGATTAGAAATCTTGTGGGAAATTTTTAGAAGGAATTGAAGGTTATTGGAAGGTTTATGGCTACAAATAATCTTCTTGAGTTAACTTTCTTTTATAGATTTTTGAGATTGGAAATCCATGAATATTGTCAATGCGATCTATATTGGGTATTGGAAGCTCATGATTATGGATCTTTATGGAGTTGGTTATTTTTTGATAACTTGGAGCTCTTGTTTGAACAAAATGTGTATATCTTATTTTTTTGTGCTTTTTTTTCTTTATCTAGTGGCCATAGGGAGTGAGAAGGTATTCATGTTGGATGGGTATAGACATCCTAGTCACATGGAGAAACATCCTTGATTTGGACTGCATAATAGAGTGTTTATGCTAGGTTCATGGTTTTAGTAATTTGTTAGATGAAAGAACTAGAAGATAGGACACTAACCTCTTTATGAGTTGTGGAGTTGATATGCATGTTATAAGCTTGAGAAAAAATGGTTTTTCTTATTGGGTTACATTTTACTCTTGTTTTTAACTGCGGGTGTGTAGATATGTGCTTATTCCATTATTTAGATGACATGTTTGATGTGAGTTTCTATATTTTTAAATGGATTTCATACTCTAGAGATGGTTTGGCATTTTTACATGCTAACTAAAATGTATGGTATGTAGATCTATGATCAGATTATTTTCAGGGTGTTCTAGATGAAGATAGTTATAGGTTTGTATGGTTTCTTGGAGGGTTCTTATTGATCTATGATTACTCCTATGTAAGTTCTTTTTTAAATTCAAATCCACATTGATTCTGGTGTTTGAGTATTTTAAATCCACATGGTATACATAAATATCTCTATTCTGCATGATACTAATGTAGGGTTCAATTTTCCTTTTAGTTATTTACGATTGGACTACTGATTATATATTTCTCCTTTGAGTTGTTAAAGTATGCAAAAATATTGTAAGTTATCTTATGTGGATTCTATTTGGTAGGCCATATTATTGGTCATCATTATTACATTGGTATGATTATTGTAGTGAGAGATTCTTATTGGGAATATTAAATTCAATTTATCATTTGAATCTATACCAAAATTTTATGATGCATTAGAATCTTTGTTCACTTTTAGTAGTGTGTTGACAATTATATTGGTCATGGTGTCATTTATTTAACTTGGTATTACTTCTAGTGAGAGCTTTATGCAGTTACATAATATGTTTATCTTCTTTGTTTCAAGATTTTGGTTATAATTTCTTGTTATTAATGTGTTTACTGAGCCAAGGATAATAATTAATTAGAATATTGATGGTGTCATCAAGTGCTCTTGGATTTTTCTTTCAAATTCTAGTGAGAGTTCAATGACATGTTTGGTTCTATTGACAAAGGGTTTGTAGAATTCATGTCTTCTTGAATTGGAGATTATGGTTGTACTTTATCTTTTGGGAGCTAATGGTGTTGAGGTATTTGATTGTATTGGGGCTACGAAAGTGAAGTGTCGAAAAAAGTAATACTTTTTACACTTAATTTTGATAATTGACATTAAAAATGAAGTAATGATTTCTTGGAGTGGTGTTGTAATGTGTTGTAAACATTCACATCATTCTAGGAAATTTATTTGATTAAAATATGATTTAATTGGTCCTTTGAAAAGGTTTTGTAAAGTGTTGTAACACACTTTCACACTTTTCTAGGATGTATTCACTTAATTAAGCTTAATGTGCCCCTTATTGGTAAAATGCATTTAAATGTATACTCTATTTAGGTGTTGTAAAGTGTTGTAAATAAATTCCACATTTATCTAGGTGGTCTTAATTAACTATGGTTAATTGGAGTTAATTAACCCTATTTTATTCAAATTTATCCCTTTATGATACCTCTCAAAGATCTATCCTGACACTCATAATTTAAATAATATAACATTTAATTGGGAAAAGTTAGGTCTTGGAAAATGGTGTCAGGACCTATTCACCCTAGGTGGAGAATAGGTCCTCCCTTAATAGGACCTCCCTTTTTCAGTGGATCTTAAATGGGTTTTAATGCTCTTTCCATCCCTCGGGGTTAGGTCTTGGAAAACTAAGCCAGGACCCATTTTCCCTAGGTAGTGAATGGGTCCTTCCTTAATAAGGACCCTATTTTGAATTTCACTATGGCGGGAATTTAATAATGTTTACTTCTAGATCTAGTGTCGGCCTTAGTCGTTTGAATTTTGGGGATTATCTCCTAATTTAGTATAAATAAGGGGTTAATTCATATTGTTTCACCTAACAAGGGCTAGAAACTTTGAGAGAGAATCCTTAGAGAAAATTGGAGTTCACAAGAGCATTACAAGGGAATTCACAAGGCATTTCAAGCTAGATTTCTAGAGTTTATTGCAACAATTCAATATCATATCATCATGACAAGGGTTTGATGCATTCATGTATGTTGAGCTAAGAAAATGGATGTAGCATTGAAGATATAATTGCAAGCATTGTTCAAATCACATTAAAGAATCCAAGATCTACATTCTTCATGGCCAATACATGTTAGTTTCCAAATTTGTTTCACAAGACATCATCGAAGGTATCTACATTACATCATTTCATGTTTCATGCTTCTATTTCATTATTTCATCATTTGGTTTGATTACCTACAAGGGGTTTGACTAAGGAAAAACCCTATTCACTAACAAAAATAAATAAAAAATCTTCCTCTTGAGTTCGTGATTACAGATTTACAAGTTCAAGATCAAGTGGAGCAAGTCTGGAGCAAAACTGTCAAAGTTGTCAAGTTGCAAGAGTTTTCATTCAAAGTGCAAAATAAAAGAATTGAAGCTACAAAATGATTTATAGAATTTTAAAAGTTGATAACCGAGAATTTGAGAGTGTAAACATCAAGGAACATAATACTAGTCTTAGTTTCAAAAACCCTAAAAGAGACCCATTCACCACTAAAGGCGAATGAGTCCTCTATAGCGCAAAAACAACAAGTTTTCAACCAGGTACACAAATTTTTATGCTCTAAAAACTTCACCCATAGTTGCTATAATATTTAGGTATAATTTTTAATTGTTATTTGCATCTTTTGGCTCTCATAATTGAGTGTTTAGTAGTGAAAATTAGTGGTCCCTCATTTTTATCAATTCATTTCGAGGATATACCATATTGTTCACCATTAAACATTTTGGTGAACTTGACATATTAAACATTGCACTTTTTTGATTTTGAAGCCTCTCATTGCATCCTAGGTTAGATCTTTCATTTATTTTAATTTAGACTTACATTGAATTAAGACCTCATTTAGGGTTTCTTGTTTTGCATTGAAATCTTGCATTTCATCTAGGGTTTAGATTTCCATTGTTTTGTATCTTTCTAAATTTAAAAAATAAAATAAAAATAAGTAATTTTGCATATCATTTAGATCTCATACAATTGAATTGAAAAAAATAAAAAAAATTGCATTCCAACTTAGGCCTTGCATTTCACCTTTTCATTGCATTTTTACCTTGAATTTATGGAAAATATGAAATTGAAGCTCATTGTCTTAGACCTAGAACTGAAAAATATTACTGAAAGCTCACAAAAAAAAATAAAAATAAAAATTCCTAACCAAGACCCATTCCCCTTTACTAGCGAATGAGTCCTCGATCAGGTCTGATCTGAACATTCTGGCAACTGAAAAATCAATAAATTTCACTTTTGAAATCCATTGAAACATCTCAAAATGATCTAGCCAAGACCCATTCGCCCTTACTAGCATATGAGTCCCTATTAGCTACTGATTTACATATTTTGGAAATTAAAATCTCAGTTTCTAGCTTTTTTTTGGCCCTGTTAGTTTCCTATTTCAATCTCCTGATTTTCTATTTCATCAATTTCATCAATTTCATCGAATTTAGCTTAAATATCTCCATTTCAGTGCATTGTTAAAAGTTCAAAATTACATTCAAACATTTCATTTTTCATTTTGTTACTTTGTGTAATTAGTAGATTGTATTTCTTAAAATTTGAAAATTGCATTTCATTCTAGGTTGTTGCATTGCCCCTTTGCTATTCTAGGGTTCACACACTAGGTTTGTAAAAATTGTATGAGCTTTACAATTTAGTTTCCTATTAGTAATACTATTCTAAGATGTAGTTCAAGGCTCATGTCATCCCACAATATCTCACTCATCATGGATCTTGGGTTCTCTCTCTCTGATAGTGTTGATAATCAACCCTTCATGGCTCATAGTTTGCATACTTCACTTCCCATGACTTTACCTCCTATAATCAATGTGCATGATAGTATTGATAAGCCAGATGAACAAATAGAAAATTTACAAGCTCATATCCTTAGTGAATGCATAGAAATTAGCATGGTTCCCATTATAAAAAATCTAAGAAAAGTTCTTAAAACTCAAAATGAAACACAAATCATCTATAGCCTTAGTTGCTTCCTTCATGAGTACTTGAAAAAATAAGACAATAATAAAATACATGCCACAATTAGTCCTTCTAGTGAAATAAATAATGATGTGATTAGTTTTGACGTGAATGATGACAATATGGATACTCTTAAACAAAGTCCCATAGAAGAAGTGATAGCATTTATCGAAGCTAAACCTCATAAGGGCTCACCAACCTCTTGATTTTTTTTTCTCGCAAAATTACATACTTAAACCTGAAGTCGATGGTCCTCTTTACATAACTGGTCAAATCAATAACAAGCCCACTAATGGGATATTGATTGATCCCATCTATTGAGAGAATGTGATGACAAAATAATTTTTATATGTGCATGAGCAATATCAAGAAACACATGATAACCTGAAAGCATGGATCAAGATGTATAATCGATTTTTTTGCTCTGTAACAGGCTCAATAGATCTCCATTTTAAGGTTGAACCGAAAACATTAACAATCTCATTCTCTATCATCCCACAATTAGACCAATTTCGTGTGAAGCTAGCCTATCCATGGCTTCACTCCATGAATTTCATCCCTTTAGTTGTGCATAAATGTGTAAATTTTCCATTTAAAAATGATATATTTAATGTGCATCATAGCGGATTTAATCCTACCTCAGAAAAAGGTAATTTTTCACTAGATTAATTTTGGCCTAAGCTAATGGAACCTATCAAGCCTCGTGAAGATTTCTTTTTCAAATCATATCAAAAATTCAAAGTGAAGAAAATAACGAAACTATCTCTTCGAGACATGCCTAAACCTGTGACCAAACCTACTATCCTTGACGAAATAATGATTAAACAAAAATCACTTCCAAACATACATGAACTATCTACATAAAAACCTCTTGCAATTTCCTACAAGAGACCATGAGATAGCACAAGCAATCCCATTGTCCCACCTAGAGTCTAACAAGTTTACAAATTCAAAGAGAAAGTAGTTGAACAACCTTTACTTGTTTCTTCCAGTCCTCCCAAGGAAGAGAAGGAACCTACGATTAAAAAACCCACACTTACACAAAAAAAATTGACAATAAATTGAAACAAAATCAAAGTGCTAGAGAGTATAGACGTAGATGTCGTGTTATTGCTCATAGATTACAAACACAAGAAGAAAACATCAAATAAAATCAAAATAGGAACTTACCTAAAGCAATGCATGATGAATCTCTACCCTTGCTACTATTGGCACCTTCAAATTTTGCAATTTTTAAGTGCCTATATTGGAAATTTTTCCTTTCCATACTCAGAAGTGCCCCAGAAAAATCTGCTTAAATGACCTACTTTGGGGGGGTGATAATTTGGAGTCAGTTGATTTTTGTGCAAAACCACTTTTTGGACACACTCATGTGACATATGTGAATACGCATGTCATTTTTCAGCCTCCCACAATGAGTTTTTACTAGGTTTTGAGAAGCAAAGCTAGAGGGTTCTGGCATTGTTTTGTTGTTTGTGAACTTTTAGTTCTACGAAGTGGCCTCCCGTTTGAGATTATATTTCACAACTGGATGATTTTCATGACAAACGGGTTGTTTCCCTCTATTCCACCAACATTCATTTTCTCCCCTATCATATTTCAGAGCCTTGAGATCTGATTTTATATTTTTTCAAGATCAAAAGCAAATGCAGTTTGTTCAATTTTTACATCTACATTTCTAACATGTTCCAAGGTGGTCAACTTTGACCCCTAATATCTCATGAAGAATTATGATTCAAGCAAAGCCCTCTTGCATGTATACTTAGTGTATCTGAATGAGCTTATGTTTCCAATGGTAGCTTCCCAAGAGATGGTGTTAGAAGCTAAAAAATCTATAGGAAAAACTAAGGGTTTCCCCATCTCACCCTCACATTCTTCTATCATTTCCATATAAAATTCATTTTATCACTCGTGCTTCTTTAATAAATTTTACCTCCATTCATAAAATCAACATATGCCTTATACCTGTGCCATAATATTTCCTTTTGTATCATATACCACTATACCACAACCTCCGACAATGGGATCGTGGTATGACGGTGGCGGCTAAGGAGCGGGCAATAAGTGTTTACCGCGCCACCGCGCGCGGTTAAACCACAGACCATGATGGTCATGGTAGCGGTCAACAAACAATGAGGGAAGTCTATCGTGGTACCACTAGCAGACAAGCCAGTGACCATGGTAGCATAGTAAATGGTTGCGGTGGACAATTAATAAGGTGAAGTGAATACCGCACTACCACTGGCGGTCATCCTGGAGACCGTGGTAGCGTGATAGACATGGAGATAGCTGTCGTGGTGAAAAGAGTTAAACAATAGGAAGTGGCAGAGATAATAGATAACAACTACCATGGTACTGCTGGTAGTCAGGCCAGTGACTGTGGTGCATGGTAAGAAACAGAGGTAGCCATGACGGTCGGTGTGGGGCCGGGCACAACCATACTGTAGGAGAAAAGTCAAAGCTCACGGTAGAGCAGTAAGCATGAACGAAGACTTCACGAAGTTTAGTAAAGTGAAATGTGAGGAGGGATAGAGGAATAAAGTTAAATATTAAAGGTGGGAAAGGTGTTAAGGAAATAAAGTAATAAATCAAAGGCAAGACTATGTGAAAAATATTTAATTTTCCAATTAGGCAACTAATTAAATATTTTTATCTTTGTGAGAGAAATGCAAATAGTTTAATTAGAAAATGAAGGGTCGTGACCCTTGATCTATAATGTATAAATATTTGTAAAAATCTGAAGGATAAGAGGTGGAAGGAGGAATGATATTTTTCCCAGTAGGGGACTTGGATGGAAATCATGTATGGACCTTTTGTGAAACAGATCAATGGAAAAATTATTTTGAATTGCTGAAACCTTCCTGTTGTTAATTTTTATGTTGCAATAATATATATTTCTTATTTAATTGTCTCCAAATTGAAGTCCTTTGATCATTTAAATAAATATATCAAGCGTATGTTTGATTCATTTGTATGATTTTTATTTGCTGGTATTTGCAAGCCAGAATTAAATTCCTTCAAGTAAATCATAGTGATTTAGGATTTCTTTTGGATTGTTGATGTAGAATTTGATGAGAAAACATTCCAGCCTTATTTATGCAAGTTATAAATCAAAGAGGTGTTATGCCAGTCATATAGTTTCATTTTTTAAAGTGCCTAACAATTTGACTTAAGACAGAGAGGGAAATACATTCAATTCTAAATATTCTCAACTCCATTGCCCATGTGGACAGAAGGCATTGATCTGCCTCAACCCAGAGATTGAATTTCATATCAAACAATTCATTCAAAAGCATTTCATTTGTGTATTAAGAGTAGGAGTAGTTGTAGATATTTTCACCTATCCACTACCTTTGCCATTGTGGGTAGATTGTTGCATCAGGAGACACTTTTCAATCTGTATCATTCATATAGGTACACCCACCTTGGTCTAGCAGAACCTAAAGAGAATAAGGTACAATTGCATTAATTGGCCTTGTACGTTGGCCAAAACTGTAGTAAGAGTTTGGAAAACTCTTCTGGTTAAAATCTACATTTTTGAGTACCAACAGATGGTTTGGTATTTTTTCAAGTGGTGACTTTGAGAGCCCAGATTGGTTATGAACAAGTGTAGTTGCAAAAAAGTTTGAGTAAGAAACTTTGTTAATTAATATCTTTCACCTCATTATTTCCTTTGACAAACCATTTATTTTATTCCACTCTTTGGTCAAATGTCTACGTGCTTGTGCATTTTTGTGGCTCCAAGAGGTCATTTGACTAGTTTCCTAGAGTGATTCTAGAGGCCACTTGACCTATTTTTCTCACTGTTCAAATATGTCAGAAAGAATATTTTAGCAACAAACCACTTCAATTTTTTAGGTGAGGAACACTCAAAGGTTATTTCCAATCAATTTGGGATGAAACTTGTTTCAAAATGAAAAAAAAACTAGTTGGGCCCACATGGAGACCTGACATGCTTTGCATAATTGTGAAGTTCTTCAAAGGAAAATTTAGTCTAGGTTGTGAGAATAGTAAATGGTGGTGAATTGACAAGGAAATATTTTTTAATCAATTTCTTACATCAATTATTTTCAATCATTGTCCCTGTAGTTTGAAAATGTAGATGATTTGTGTGAAGAGGATGTTCAATTAGAGTGCCTTCAAGCATACAACCATTGGGGAGCTTAAACCAGAGTTTAAAATGATTTTGTTCCAAAGCATAGAGAATGAATATAGTGCTTCACCTGAGTTACCATGAGATAAAGTCACAACATTGCTTTCTCTTTCTTGTTTCTTTGAACAACTACATTATTATGAAAAGGAAAATATTTTTCGTGCCATTATGGTTAAAGTCTCTTGATTATGTGGATGTATAATTAGTGGTTGTAGAATGAGAATTCTTAAACCTACCAAAGAGGAAAATGGGAATTTGGTGAGAAATAAAATATACTCCAATTACCAAACTCTACTAAAAGGTAGAAAGGGTGAGCTACATTGTGTAAGGTAGAGAAGAGAAATGCAAGCTATACATGGTGAATCAAATGAGTTCAATGGGTTGCATTGTTTTGCAGCATGAAAAAACTGAAGAATAGTATTGTAAAAGGCAAAAAAATGTAAGGAAAAGAAACTGTTGCTATTAGAGTAGCCATTGTGTTGACTAAAATTCCTGAGGGTCAATGTCAAGCTGCATTGCTGAATGGTAGAAACATTTAAGCAAATACAATCCACTTGAGCCAACTAAAAGGGATTCCATCGAATTAGCTTAATGGAGGCTGATTCAATATTGTTCAAGTACAAGAAGTTTCCTTAGGAAAAATTCAAATTCAGAGGCCCGATTTGTGGGAAAATCTAGCACATGTTTATGTTGCACTGAGAAATCTGTGCTTGCAGTTCAAAATGTATCAAAATTATTTGAGGGAATTCTAATTTGCAGCTGGGGAACCATCATACTAATGCTAGGGGGAAGCCACCATACCATATGAAGAAGTGGATGGCATAAATCAAAGGGAATCCAATGCGTGTAAAGTGCTAGCAAAGAGATGTGTTTGCTGCAAATGTTAAGAGCATCACCATCTTCACTGTTGAGATGGATGAATGATGATTTGAGAAATGTTTGTATGGTGAAATGACCAAGCGCTAGAGATGGGGTAGCTATGGCTCTGGTTTGGAAGAGTTTCTAATAGAATACGGATTGAATGGGACATGCTTAGGGTAGATAAAATATATCAAATTCCTTGTGTGTGATGTGCAACAAAGAACTATAAACATAAGTGGCTCACATTAAAAAGCATGATAGCGCTTGCAATGAAAATGTATCAAAATTGTTTGAGGAAAACATGTTGAAGCCGCCATTAGAGAAGTTGCAAACTATATGAAGAATTAAGGCACAAAATAAATATCAACAAAGGACAATGAGTTTGAAATGCAGCCAACTCCTTGCCGTTGATCGCTCATCACAGGTCTTGGTTTCCTTTTCTTTTACACTCAGCGATGGGCAAAGTCTTTTCTATTTCCCATCGGGCATTGCTAGTTACTTTTCACTTTTACACTATGGATAAGAGATGCCTCATTCTTCTTCTTTCTCACCACTGTATGTGCTCCTATTCTCCTATCATTTCATGTGATGCATGATGTGAGTGGGGAGAAGAGCCTTGTGGGCTCGGGAAAATTTGAAAATGTGTGAGGTTTTCACCTTAAATAATTAATGGAGAGAATATAAAGGGCTCGGGAAAAAAAAAAATTATGCCCCCATCAAATAGTAATTTTTTTAATTTGAGGTTGGTTACAAAGGTAAAATTGCATGAGGGATGATTTATAAAGTGAATGAAATATTCACTAAAGTTTTCTTTGTTGGGAAAAACACCATTTCACAAGGAAATATTTTCTTTAGCTGTGAGGAAAATGAACGGAGATAAAAGAAAGAATAATATTCTCTTTGTTGAAGGTGAATATTTTGATTTTCAGCCTAATGAATATAAATCAAAGCCTCATTATTAAAGTTAGAAAAATCTGATATTTGGAGGTAAAGTGTAAAGTGTAAAATTAAAAAAAAAGACAATAAACAAATTTTTCATAGGAAAGTAAAATAGTGTTCATGATGTGGGACAAAATAGACCAAAGATTTTTTTTCTCAATTGCAACACGTAAAAATGAAAAATGGAAGAGCATATTAAAGGGTTTTTCATGGGCATGTGTTTTTTCTTTTGACCAATTAAATGGTGAGGGAAAGCAAAAATCAGATAAAAAATTTGTTACTACAAGGGAAGAGATAAGAGAGATGATTTTTCCTGTTGAAGGTCAGATGGAGATCAAGCTGACAGTTGTCAACTATGGATGCACTTTAGGGCTTCTTGTATTACTTATTCTCTTTCTTTACTCATTGTAGTGGGTTCCATTTTCTGAAAGTTTTGCAAAGCAGGAAAAAGTTCTAGGTAAATTGAAAAGCTAGGGTGAAGTATGACTTTTAGTCACTAATCTGAAGTGTTATGCTATTCTGAATTGAGCTTCATGTTTATATTTTATTCTGTGACTGTCTCCATGGCTGAAATGTAATACTCTTTTGAATTAAATAATCAAATATTATCTAGGTTTTTTCATGCACATTTGCTGCATTTGAGTTGCAATTATTATTGATTTCTATTCACATAATGATATAATTTCTTTAATGAATATCAATTGCATTTGTTATTGCCTATTTTTCAAAGAATGGAGTAATTTCTTTAGTGAATGTAACATGAGTTTTATGTTTCCAGCTGGATTTGTAAGAATGGTTATTAGATAAAGCTTCAGTGGTCTTGTTGTCATAATGTGATAACATTTTCAAAGATCTTCAAAAAAAAATTAACATTGTAGGATGAAGTGCAAGTTATATGACTTCATAGCCCTCTTCTTAGCACTGGTCAATCCTTATGCATCTTCTATTTTTAGTTTGGTTCCAAATTACTACATAAAAAACCATTTTAATCATGTTTTATGAGTTATTTGTATTTTCCATGTTCTACACGCTAGTCGATGAAATTTTCCCAATATCTTAGCCAATGTTGAGTGATATTTCATGTTATTTGGAAAATTATTGGGAGAGAATCATCTATTAAGCAATACCCTATTGAATGTGTGTTTGAACCTTTGGCTATTTTTGAAAGGGTCACCCCCTAGGTCGTGCATAGCCTGAAGTGTAGAGGAAATGTGTTCCAAGCTCATTTCCTATCAGTTGGCCGAATCCTAAACTAGGTCTGAACATGAAGTGTGGCTTACTTCTAGGATTTAGTGATTCTATCAATTTGGAGAACCAACAACTGCAATGTAAACAATAAAATTGCATGGACATTGTTATTTTATTTAAGTGATCTTGCATATGTGTAAAGTGATCCCTCGTTTCATTTCATTTCATGTATCTCTCTCTTTTTTTGCATTCTTCTATTTGTACCTTCATTATTCTCTATGTCATAATTATCTTTTTGTTTGTCTTGTGTTTTCCGTTTGGGGATGATGCAAGGTATCAAAACATTTAAGTATCTTCCATGTTGGCCCAAATGATTTTCCTTTATCCTTTTCATTTATCTTGTGTTTTCCTTTTGGGGATGACGTAAGACATTGAGCCATTTAGGTCTCTTCCATGTTGACTCAAAAATATTTTTCTTTGTTTTTGCTCTATTTGTGTCATTCTTCTAGTTTCGTGATTATTTAGGGAACGATGACAATTCCATGCTCTATGACAACATTGTAGCATAGACAAACTAACCACAAATCCATAGATCCCTTATGTATTTTTGGGGACAACACCTCCTCCCTATCTCAAGATGTAGCTTTATTTCAAAAACATATGACTTGGCATAGGGTTTTCTGAGGAAAGCTCTCATGTCTTAGGAATTGTTTTTTGGATTTAAAATAAATTGCTCATAGTAATGGTGTAGCAACTGCTTTAAATTGGGGGCATACATTGATGACATATTTTGGAAAATTTTCATTGCATGATTTTTATTTTTATTTGAAATGATGTGTCCTCATGTTGGTGGTGTCATTGGGTTTGATGTCATCCAACAGTGTACAATCTATTTACATGATATGATGAGAATGAGACATCCCATGGGAAATGATTTGAAACTTTTGGCTTTTCCTCTCTTGGAGAAATTAGGCACAATGCTCCTTAATAAGAATACCTTTACATGACAGAAGAAAATTCCCCTTTAAAAAAATATACATGATATTCAAAAGTATTTACAAAATAATTACATTGTGGTGCCCTATTGAAGTTATCGGGAGGATAGCTTTGGTATTGTTAGTATGATGAGAAGTTGATGCATTGGCATGACTTTCTCATTATACGGTGGGAAGCCAATGCACTAGCATGAATTTCTCATTAAACCCCATCAATAGGACAACTCACCTAGTTGATAGATTGAGGTTTCACTACCCTAGAGTGAGCAACGCATGTTTCAAATAAATAGCCTCATCCCACTTTGCGTTGGAATGGTTGTGCTTGATCTTTTTGTTTTTATTTATTTTTGGCCTTTGATATGGTATAATTATGTATCTTTGTTATTGATTCATACTTAAGTGTATTGGATATCTACTTTAGTGTGAGTTTAACATGGGGTCATCTTCTCACTAAAGTGGGGGAAAAATGTAGTGTCAAAAAAAGTAATCATTTTTCACACTTGATTTGGATAATTCACATTAAAAATCAAGTAATGATGCCTTAGAGTGGTGTTGTAATGTGTTGTAAACATTCACATCATTATAAGACCTTTATTTGATTAAAATATGTTTTAGTTGATCCTTTATAAAGGTGTTGTAAAGTGTTGCAACACACTTTCACACTTTTCTAGGATGTATTCACTTAATTAAGCTTAATGGGACCCTTCTTGGTAAAATGAATTTAAATGTGTACCCTATTCAAGTTTTGTAAAGTGTTGTAAGGAACTTTCACATTTATCTAGGTGGTCTTAATTAATTATGGTTAATTGGAGTTAATTAACCCACGTTAATTAAAATTTAGCCCTTATTTATGACACCTCCTAAAGATCTATCCTGACACTCATAATTTAAATAATTTAACATTTACTTGGGAAAACTTAGGTCTTGGAAAATGGTGCTAGGACCCATTCACCCTAGGTGGAAAATGGTCCTCCCTTAACAGGACCCACCCTTTTTAGTGGATCTAAAATGCTTTTTAATTTCTCTTTCCATCCCCCAAGGTTAGGTCCTAGAAAACTAAGCCAGAACGCATTCACCCTAGGTGGGAAATGGGTCCTCCCTTAATGAAAACCCCTTTTGAATTTCATTCTGGTGGGAATTTAATACTGTTTCTTTCCAGATATGGTGTTTTCCTTAGCTGTTTGAATTTTAGGGTTAATTCACATTGTTTCACCTAACAAGAGCTAGCAAATTTGAGAGAGCATCCTTATAGAAAATTGGAGTTCACAAGATCATTACAAGAGCATTCAAAAGGCATTTCAAGGAAAATTTCTAGAGTTTATTGCAGAAATTGAAGATCATATCATCATGAAAAGGGTTTGATGCATACATGTATGTTGAGCTAAAAAAGTGGATGTAGCATTGAAGATCTACTTGCAAGCATTGTTCACATCACATTCAAGGATCCAAGATCTACATTATTTATGGCCACTATATGTTATTTTGTAGATTTTTTTGAGAAGACATCATTCGAAGTATCTACATTGCATCATTTCATATTTCATGCTTCTATTTAATTATTTTATCACTTTCTTCAAATGATTACCTACAAGGTTTTTGACCAAGGAAAACCATTATTCACTAACAAAAAAAAAAAATCTTCCTCTTGAGTGTGTGATTGTAGATTTACAGGTTCAAGATCAAGTGGAGAAAGTTTGGAGAAAAAATGTAAAAGTTTTCAAGTTGCAAGAGTTGTCATTCAAAGTGTAAAATCAAATAATTGAAGCTACAAAATTATTTACAGACTTTGAGAAGTTGATAACCAGGAATTTGAGAGTGCATACATCAAGTAACACAACCCTAGTCTCAATTTCATAAACCCTAATAGGGACTCATTTTCCACTGAAGGCGAATGAGTCCTTTGTAGCTCAAAAACAAGTTTTCAACCAAGTACACAGATTTTTATGCTCTAAAAACTTCCCCCATAGTTTCTATAATAGTTAGGTATCATTTTCTTATTGTTATTTACATATTTCAACTCTCATAATTGAGTGTTTAGTAGTGAAAATTAGTGATCCCTCATTTTTATCAATTCATTTTGAGGGTACACCCTATTTTCCCATTAAATAGGAGGATATTCAGTTAGGAGAAGGTTGCCATGATTCCTATAGAGCTTGGTTACATAGCTTAGTGAGAGCTTGGGTAATGATGTCGATTCATCATTTGATGATGGATGGTTATTTTCATGTGATATCCTATGAGGGTATATTAGATCATGTTTTCTTGATATGTTACTGATTAATAGTTAGAATTTTGGCATTGGTCTTGTTTGGTTCTCTTTGGTTTTGAAAATTAATCATTTTCTTGGAGCTTCATGATTTTGTTGGGTTGCATTTGAAATTGGCATGGATTGATTTGTAGATGCTAATGGAGACTAGGGAGACTTTGGAGAGGATAAAAAATATCTTAATTATGGGATAATATTATGAGATGGTTAATCTTTGATGAGGATTTCAAGAGAAAGAATGAGGAGCCTACACTTGGTTATGGATGTGAATAAATTATGGACATGAAGAGAAGATTATCATTTATTGGTGTTGTGTGTATAGAAAAATATTGTATCCCACTCTTAGTCTACTCAAAAATTGAATGATCTAAGAGGTATTACCCACCTAAATATCATATACATTCTTCATTTTTTATCTTTTCTTTTTATATGAGTTAGGACCTTAAATATATAATTTTGAGGATTTGTTTAGAAGAATATTTATGGCTTATGAATTTTCATTGTTCTCCTTAGTTTGATCTTTATAAAAGGATATAATTATTATGAATTATTTGGAGAGGTATAGGAAATGGTTTGTGTCTTTAGGCATATTCCCTTTGTTGTGGGAATGATTGGTTGGTTTGATCTACATTCAATATGAGAGGTTAACATATAATTCTGCCATCTTTTCATTTGATTTGAATGATAGTTATTGATATCCTAATTTTATTTTGAAACTAGTGAAGGAGATCTTACATTACACAAACTGGTACATGTTAGTGTGGAACAAAGATATTGTTTGATTTACAGGTTCTCTTTGTGGTCATGGTATTTTTATTGGATTTTTTTTTGCATGGTTGAGTGTGAAGAACTTTGAAGAGCTATGGAGACTAGTGGTGATAATTTTATTGTAGCATGTTTTTTTGTAGTATTTGTATATCATTGTATATTTTCTTGACAATTTTTAATAAATGAATTAGCCACATCCTCCATGTGCAATACTATAGGTAGAATTGGTACTCATTGATCTATTTTTAGATTTGACATTACTCATGTAGTGATATTTTCTAGATATATGTTTGGTTATCCTCTATAATGATATCTTGGTCTGTTGGTTACTACTGTGATGATAAGTTTGCATGTTTCATTGGAATGGGATCTATGAGTTATGTAATTTGTAGGTGTGTAAAACCTGTTAATTATAATGATATGAATCAAATATGGAATGTCTATATCCACAATATTATTTTAGTGTTTATGTTGTACACCCAAATTTGAGGTATGTTTAGATTGGGTGTGTTTCATTTTTTTCTCGTTTCTACTCTAAGTGGTATGATTAAAAATCTACTCATAGCCTTTGTTATCATTTTAATTTGATGCTTGTTTTCATGTAAATATTGGTGCAAGTTGCATTCATATTTTATATGTTTCACCTTGGCATGTTCCTTTTTCTTCCATAAGTGGCATGTTGGAGTATGTGAGGGATTGTTTTTCTTGATCATGGTTATCATAGTTTCTCTTTTAGGTATCTTGTTGGAGAACGAGAGCACGGTGAGTATTTAGATGGTTCATGTTTGGCTAATAGATATTTCTCCCTTATTTTTGATTCATATGGATGTATTCACAATGTTCATTTCGAGTGTGAGAATATTAGGATTAGGTGTCATTATCCATATAATCCTCTATAATATTTCATGGTTTAAACATCCTTGGAAAGTGTCTCTAATAACTTAGGGTGTATTTGAAAATATTTTGTAATATTAATTATCACCATTGTTTGTAATATATTCATAAGAGGTGAAAGGTCCAATAGTAGCTATACAAGAGATTGTGGACATAAATATATAGTATTATTTTTCGCACATGTGGATGCCTAAAATGGGATAATACATGATAAGAAAAATAATAAATGAGTGGAAATTGGTATTCTCCAAGTGGGATCTTGGAAAGAGGAAACATGTGTCTCTTATTATTTTACTATTTATTACATTTAATGTGATGTTTATCTCTCATGTTTGGGTGCCCAAGTTGGAGGGAAAGTATTGGAGCTGAAATTGGTGTCCTTTCAAATTCCAAGAAGGTACTCCAAGGTGGTATTCCAAGGTTTGGGGATGTTTGGAATGAAGGTTTATATTTGGGAGCCTTGTTTGGGGCTTAATATTTCTTCACACATCTATATATTTATCCCGTTGGATGTAGAATTTTGTGAGATAGTTGAATGTAGTGTTACTTTGCATGAACAAGAATTCAGAGGTGTTGAATGATTTCCATAATTTCTTCTATGAGGATGAATGAGTTAAGTATGTTCTCAACAAATTTTATGACAAGTTCATTTGGTTAGACTAGTTGCACATGATAAACAAGGATGCAATTAGGGTTGTGAAAATCTTAAACTAGTTATGTTAATGAAGGTTGTGAAGAATGATGTGGTAATGAAGCTTACCGGTGCAAAGTTTGAAAAATGTTGCTAACTATAAATGATATAAATATTTGGCACTGATATATGCTTCAAGGATGATTAGATAGAAGATCTACTTTACAAATAGAGAGAATTTTGTTTCTACTACCACAATATATTTTGAATACCAGATGGTGAAGGAAGGTTAAGAAAGTAATTTGTGCAAGCTACTAAGACTATAGTTGATGGAGAATCTATAGAAGATAAAAGATTCCAAATACCCCTTTTGGTATGGTACTCTTAAATCATTTGTTTACTACTTTTCCTTCTTAGGGAGTTTCTTGGAGAAAAGAACATTGTATGGTTACAAAATATACCTGTGGCTAGACAAATAAGGGGTCATTTGAGAAAATTTCTAGATTTTGACTGTAGGAAAAAATATTTGTGAGGATTTTTCAAGTCATCTCAAGAGAGGATGAAAGAAAAATAAATAATTCCTAAATTTTTTATTGATAAATATATGAATGATGTAACTTTTATGGTCAATAGGTTTTTTTGTTATATGGAAGTAGCTGAACCTAGGATTGTTTGGAATCTAGAGATAGGCTATGAGATAGCATGAGATGAAGCTATTAGTATTTTAGAAATCATTCTAAACAAACAAAGAGACACATAAGAGGATAGATTTGGGACATTTTGAAGAAACTTCAAGTGCAATACATATGGAATAGAAGAAAAAGGATATTCAAAAGAAGGTTGAGAAGATGAAGACTTAAGTGTAAGAGATGATGAGTACACAAAAGAGTGCTACAAAGAAATCCAAAGGTAAATATACCCCTCTAAAGGCTACTCCAAGAATAAGAAGGGAAATTAGGACCTTTTCCCCCTCTCCCACTATTCCTAAGTCCTTGAGAACAATTTTTTTCAGGAGTTCAACGAAGAAAGAAACATTTGGGACCCTTGTGTAGCTACATAATGCTTTGAAGAGGAGGAGAAAAGAAAAGGATACAAGAGAACAATATGTCAGTTATAATGAAGAAGAAGAGGAACAGGAAGGACCTCAATTCGTCTAAAAATGGAAGTTTGGTGTCTCTAAGGTAGAGACAAGTGTAAAAAGTATAAAGATTAATGTGGTAGACATTGAAAGCGAAGAGGAAGTAGAAAAGAAAAATAAAGGTTTTATTATTCAAAGAAGAGAAAAGAGTTCAAGAGAAAAATAAAAATCTCCTAAAGGTAGGGGAAAGAAGAAAGAGAAGACCCTTCCAGCTAGGAAGCATAACCCTCTAAATTTAGAAGATTTATTTAGTAGTGTATACACCTAAAATTGGTCTCGAGAATCTAATTAATTAAATACAACTTATTTGATTAATTATCCTAAATTTCTCTACTATTGAATATATAGAAATATTTATTTATATAGTTCACATTTAAATTCTTATTTCAATTCTTCTAATTCTGCTATTATTTCATCTTAATTAAATAAATAAAATTAAATACTTTTTTTTCTTTAATTATCAAATTCCCCTATTTATTCTATCTTAATCACATCATTCAATCTTAATTAATTAAACAAAGTTTAAACACTTTATTGTTTAATTATCATATTTCTTCTATTTAATTCAATAAGCAAATTCTATAGTTTGTTTTATTAAATTAATTATCTTCTTTTTCCTAATTTGAATAAATCAAAATAATTCAAATAAAAGCATAAATCCAAATTCCTCTATTCACTCACATATCAAATCAAATATCATATGTCTAATTTAATGCAGCTGGCATTCACGGGAAATCTCGCAGGAAATCCTCTCAATCTTCTTCCCTTGATCCTTCCTATCCACTTGCCTGATGTTTTCATGGGGATCAACCATTCCATCTCTCACCATTCAATCCTCTAGACTGAATCCAAACCTCTACTTTGTTGCCCATATGCAAATGTGTTGCTGAGAAATCTATAAATACAACCTCACAATATAGGAAAATGATCCCATCTTTGTGAAAGCTTACTCTATAGGAAAAGCAATCAAGCATCTTAGCATTAAATAAATTGAGCATATAGCATAAAATCATTTAGCAATAGCAATCATAGCATCTTTAGAATCAATATAATGGTTGCATTGTAGATTACTGTAGCTTCATCATCATAGTTTCATGTCAATTTAGATTATAGTAGCTTCTTTTTATCAATTATATATCATCAATCATCACATAATTTAATTTAGCATCATTCCATTCTCTAGATTAGCATTTTAACAGTCACAAGTTCTTACCAAATCTTAGAGCCCTTTGTGATTCAATAAATCTTTGCAGATAGGAAACAATGAGATTCTTTTAGTATATTCTTGCTTTAGATTAGTTTAATTGGAGAATCTTTGATATATTGTTTCATTAAGAAGTGTATTTATCCTTATTAACTATTCACACTTACAATTTGGCACCCACCGTGGGGCACTAACCCCATATTTCACAAAAAAAATCTAAAAAGTGTCGTACAGGATTCTGGCATGTTCATTTTAGTGTGATCAAATATTTTTCGGCGCTTCCAATGGAAACTATAGCACTTTCGAGGAAAACTATAGTGCTTCATAGGTTTGTTTCAATGCTTTGAAAAAAACTATAGCACTTCAGAGATCTATTTCAACGCTTCCACCAAAAACTTTAGCACTTCTGCCTATTTTAGTGCTTCCACAAAAGTTTTAGCACTTCTACACTATCTTTTAGCACTTTTGCACTATCTTTTAGCGCTTTTCCAATATTTTTTAATTCTTATGTAGTTTGTTTTATCACTTTGATAGTAAATCTTAAAATGGCCATATCTTGCTGCTACGAAGGTCTTTTTCGAAACTATTTTTTTTAAATGACGTAGAATTTCATAAAATATGCAATGGTGTAAGTATTTCTCACTTTTTGTAGATTTAAAAGTTTCAACTATACATTTAAATTCAAATCATATTGTAACTTGATCTAATTTTTAGGTTTTTTATGATTAATCATTCATCTAACCCTTATATCTTCTTATATCTTGATCTCATCTAACATTTTGAGCATATTGTAGGTTTTAAGAGGAACATGGAGCATTGAAGTGAAAAAAAAACATTTGATATCCATTGTAATAGTGTTGTCAAAAACTCATGGGAAAATAACCCATCATATGCTATTTTTCATTCATGCTTTAGGATCAACTAACATTAATTTGGGCTTAAAATTAACCATCTACACAAGCTTTGTCAAAGTTGGTTAAAAAGAACATTAGAAACTCACTAGCTTTTGGATTTAGATTAAAATGAACCAATCCTAGGGTAGCCATTTGGATTAAAAAGAATAAATCCTAAGGTAGTCATTTGGATTAAAATACACCAATCCTAGGGTATTCATCATACATTTGCTATATCAGTTAAAATTAACATCATGAATTTTATGTAGAAATATCTTCACCTACAATAGCAAATTGTCTTTTGGATTTAAAAATTAAAAATTTGATTACTATGCTTGTGCGGTGATAGGCTTATGCTCTCCCCTTAACTGGGTGATCAAAAGGCCAAAATCATCCTTTATTATCATGCAATTTATGCTTTTTAAAATCTTTTATAAGGCTTTCCGTAGTGGGAAAAATTACTCACCCTATGGGAACAACCTAAGTGGGAACACCTAAAGCTAGGGATTCCAACCCATAATAATCAAAAGCAAGTTTTTGATGAAATTCTAACTCGACGGTAGTGTGCAAGATAACCATCCCCAAAGCCTTTGTTCGAAAGGTTGGGAGGTCTCCTAAGGGAGTTTATCATTTTCCGCACCAAACGAAAACCCTATCTACGAACCATCGTGTAGAATCTAGCCAAGTCAGTAACCAGACATTGTAATACTCATAGTGCAAGGGGAGGGAAGAATTTTCCCCCAATACACTCACCATATAATTTCCAAGGAGTGTTTGCTCAAGGGATCAATAAATCTAACCTTGAGTATGCACCTAGAAAGGACAAAAACATGAGTGCCCTCTAGGGGGTGACACGGCTGTGTGAAATGACGCAATTTTAAGATGTGGGTTGTTGAGTATAATGATGAAATTTTTGACCTTAAGAGTGAGTCTGCTTGAAGTGTATTCTTTGTCAAAAAAACTAGTGGAAATCAAGAAGCATCACGTTTGATTCTTAAACATACACTTGTTGTTTAGATTATAGATTTAAAAACAACTGTTTTACAACTCCTTGTTGTGTTTTGAAAACATTAATTCAAATAAGATCATCCTGAAAAATACAAAGAAAACAAGAAAACATAAAGTTATTGGAAACCCTTGTTAGATAGTTAACATCAAAATTTATATTTTTATCAAAACATAAAATTTCCTAAATCAAAACAGAGTCTTCAACCTGCATAAATTGGACTTTACAATTGAATTTATTCAAATAAAACCAAGATCTACCATCCAAAAGTATCTCAATCAAACAGATTTGATTAGTAAGTTAAGTTTCAGGATTAGTCATCCTAAATCAAAGAAACGGAACTGTATAATGAAAATTATCAACTTAGTCTAATCAATAGAATCTATCATTATATTTGAATTGACTTAATATCCTCGACACTATACCAAATGAAGATCAAAAGTTTATTGAAAACAATAACGTTCATATGTCCATTTTAACAAAGTCAGGAATAGTAAAAATCCAAAGAACAGGAAATTGAAACTCAAACCACCATGGCTAAAATAGATGAGGATCAATTGAATGCTTTAACTCCAAAAATGGAAAACCTTCAACAACAATTCCATGACATACAAAGAGAAACCACATAAAGATATCTATTGTTAGAAATCTACCCATATCCTCTTGACCAAACAATGAACATGAAACCTTATTCACCAAAAACTACATCATCCAAGTTCAATGTCTTTGAATTTTTACAAAAGTTCAATAAGTCCAAATCTAAGTCCTCAAAAATAAATGATGTTGAGAAATCCCATCATTTCATGGATTTATCTCCATCCACCATATTCCAAAATAAACCTCAAGATTCTTTCACTCAAGTTAAAAATTCCATCCAATCATCCTCTTCTATCATATCTTCAACATCCAATGATTCATGTCAATCTCTCAATTTGAAGCATGCTAGCATGGACTCCCCTACACATCAAGATCAAACTATTCTTTCCTCTCCATCCAATGATATCAAAATTCCACAAATTCTTTGAATCTTTGATCAATATCCCATTTCTCAAGAATCTTATGATGATCTCGGGTATGTGCAAGATTGTCATGGAAAAAATAGGCCCTTAAGTGGCAATAAAATTTAGAAAATCAGAGTTAGGTCACTTGACGTAAAAACTTTGAATAAGTTATCTATATTATTTCAAAAATATGTAACAATAGAATCTGTAGAAAATTCAATGTAGTTTCTAAACTACTAGGTTTATTCAAAAAAAATAATAATCCATTTGGTGAAAATTTGAAATTTCAATGGAGTAGTACTTAAATTTCAGGGAAAAAATAATAAGTAGGTGTCTGTCTGACCACCCTAACCACAATAAAATGATAATATTTTTTTATAATATTTTAGATATAAGTAGGGGAATCATGTCCAAATGTGATGCATATTTTTTTGTAATTTTTTTCCAAGTAAATAATTAATTATGATTTTTTTATTACAACTTTTAAAAAATATAAAAACTCGTATGTCTGACCACCTTAACTTGGTCAAAACTTCATGAAATTCAATTTTTAATTTTTTAATCCTATAGTATGTGAAGCATAGAATGTGATGCATATTTTGGATTAAAAAATTGTGATATATTTTGAAAGCTATAGATTGTTTTAAATCAACTTGTCAATTAGGACTTTAGTCATAATTCAAATAGAAAATGAATAATAATTATTTATTAAATTCAAAGTAAAGAATAATTTATATTGGTGGAAAGTTGGGAATCTCCTTTAAAAACTTTTTTCGTTTCATCAATTTTGGGTTAAAAAAATTCTTCAGGTAGATGGGCCATCCTATCACTTAGATATCGCCACTTTTTGGCCCATCATGATCTTGCACATACCCTCCCCTCCTTTCACTTTTCATCCAAAATAATTCCCTTCCATATTGAGAGACAAGTATCCTTCTAGGTTCTTATTCCACATCATCTAATAAATCCATACCATCTCATGATTCTATTGCATCACAAGAGCATGATAGTTCTTCCATCCTATCTAATGATTTCTACAAAATCTCATAATTCCCTTCCTCTTCAAGATCAAAATATACTTCCATTCAAATATAACCTTTAATCCCATGAAGATTTTTATCCTTCTCATGATCAATATATTCCTTTCATACCACTTCATAATTCTTTTCCAAGTCAAGATCAAAACACCCCATCATCCCCATGTCAGGAGACTATCACACCTATTCAAACTATCCATGAACCCCACACCTATAAATTGGTATCCTCCACCTTTATCCATTCTCGTTTACTTCCAACACCCATCTTCTCATCCATATCATATCCTCACCAAAATGGACTCACATCTTGTTTCACAAACAATATATATCCCATTGGTAAATGAATGTGTCAAAGTATGAATTACAAAGGAACAGGATTAGGCCTTCATGAACAAGGTATCCTAGAACCCCTTTCTATTCAGAGAAACCTATATCACCATGACCTTGATTAAATGCCTAAGTGTCCTAGTTCATCAAACCTTCCATCTATCCTAGGTCCTCATTCTAGTCCACCAAAAATTTCATCTATTGTAGGTCCTCATCCTAGTCCATCAAACCTTCCCTCTATCCTAGGTCCATATACTATTTCTCAAGAACAACAAAGGCACACATCCTTGACGCCCTTTCAAAATTATACCCATATTAACTCATCCATAATACCTCCATATCATTCATATCAATCCACCCTTCCTATTGCTCTTGGAAGAAATTTGGGTGCCAAATATCAAAAGCTTCTATATCAAAATCCACATGCATCAAAGGATCAACATGTCTCCTCGAAGAGACATGCAAAAATAAAAGAAAAATTGATCCAAAATCAAAAGAAAAATCTAAAAGGCCTCAAAGCTCCAACAAAGAAAAAATATCAAACACCACAAAGGTCCATAAATCAAAAGAAAATTTCAAAAGGCTACAAAGGCCCATCAAAGAAAAAAGGAATTTTTCAAAGACCACAAAATTCCATAAATCAAAAGGAAAAATATCAAAGGCCACAAACATCCACAAAGAAAAAATCAAATTCAAAAGTCATGTGGATTCCTAAAATTCTCATAGAAGCAATAAAATCTAAATTGGCATCCAAATTTACTAATCTAACTGCTTCCTCCAATTTTCCATCTAATAACCTATCACCTTCCAAATCCATTTTTCCTCCATCACTCTGCCACCCTTCAAGGTGTGTGCCAACACTGATCTTTCCATCCTTTCCATCTATCCATCAATAGGCCTTCCAACCTCCTATCCATTATCCAATACTCATCCCCATCATTCTCCTTTAATCCAAACCTTTGCATAAGTCCTTCGATTCTTCCATCATACCATTAACCTTCCGTAATTTAGGAGTCTAGTTCCCATTGCCATGATTTTTTAGAGATATATTTGGTTGTGAATATCGATGCTTAATTCCTTCCTCCATTTCCATATCATCCATATCCTATCTTCCATATTCCTCTTGCACTCTACACTTAGGGACAAGTTTCATCCATCTTATCATTCATGGTCATTATCCTTTCTATGCTCATTCCTTACATTTCCACCTTTCGTCTTGACAAGGTTAAGGATATTCTTGAACATCATATATCTTATCATATATGATTTATCTATATATTCCATACCATATCTTTCATCTTATCCATATTCCATCATACTTACTAAATGCATCCTTTCTTCCTTTCCTTCGACTTGATAAGGAATAGGGGAAAAATACTTGAGCCTTGTGTCTTTAACTTATCTAGTTGATCTTGATCATCCCATTCTTTATTTTTATCCTTTCTTTCTTCCATTCCATATATCCTTGCTTATCAAAATCCATGTCACCGTGTCCCTTTGCAACCTTGAATCTTAACATGCAAATCATATTTAAGCCTAGCTACAAAACATTATCCAATCCTCATATATTTTGTCAATAACTCATCAAAAATCATCAATCTTATCATACTTAGAGGAAATTAGTGATCCTAAGTACTTATCATCATCATGTCTTATGGAATCAATCATTCCTCACATCTTAATCAATTAACCATTATCATATTTTGACCAGAGATATGTTATGTGTGTGACATGTTTTGTAGTGAATCTTTCATATTGATCAATCATTTATCCATGGTTGCATTACCCCTATTTTGGGGCATCTTGTTCCTTCAATTAGGCATATCATCTCATTTCATCTTAAATATCCTGAAAAATACAAAAGAATCATAAAATCTGAAAAAGGTGCAATAAAATCTCTACTACATATCATTGCAATGTGGTCATGTCTCATCCTAGCTGGGGGGAAATATCCTGATCTCACTGGGGGCAATAAAAATTCAAACTTAATCAAATAGAAAAACAATAGGAAGACAAACACAACCCAAATTTGAACATCAATCACCATCAAGAGCACATCAAACATCTAGGTATGTGCAGGATCATAATGTAAAAAACAGGCCCTTAAGTGGCAATAAAATTTAGAAAATCAGAGTTAAGAAACTTGACGTAAAAATTTGAATAAGTTATCTATATTATTTCAAAAATATTTAAGAATAGAATTTGTAGAAAATTGAATGTAGTTTCTAAACTACTATGTTTATTTTTTATTTTTAACAATCTATTTGGTGAAAATTTGAAATTTCAATGCAGTAGTACTTAAATTTCATGGAAAAAATAAGAAGTAGGTGTCTCTCTAACCACCCTAATGACAATAAAATGGTTATTATTTTTTATCAGATTTTACAAATAAGTAGGGGACTCATGTCCCAATGTGATGCATTTTTTTTTGTATTTTTTTCCAAGTAAATAATTAATTATGAATTTTTTATTACAAATTTTAAAAAATATAAAAACGCGTATTTCTAACCACCTTAACTTGGTCAAAACTTCATGAATTTTTTATTTATTTTTAATCCTATAGTATGCAAAGAATAGAATGTGACACATGTTTTGGATTCAAAAAATGTGATACCATTTGAAAGCTATAGATTTTTTTCAATCAGCTCATCAATTAGGACTTTAGTCGTAATTCAAATAGAAAATGAATAATAATTATTTATTAAATTCAAAGTAAAGAATAATCTATATTGGTGGAAACCTAAGAATCTCCTTTAAAACCCCTTTTCGTTTAATCAATTTTGGGTAAAAGAAAGTCATCAGCTACATGGGCCATCATATCACTTAGATATCACCACTTTCTACCCATCATGATCCTACACATGCTCATCCATATCATATCAAAATCCAAAAATAGGTCAAAAATCACTCAAATAGTCAAAAAAATAGTCATGCAATCGAACTACATGGTCTCTGCATGTATAACGTAGGCAAGGCTAATCTTTGATCATCCCCCTAGGATAGGTCTTTAGGTTAGGTTTTTTCTCAAAATCACAAAAACATAAGAAAATCAAACATAAAATCAAATCAATATTGATGATCTAATCTAAATAATGGTTGGAATACTTTAAGCAAAAGTTAAATTGTTGTATTTTGATCTTTGTTATCATTTATTTAGAGCAAATTGGTGATGTATTGAACTAGACAAGCTAGGAAGGAGAATGATATTTTATTTGTCTATTGTCTATGAGTTAATCATTATTATTATGTGAATTGTTGTGAGACGCGCTCTACAAAGTATCTGTGATGACATTTAGAATTCACATAGGAAATTGATTGATTCTTGTCTATTTATGCAAGAAATTCCCGGGTCCTCTCAATTTAATTATACCTAGATGCTTGTGTTCACTGACAATATCAAAAATCATGGAAGTAGTACTCAGGTCATCATGGTCTAACTCATACCATCAATTCATGTACTCACTTTCAACATTTTAAAAGGCTCAATGATGATAAAAATCACATATGCATGGACTGTTAAGATGCCAATATTTGCATGTAGTTTTTGATGGTTAAATTAGATTGCATTTATGTTAGTTTTTAATTTGTAGAATAATTGATTCCAAAGGTTGGTGAATTAATAACATGATGGAGCAATCATAAAATCTCTAATTGAATAAGTGTACATCATCAAGTCTGAGTACATTAATAAATCCTATACTAGGGCATATCAATCAAAGTTGATGGTCGACTGATGATATCTATATTGGCCTACACCAAATGCAGAATCATGTCTTGCATCTTTGGGAAGAACTCTAAAATCCTCCTATGATCATAACATATCACAAATCAGCAATATTATCAATCAATCAACCTATCAATCTATCATTGATCCTCGCCCATCATGAGGTCAATAAATCAATCTATCATTAATCCTTGCCTATCATGAGGTCAATCATCAATCTATCATTGAACCTCACCTATCATGAGGTTAATCAATCAATCTATCATTGATCCTCACCTATTGAGAGGTCAATCATCAATCTATCATTGATTGTAATGCCCCGCCAAGTAACCCTAAAGGAAGTTGTAATTAAAGACTTAAGTGAAACAATTTTTTTTTTATAAATTGTAATAACATACACATTCACTTACTAATTAACAACAACCTCTAAGGCTACAAGGTTAGGATTACCTAAACCCACACATACATCTTACATAAACCATAGCAATAAATACTTTATGAAATAAACATCATACATCATAAGAATACCACATAACATAACAAGATGAACATCCAAGATACAATCTCATAAACATTAACTTAATCCAATAGTTACATCCCTCATTCCCAGAATGAGACAATAGTACAAAAGTATAACAATTACATAATCTCACCTCATAAACATAAGAGGGATAAAATAACTTATACAAATAGAAATATTACAATGCAAGAAAATACAATAGAACCGCAAGCTGTCCATTTGGATGTCTCACCTCCATAAAGTAAAGATCAAGGGGGACCCAACGATTTTGGTGCATGTTCCACCCAACCATGTGGTACCCGAAGGCCCACCCCCCATGCTAGGAGATAGTAACCACATAACATGGATAAAGATCTACAATCACTAACCCAAGGCAGACTCATATTGACATAACCAAATAAATGAACCAAACGAGTGCAACTCAGGTACAACACTAATATCACTGACATAGGTCACTTTGCTTCCAGACATAAAATCAACCAAGTATGTTCAGAGAACCATACACGTATACAAATACCAATCACCAAGGGAATCTCAAGTGCACACAAATTAGAAAACATAACCACTCCAGCTCTAGGAGGATACAAATAATAGAACACACTCCAAACATCTTGGAGGCAACAACACATAGTCCACTCCTTTTATAGGAGGTACAAAACATCCCCGTTCATGAAAATCGGGTAAAACTAAAAGGACGCCATGCACTACCCAAAGGAAAAAAACCGGATGGCATAAAGATTCAACAACCCTTATCCTCTAAATTCTTCTGGAAGACTTATAATTTAGGACTAACACTACATCCCAAAACCCACAATGCAACTTGACTTCATAGCAACAAAAGCATTCAAGTCATAAATCAAATCTAATATTTGGATTTCCTAAATCCATATTCATTCAATAGGTAACATTAACAAGGTCAAAGACACACTTACAGGGTTAACTCAAATAATCATATACCCATATTTCTATTTCCATTATAAGAAATCTTAAACAATTTGAACTTACATCCCCTTACGAAATACAGAGAACTAGAACATTTAAGGCAATTGCAAGAGCATTACTATTTTTGGATATACTAAATCCATATCTCCTTCATATTTCATTCTCAATAAATTAATTGCTCTACTTGAAATATAATAAATTAAAATAGCCATTTGCCTCATCAATATAAACAACTTCTTAATTTACCTTTAAATCAACACAAATCCATGCAAGTAAACTCTTTCCATTTCTTAACCAAATCTTACATCTCATTCAATTTTCTATTTAAAACATTCAATCCCTTTAATATAATAAAATATTGTTTCTCTATCCACTTTCCCATATACACTAATCAATCCATTTTAACTCTCTATTCAAAATATATTGCATGCATCTTATTAAAATAAAATACGATAATGAATTTACACTTAATATATGTATATTTATGTTCCATATTGTGTATACACCAAATATATATATTAATAACTTAATTATATATATTCTTTAATATTCCAATCACAACGATTAAAATTGCTCTAGGGAAATAAATGAAACAAAACAAATATTTGTCTTTTCCAATATAATTAGTTCCTAAATTTATGTCTAATACAACATAAACTATTGCAAATACTATATTCAAATTTTCTATCCAAAATCTACACCACGCATTCTAATTTTATCCTTTAAAATCCCTTTTCCCAATAATATAAAACTTTTGCTCTTTCAACTTAATTGAAATAATTAAACAAGTATCTTCAATCTACAACTACAAGAAATACTAATTTAAACAATTTAAATCAATTTCAATGTTTACTTCTAAAACTAACATGAGTTCTCTATTAACTGGATTCCTTTCATTTTCCAACTAACTCAAATGACTTAATTATTTAATATAAAATACCTTTTTCCTATTAAACTGAATTATGCATACTAATCAGTTCCAATAAAATATTTCTTTCAGATACACAACTAACTCTTCTAATTTCTACAATTCATTACGTAATTCATTATATCGATAAAACTGAATTAAGAATTCATCTTTTCAGATAAGGGAGAAATTACACTAATATTTAATTCTCTAATTGCTCTTAACAAAATAAGTATTTTCAACTATAACTCAAAACATTTTGCTTTAAATTAAATAACCAATTTCCCTTGCAAATTAAATCATTATAAAATCAATCAAATTAACATTTGGTCTCTTCCATAACTTATTGTGTTAAAATAAGATCAATATTTGGACTATAACCCAATATCATATATATATTTTTTCAATTAAATCAAATTAATAATTGGACCTTTTACACATGAATTTAAATTTCACAATTAAATCTTAAATTATGCATTCTTTAAATCAGATATTTAACTCCTTCAATTAAACTTTAACATGTCATTTTAGAATAAACAATAATTTCCCCATACGTTTATAATTTTATTTCCACTAATCTAATATACAAATTTTATTTAAAATAATATAAATAAATATAATACTTTAATATTATAAATTATAATATAAAATATTATTAAATAATATTTTAATATTATAATAACAATACATAAAATATTAATATTTATAAATATCAATTTATTATTATTTTATTATCAGAGTAGCCATGGAAAAATAACTTAACAGCAGTCTAGTGTTTCAAGCATAACTCAAAACTACGATCTGGGTATTTGCGATTTTTCTACAGGGGTAAGAAAATTCCAAGGTTGCATAAACGCTTTAAATTTCGTGACAACCTAGTTTGTGTAAGTGGAGTTATACGCAACGCAACCAGACCATTTTACCATGAAAAATAAAACTACCCTGCAGATTTTAAAATCCGATTTTTAATAATAAATAGAGGGTTTCATTTTCTAAAAAATTCTAAAAACATTGTTCAATCTCTATGTTTGAATCCAAAACAAAACAATCGATTTCCTCAAACAAATTAAATTCAACTGAGGTTTTCACAATTTTCACTCAAGAATTTTCACAAAACAAAAGCTGCAAATTTATTTGATTCTTTTCTTCTAACAACAAATTTTTTTTCTAAAACAGATTTAACAAACAAATCTTTAATCACTACTATTTTAAAAACAATCAAGAACAATAAAAACACAGAAGAAAACCTGGCTCAAGAAGCTATAGGAAAGATGAATTTCTGATGCAAGCCTCCTCCAAAGATTTCCTATATTTCCTTCAATCTTCCAACGAATCCAATCCAAAACCCAACCAATGCAAACAATCTTTCCTCCAATCAATTCTACAATCAAACTTTCTTCAAACCCTTCCTTTGTGTAAATTTTTTCAAAATTTCTTCTCTGCTGTAAAAATGAATTTTTCTAAAAACTTTTTTGCCCTAAAATTAAAACATGTATTCTTTATAAATCAAACATACCTAATAGAACCCTAATTCACATTACATGCAAATTAGATATTAATTTCAAATTCAATTCCAATTTCAATTTTTACAACCCTAATTCACATTACATGCAAATTAGATATTAATTTCAATTTCAATTTTTGAAAGCCCACTTTCAATTTAAAATGCAATTTCAAATAATAAATTAATTTCCAAAGTTGAAACTCATTTCCCAAATAAACATTTAATTACAATTTCTAATTTAATTCCCACACGTTGAAATTAAATTCCAAAATTAATTTTAATTCTTTTATTTCCTTTAATTTTCTTGCATCACGTTCAATTAATTAATTTAATTATTTAATAACTAAATTCAACCCTCTTGGATTAAATTTAATTAATTAAATAAATTAAATATAATTAATTAATTTAAATATAAAATTTTATCCACATTACATTATTTAAATTAAATAACCATCAACATGATTTAAATGCAATTAATCTAAATATCTATTTCCAAATCAAGAATCCTTCAAAATTAAATAACATTATAGCAAGACCAACAATGACTTGACACGCATGACTGATGACACACTAAGGCTAGGGTGTAAACCTAACACATGTTACCTAGCTACTATCTCCCATTCAACTTAACCGTTGGATCGACACACTCAAACCTGTGAACCTAGGTGGAGTCGATGTCATGTACCTGCAATCTTGCAACCAAGTAAACAACATCATACAATATATCCAACATATAATACACACCCTAAAGAAGGAATTATGGATTCGTAGGGTGCTCGCAAGCGAGTGATGCGAACCCTTCTTCTTCACCAATACACTCATCGAAACTGACACTTCCATCATAATTCCAATAGTCTCAAATAATATTTCATGCTAACTCTACAACATCATTAATCCATAATACATTTGAAACAATAATTAGATCAACACATCACACAATAATAGTTGTCGCTCAATAGTAGTGAACAAAACATCATAACAAAATGTATTCAGTATCAAAGTAACTGCAATCAAACATAACATAAAACAAACTGAATAAGGAGCAAAACGGAGGGGTATTACATTGATTCTCACCTATCATGAGGTCAATCAATCAATCAATCAATCAATCATTGAATCTCACCTATCATGAGATCAATAATAGTCTAATCTATCAGGATCATCAATCAATATCAAATCAAAGGTTGACATGATAGAAAATCATCAAACATAAGGAGGCTTAATACAAATTCATCCAGGGGCACTTTCTACATTTTTGATTGGGAGATAAATTATTGTACCATAAAATCTTCATCAAATCATCATCAAATCATCCAAAATCATTAGGAAATTGAAAATTTCCAAAAAAAAATAAAAAATCATAAATTCCTCAATTTATCTCCTGAGGGGGCATATATCCATCATTACTTGAAAATCAAATGTCTCGGGCATACTGATTTTTTTTTATTGATACTAGCAGCAACAACACAAAATTTTCTTTGAAGCAATGCATAAACACATCACTTCAAAGAGGGGAAAAATGTATAGACCTAAAAATGGTCTAGAGAATATAATTAATTAAATACAACTTATTTGATTAATTATCCTAAATTCCTCTACTATTGAATAAATATAAATATTTATTTATATAGTTCACATTTAAATTCTTATTTAAATTCTTCTAATTCTGCTATTATTTCATCTTAATTAAATATTTATAAAATTAAATACTTTGTTTTATTTAATTATCAAATTCCCCTATTTATTCTATCTTAATCAGATCATTCAATCTTACTTAATTAAACAAAGGTTAAATATTTTATTTTTTTAATTATCATATTTCTTCTATTTAACTCAATAAGCAACTTGTATGTTTTATTTTATTATATTAATTATCCTCTTTTTGCTAATTTGAATAAATCAAAATTCCTCTATTCACTCACCTATCAAATCAAATATCCTTCCTAATCCTTCCTATCCTCTTGCCCGATGTTTTCATGGGGAGAAACCATTCTCATGATCAACTCCAACCTTTCCATCTCTCACCATTCAATCCTCCAGATTGAATCCAAACCTCTACTTTGTTGCCACTATGCAAATGTGCTACCAATAAATCTATAAATACAGCCTCACAATACAAGAAAATGATCCCATCTTTCTGAAAAATTACTCTACAGGAAAAGAAATCAAGCATCTTAGCATTCAAGCAATTGAGCATATAGCATAAAATCATTTAGCAATAGCAATCATAGCATCTTTAGAATTAATATCATGGATGCATCATAGATTACTGTAGCTTCATCATCTTAGTTTCATGTCAATTTAGATTGTAGCAATAGCTTCTTTTTATCAATTATATATCATCAATAATCACATCATTGCATTCAAAATCATTCCATTCTGTAGATTGGCATTTTAACAGTCACAAGTACTTACCAAATTTGAGCATTCTCTGTGATTTAATAAATCTTTGGAGATAGGAAATAATGAAACACTTCTTATATATTTTTTATTTAGATTAATTAATTGTAGAATCTTTGATATAATGTTTCATTAAGAAGAGTATTTATCCTTATTACTTATTAACACTTACAAGTAGTATTACAAAGTATAGGATATTGAATGAAACAACTGCATTGTACCCCAATGCAAGTGATCAAAATAAAGAAACCATAGAAGAGGCTATTGTCAAGTACATGGTAAAATTTTATGTTAGCGTGAAAGCTATTGAGGATCAATTCCCTAATGATTTAAAAGGTGTTTAATATGCAAGGAGACAAGAGGCTATTGATGAACATGCAAAATTGAAGACTTTTCCCTTGTAGAATATTGGTTCTTCTATTATAGATGAAAATAGAGCTAAGTTATCTAAGTTGTATAAAAAATAATTTAGGACAAAACAAAGAGTTAGAAAACTCATCAATAGAGACAAGGAATATATTGAGATATTAAATAAAGAGACACTGCAAAAGGTTGATGAAATTGCTAAAGAGATGGAAATATCTCTAGATGTTGTTGTAGATGAGGAAAATATTCTTGCAAATATTGAAGGTGCTAATGTAGATGATATAATGTAGCAAGATGCTTCCATCCTAGAAATAAATTGACCTATCAATGAAAAACATGAGCATTTATATGAGTATGATAATGCACAAGAAGAATTTAAGACTAATAACACTCTATCAATGGTGGAGAATGTTGTTGGTGAAGAGAGGGAAGGTGATAAGTAGGACATCCCTAAGAAGAATGAAGCTCAAAATGAAAAAATAATATCCCCTCTAAATATGGAGAAAGATGTTGAGTAGAGAGAAGAAGATAAACACGATATCTCAAAGAAAACTGAGGCACAAAAATAAAACACTTCACCTCCTTTTAAAGTAGAGAAGAATGCAAAATGATGCTCTAGCAATGAATATACAAAGAATATTAAGAAGAAGGAATAATAATACACCCTAATAGGTGGTGAATCCTCCAAAACTTATGGAGATTCATTAAAAAGTATTTTGGACATGTAGTTATAGTTCCAGTTGATGGTGTCTACATGGTTGTTGCAAATTCTTATCCAACAAGGTCAAGTGGACCTGAATAAAATTTATTCCCTTCACAAGTTGCAACTTATTGATGTATTTCAAGCCTATGCAAGGAAGGATATTATTCGAATGAACCAAAAGAGTATGGAGTTGGTAGATGAATCTATGAGATTATTATAGGAAGGTCTTCTTAGAACTTGTCTATTGATAATTATTTATCTAGTGTGTAACAATTAAAGCTATTGTTAGATTATTTTAAGGATTATTCTACTAGTTTGGAAGAAGAGTTAGAAAATGAAATTTCAAAGAAGGTAAATGATAAAAGGGTAGTATATGTATCTGATAAGTGTGCTGTTTCACACGGCAAGTTCCAAGGAAACTTGAATTTTCAGAAATGTTTAGATGAATTTTTTTTTATTTCATCTATTTTTGAAATGGATTATTTATACAAGGAGTATAAAAGATCAAATGGACTCTATTGAGTCACAAATTTCTCAGGCCTCTAGTGCATATGATATAGTAAGTGATATAGATGGTGCAACAAGAGAAATAATTGAGAACTTGCATGGTCAATTCTTTCTACTACAAGTAAAAAAAGAGAAAATCATAATGCAGTATAGTCAACTCCAATATTTGGTAAGTGCAAGGCTTATATCCTTAACTGGATTTTTAGAAAGTTACGAGAAGGGATGATCCCACAATAGTGGTTTACACTTTTTGGGAGATCCTAAGTTTTGCTAAAATCACATATTTTTAGAAAATATAATGATTTAAGCCTTGAAAAGTTCCATTTAAAGGATTCCAATTAAAGAGGGTTTAATCAAATCACCTTAGATCAAACCACCTTGGATATAACCCCACTAGTTTTAAACCATACCTATAATAGAGTCTCCTTTACACATTTCAAAATGCTAATAAAAAACCACTTTTGATTTACCTTTTTGGGGATCAAATGAATTCATTTAAAATTTATTTTTTGTAAGTATGTAGTCCTTATTATAAGCTTCCCAAAAGGTATAATTTTAAATAAATTTAATTTGATTATTATTTTTTTTTTATCTCTTGTGAATGTAGGTTTTTCACCCTTAATCAAGCTCTCTGTTTTGCACGTGTGGAGAAATACTAGATTATAAAAAAGAATTAAAAAATATTAGTGCACTAGATATTGATGTTCCTAATCCAGAAAAAAAAAATTCAATTTTGATTCATACAAAGGAGATATGTTTTAGCCAGTAAATCATGTCTAAAATTGTAACCATTTTGACTTTGAAACTTAATTAAGAAAAATTATTCAACCAAATGCTATGAAACCAATTCCATGCACTAGATATTGTAGTTACAAATCTAAATTCAAAAAAAAAAAAATTATACTTCACAGAAATAAAGTTATGTGTTAGCCAGTAACACCACTCTTTGAAAATGGTGTTTACTGTTAAAAACTAGTTTTCGAAGGAGATGGAAAAATATGTGCAATATGATTTCAAAATTTTTGAAAAAATATATTTAGAATCTAAAAATAAAATGTAAAAAATAAATAGTTTGCATCATCTACACATTCCTCATGGTTTAGCCTCTATAGGTTCTTGAAAGTGAAGATTTAGTTAAAAAAAATTAGTTCAATGTCTAGTTTGGCCAAAAATTATAAACTAGTATTGTGGGATCACGCGAAGGTGGTGAGAATGAATCTAATGCCAAATTAATTGAATGAAGGAGAAGATGTCCATGTGCAATATGAGAGTAAAAATTATTTTCTTTCCTTCTACAAGAAGGGGTGGGAGGTTGCAAAAAAGGATTAGGAGGCACACCTTACAAAATTGAAGGTGTAATATCTGGGTATTCAACCATCTTCTAGTTGAGATTTATGTTTTTTTCTTTCTATATGAAATATTTCTATTTTCAATGTAAATATGCAAAAGTAGTTGAAGGTGCTGCAATAAAAGTTTTATAATTTTTGCAATGGGGAGTTACTATGAAGCAAAAAATTTCCTTAATTTTGTTTTTAATTTTTAGCTTTATTTTTGTCTTCGGGAAGATCCGCACACGAAGAGGTTGTGTTTTTGATAGGCGCACAATGTGCCATGTGGTGGTTGTGTGTTTTGATAATTTATTTCTTCTAAGCTCAGAGTCCGGCCATGTGTTGGCTTGGCAGATGATTTCCTGAAATCACTTTTCGTGAATCTGAAACTATCCACCTATGCAGCTTGTCATCTCTTTGTTGTTGGGGAGCCAAACCTTGGGGTTTTCATTCAAAGTTTTTAGAAATGAGTCATGCCTTGCTCTAGAGATGGATGTGATTTGGTGCCTCCAAATTCACTTGACCAATCGAAAAGACCTTTTCCAAACTATTATTTTAGGATCCGAGCGATTAAGAGGGGTAATCCTATTAAAATATCTAGATCACATAAATATGATAGTTGAAAGTTGATAAGTAGGATTACTGCAACAAAACTAAAATATCTAGATTGGATTCCAAGCTATCATATGTGAACATCTAGAATTCATTACTTCTGGATGAAGTCGATGTTTCTCTCTCCTTGGTGGCTATAAGTTGGAAGCGACAATAGATAGAAAGGATTCCAGAAGTTTTTCTTTTGGAAATTTTTTTCTTAGCTTTCATAGTTAGTAGAAATATTTTCTTTTAAGTTTACAGAACAGTGCTTTGCTCTAGCCTGATATGTATTTTATATAATCAAGCTATTGTCAGATTGGAATTTGATCTCTATTTTTAAAGTTCATTTAATATTTGAGGTATGATTTATTTAGAAGAAATATCTGAAACTGTGCTTGATATGGCCATTGTGAATATTTCTTTCTTTGTATCTTCATCCAGAATAGAAAAATGTGTCTTGATTAATCTAAATGGTTTGATTATTGGATTTCCATGCTATTTGTGTGTATGATTAATTTATAATCTATAGAAACTATATTATGTCTTTGGACTTCTCTGTTTTCTTTGTAGGTTATCATTTTTTCATGATATGCTATATTAAGAGGAAGGGCTTATGTAGCTTTTGAATGTTTTTTCTATTGATTCTTGAAACTTCTATGCTTGGTCAGATCTTCATACACATTTCCTATGGGTGGATTGAATGATTGCATTTGTGTTTGTATCTAGCCTCTGTTGTTCGTTCTCCTCTCAAAAATGAAGGGATTTGGTGTTCTATGTCTATCATATCATTCATAGAAGGAAACTTGTGGTTTTTAAATGTTGTAAAAGTGTTGGCACATCACCATTTTAAAGGTTTTTTTGTTTGCATTTCTTTCTAATATTTCCCAAACTTAGAGAAGAGTGGAATTTTTATAAAAAAACCAAAGGTATTCAGTGAGATACATATATTTCCCCCACTCACTGAATTTATCATAAGACTATCAGAGAAGTGAAAGCTTTGATGATCAATAGTTCTTTTTCTAGCACGTCCAGTGGGAGAAGTTCTTAAGGCCTGATTAAGAGTCACATGTATTTCTAAATTAGGCCAAGGAAGGAAACTAGAGGTTTCATGTCCAGGGTTCAAAAAAGAGCATCCTTGAAGGGTAAATTTTAGTACTCCTAGCTACCATCCTCGATACCTAGGAGAAGAAGAGTCACGGGTTTTGTATCACATGTGAGAAGCAGTAGAGTAAGGAGAAAGAGTTCAGAGTTCAAAGCCTTATCCACTCTGCCTAGAGGTCAAAGTTTCCAAATAAAAATACCAGTTTACCTAGTCTATAAGAACATTTTATCCATTGCACACGTACTCCCTCTTGCCCCCAGAAACTTCGTAACCTGGGATAGTGGTAGTCCCTTGATGCAACCTACTCCTCTTGATGTCTAGCCTACCATACCCGCTAATTCCCTCAAATCTATTTCAAAATTCTCTTGGGAGGACTTTAAAATCCCTTTTGAGCACCTCCAAGATGTAGCGGAAGTATGCAGAGTGCACAATATTGTAGAGGAGAACATCGCAATGAGATTGTTGGCTGCCTCTTTCAAAGGGAAGGCTCAAGACTAGTACAAATCTCTAACTTGTGACTCCATCAGCTCATGGGATGACGTCAGAGAAATTTTTTTTGAACTTTTTTCAAAGAAAGGGGATCACTCCTTGCTAGTGTACCAGATGATCACCATCAAGGGAGCCCCACAAGAGGCTATGAGTGATTTCGATACCAAGTTTAACAAAACTTGACAAAGGCACCCAATGATTACATGACCTCAAGCTACCATGGCATTCATGTTATAATTAAATGTTATCAATTTAGATATTACAGTCTTGATAACTTCCATGGGAGGGGATACCTTACCAAATGCCTATGAGGTGGTGGTGCATGCAGAGAATAGTTTGATCGATGCAGGGAAGCTTTCATTGCGACCTTCGATGCCTATTTTTGTAGAAATATTAGATGCACCACTTTCAGATGAGTCTTCTTCAAACACTTCTGCGATATAGGTCATGGTCTCAACTTCACCCCAGTCTATATACGTGTACCCTACCACTCAACTGAGCATGTCAGAATCTTCCTTTGTGGTGGTGGACATAAATGATATGAAGAATCTGATGTAGTATTTTGTTAATGAGTTAGTTCTCATCAAGTGACAACAAGTAGTCCCTCTGAAGCAATATACCCAAACTTACCAAGGAAGAAGGCCTTTATATTAGTAGAGCACATACCAAGGACCTTCAGGTTGGGGAGGTCAACAAGCAGCTCTTGCCAACCAGATAGTTTAGATCACCATGCCACTACAGACGGTCAAAGATAGCCATAGAAAAGAGTTGATTCCAAGTCAAAATAACCTGGTTGACGACAAAAATACATGGTGTTTTCCTTGTAATATTAGCTATATTCCTAGAAATATCCCTAAGGGAAACATGCAATAAAGGAACAAAGGTGCACTGCTAAATGCGGAAGGATATGAATATTTCAAAATGGAGAATGATTTTTTTAGAGTGCATATGAAAGGGATGTCCATAGAGAAAGAGTTTTACATTTTACTTGATCAAAACTTTTTTCTTGGATGGAAGAAGATGCGGTATTTGCAAATGAAGCTCTGACAACCAGCACTTCATAGGTATAGTTAGATTACAACACCAGATATAAGAGAAGGCTCATGGGGGAATATGTGCCACAAGCCCTAACTCATTCTTAGCCTTGCCAACCATCATCACAAGAAAGGAAACTTCCTTAGCCGACTATTAAACTAACTTTGCAGCAATGGATTCCACCATCATTTGACAAGTTGCAAATAAGATATAAAATCCATTCACAACAGATCATCTCCCTCTGAAGCCAAGAGATATTTTTCCATTTAGACCAAAGGCCCCACTAGTCGGAATGCTTAATGTGGTCGATCACCTAAAAAAGGCACCTGCTAATGTGTCCCTGTAGGATGTAATATCCATCCCCGAGCAAAAGACATTACTTCGAGAAGCATTGAAAAATGAGGAACAAATACCATAGACGGATGAAGCTCCATTGTGTGATCAAAGTAAAGATAAAGGTCCCGATTCATATCTGGAAGCTCTAAAATTTGTAGCTTATACAAATGATGAGGATAATGCAAAGGAAAAAGAGGTTAGAAAGCCCAAGCCCAATCCTTTATTTTTAACCTTAATTATGGGAGATAAAAAATTGCACAACAATATGATTGATTTGAGAGCTAGTACAACAGTCATGCCAAAGCAAGTAACTAATGTCTTAATTCTCAAATATGAACCTTTGGAAAAGGGGATTATGCAATTGGACAAAAATAACATTTTCAAGAGTCGGCCAAATAAAATATTTATCCTTGACCCTCTCTTCATGCCCAAGCCAAACCGTCTCACAAGAGGTAGTGGTAATATATATTCATCTAGTCTTCAAGATGTTCCTTTCCAATGATTTCACTACAAAACTAAGTGGATAGTTTGCACTAGACTGGTCCCATTTGATATGAAGAACTAAGCACAAGGCAAAAAATGAAGATTCTCTCAGAATCTTTGCACTCTGAATATATAGTGGACAACATAGTCCTCTTTTTTGAAGCGACATATAACTCTTTTTCAAGATAGAAGGGATATTGTGTCAAAATTCTAGAAGATAAAAAAGATACAAGTGAGCAGACACCTAAAGAGGAGGTCTCCCTCAACTAGTTCACCAACTCCGATTTGTATGGAAATTTGCATGTTGTAGGATTGGGCACATATGTAATTTTTTATGATGACCCAGTCTATCTGAAACTGATTTAAGATCAAGAAAGTTATGATGAGCCAAGAGACAATCATCTATGGACCTTATACTTTGACGACACTAAATACATATCCAGTATTGGGGTAGGATTTTGATTACTATCTTCAATAGGATCAGAGGCCCTTAAGGCTTGTCAATTTCATTTTTTGTGTTCTAACAACGTCATAGAATATGAAGCCTTGATCCACATTCTTTTTCTCACTGGGCAGATGGATGCAAAGAGGTTGCAAGTGTTTGAAGATTCTGAGTTGATAGTGAGACAAGTCTGAGGGTAGGCAAATGCTAAAAACATGAGAATGAAGGCCTATAAACACTGTGTATGGGATTTAATTAAAGGTTTTGAAGATTTCAATGTGCAAGTCATTCCCCGAACCGAGAATGACATAGTGGATTAGATGGCCTCAATTGGGTCACAATTAGATTTGATTTTTGACCCAAAGAAAAACACAGTACCAATTATTGTTGGACCATAAGTCCCCAACAATGATCAAAATTGGCAAGTGCATGAGGAAAATAGCTAGATAGCCACCTTCATCTAGAAGTTGGAAGGGGTTTTGTACTATTCACAACCAGAAGTTCTACCTCTCAAAGGGTGGGTCATCCAGCTAAAAGGAAATAAACTCCCTCAGGATTTAATTTTTCTTGAGAATCTCTTTGATTGTGAAGATGTGAGAAATGGCAAGCAAACATTCATTGCTACTGAAAAGGATTATGAAGAGTTGGGCATCAAAAATGCTAGAAAGTTGAAAGTTCAAAAAAAAATTCAATGGGAAGATAAAGAAAGGTTAAGGGATCTTTGTTCTAAGTACAACATAATTATAGAATGGACCTATGATGATCTCAAGGGATACAATCCCATTATAATCTAGCATACCTTTGATTTGGTGGAAGGGTCGAAGCCAGTTCGATAGAAGAAAAGGCCTTCAAAAGGTTGAAGCATTGATGGCACAAGAGCTCACTAAATTAATTGAGTCTCGAATCAGTTATCTAATTAAACATTCAACTTGGGTGTCTAATCTTGTACCATTTCAAAATAAAAATGGTGGCATTCAGGTTTACGTTGATTTTTGAGACCTGAATAGAGCCTCACTAAAAGGTCACTACCATTTTCCCTCCATGGAACATATCTTACAAACAGTAGTCAGGTTGGAAATGTTCTCATTACTTTACGAGTTCTTAGGATATAATCAAGTATATGTAAAATAAGTAGATCAACATAAAATTAAATTTACCACCAAGTGGGGAATGTTTGCATATGTAAAGATTCCCTTCAGTCTCTCAAATGCTCGTGTGACCTTTTAGTGAGCCATGGATGTATTGCCTTCACGAGATTGATCAACTTGATTATTCTAATCTATCTTGATGAGTTGACAGTTTTTTCAATGTCAAAGGTTGATCATTTTGATCATCTAGAATAGGTTTTCCAGAGGTGCCAAAAGTTCAATATTTCTTTAAATCCCAAAAAATGTGTTTTTGAAGTACCTCAAGGTAAGATACTTGGCTTTGTAGTATCTCAAGAGGGAATTGCAATAGATCTTGAAAGAGTGAAATATATAACCGATTTACCCTTACCATTGAATCAAAATGGGTTGAGAAAGTATGTCTCAACTTCCAATTTAAAGCCTCACAAATTCAAGACTTGGCAAAAAAAAATTGTTTCTTTTAAGCCTTAACCGCTTTACTACGGTGACTGTCTAGGCGGTTACCACCTTACCACGTGTAGTAAGCTCACTCACTATAGTGGCACGGTAAGGCCGCATACAGCCTAGCTCAGAGGTTACCACCATACCATAGTCGGTGGTCCCCCTCATCGTAGTGGCGTGGTAAGGCTGCCAGCGGCCTGGCTCGGCGGTGGTCCCCCTCACCATGGTGTTCGTGGTGAGACTACCAGTGGTGGGCTCAGCGGTTACCGCCATACCACTAGTGGTGGTTCCTCTCACCGTGGTTTCCACGGTGAGACCACTAGCAGTGGGCTCAATGGTTACCTCCATATCGTGGGTGGTTGTTCCTCTCACCGCGGTGTCCGCGGTGAGACCACCAGTGGTGGGCTCGGTGGTTACCGCCATATCACAGGCGGTGGTTCCTCTCAATGTGGTTTCCATAGTGGTACCGCTAGCGTTCGGCCTAGCAGTTACCGCCCTATCGTGGGGTGGCCTAGTGGCCCCCGCGGTAGCGTAGTATGACCACAAGTGGTTTTCCTGATGGCTATCACCACACCGCGGGTCGAATCAATCTATGCAATAGTAGCATGGGGATGGTGGGTTTGGGCTCTGTGATGACTTGGGTAAGCTCCATTGAGCTCACCACCATATTCCAAGGTGAGTTGGTGAGCTCAATGATAGTGCGATAAGAGCTCGGATGAGCTCTGAGCTTGGTCAACCGCGTTGGGCCAGATGGTCAAAGTGACCAATGAATGGTAGATGGACATGTGGCAGGTTGACAACAATTTGATTGGCTAAAGGAAAATGTAGGAAAAATAGTTATTGCATGACTTGTGTGAATGGTAGAATGAACTTGATTATGGCAAGGAATTGAATGCTTGGATGGCTCGATGCAAAAGAGAATGCAAATCAAATTGATTACATGATTGGGCGATCAATGCATGAACTCCATGTCTATGAATTGGTTGAGACATTGAATGTGATGTATGGCTCTGTCAATCGAATAAAATATTTTATGTAAACCAAAAGGTGGCGGTTTAAAGGCAAGTCAATGTAATAGATTGTGCGTATTAATTCATTGTATACTTGGAGAGTAAAGTATTGTAACAGTGAAAATAACTTGAAGTTGTTGTGAGCTGATCAAAGAGTAAGGGTTGATATTATATGTAATTGATTATTACTATAATACAATTGTTCTTGCTTGGTGTGGTGGGGTTTTTACTTGAAAAATTTTTCCCACGTAAATACTGTGTCAAATCTGTGAATGCTTAATATTCGTTTATCTCATTTATGTTGATTGTATTCATCTCAATAGTTTTAGAAGCTATTAGAACTCATTTTTTCTCTTCTCCTCTATTGTATTAGTGTTAAGGGAGTGTATTCCACATTGTTGGGTCATTAGATGCATCCCTATTTTCCCTTCAGAAAGGGATACAGTCTTTCCTAGGAAAGATTAATTTTTTCAGTTGGTTCATTTCAAGCTTTGCAAGAATTGGAAGAACCATCACATTGATGCTCAATAAGAACTTGGTGTTCAAATGGACCCCTGAAGGCAAGATAACTCTCGAGAAAATAAAGAAGGCTATTTTCATTGCCTTGGTGCTGGCCAATCTAGACTTTTCTAAAGACTTCTTGTTATATGTATACATCGATCAGCATAGCATATCTTTTGTGCTCACTCAAAGGGATGAAAAATAAAATGGGAAGCATCCAATTTATTTTCATTTCAAAACCCGCAAGCATTACGAAACCAAATACAGCTTTGTAGAAAAGCAGGCCTTTTCCATCATTAAGAGCCTTAAGATGTTTTGACACCTAGTGTCGGCCAATAAAATGACCATCTTGGTTGCTCACCCTAGTGTAAGGGAATACATTACTAAGGGAGAAATAATTGAAAAAAGAGCCAATTGGATCACCAAGATCATGTATTATGACGTGGATATCAAGTTGACCAAGCTGGTGTGGGAAGAGGCCTCTATAAGTATCTCACACAAGAATCAAGATCCGAAGCCGACATGGAGATTGATCAAGTCTATTCAAATTAGTTTGAGTCCGATACTATCCGACGACTCTCCCATTTCACAAATGAAGATACTACTAACTACAAGGCAGTAGGTATGTATTAATTGAGGGAGTTTTATTTAAAATAAATTATGATGGAGTATTTCTCTGACGTCTAGATAAGAGACAGGAAAGAAAAGTTCTGATGGAATTCCATAGCAGTCCTAAGGTTGACATTTCTCCACTAAAACTACTCCCTTGAAAATCATGTGAGTGGGATACTATTGACCCTTAATATTTTCCAAAATGCACCATTTGGTACAAAATTGTACTCAATGCCAAAAATTTTGTTGGCAAGAGAAAAATTCCACTTTTCCTTTATGTCCTATTGTAACCGAAGAGCCTTTTTCCCAATAGGCTTTAGATTTTGTCGAAATGATAAACCCCATATCTAGTTTTGGACATAAGTGGATCCTTACAACGATCTATTACTTCAGAAGGTGGATAGAGGCTATAGCCCTAAAAGGCGCTACACAAGGAGAGATTGTTAACTTTCTAGAGGAGTTGGTGACTAGGTTTGGTTCACCAAATACCATCATATCTGACAATGCTCGAGCCTTTGTAGGTTCAATTTTTTTTAATTTTTCTATTAAAAATGGGATCTACCTCAAGACTTCATCAAACTATTAGCCACAAGGAAATGGGTTAGCAGAGTCAACCAATAAAAACTTAATTAGGTTAATCAAGTGCATCGGCTTTGAAAGAAAAAGAGAATGGCACAAACATCTACGGGTTGCTCTATGGGCATACTGCATCACGCAAAAGTAGATCATGAAGAAATTCCCATACAAATTAGTGTATGGGAAGGAGGCATTCTTAGCCATTTCCATTGAGCTCCACGCTCTGTGATTACTAAAAGCCTTGGAAATAGAAGAGAGTGGTGGAATAGAAGTAAATATAGCATAACTTTTCAAGCTGGAAGAAGATAGAGAAAAGGATTTTGAAGCCATGATTGACCACCAAAAAATGATTAAGTGGTGGTTTCACAAAAAGACTTCTAACCCAAATTTTCAGGAAGGGAACCTAGTACTAAAATATGATGAGTGCACTACAAAACCAGGGTAGCACACCACATTTGAAGTGCTATGGAAGCGACCCTTCTGATTTAGCGCATGTAAGGAGAAGAATGCATACGACCTGGAATATATTTAAGGTAATTCTTTAGAGATACCAATAAATGGTATTTATCTGAAACTCTTCCATTAAAGTATGCCATTCTTTAAAAATTTCATAGAAATGTACCTTATGTAAAATTTTGTAAATGTCATTTTAAAGTTTTAGAATAAGCCAGAAAAATGAAGAAGTATAATCATAAGTAAGGATATATTATATTTTCATCGAAATATACAAGTATGAGGCAGCCCGAGGCTTGAATTTTAATAAAAAGGCTCTCTCGAGCAAAACCCAGAAAGTGTCTTTGAGCAAAAGTGCAAAAGAGCAAAATGGAGGCATTTTTACAAAAAATCAAAAGATAGGCCTCCAACCATAGTTATGCGGGCATGTCGCCCATAGTAATTTTTATTTTTCTTCTTCTTCATTGATAGTAAACTAGGGAACACAGAACACTCGTCGTAGGGACCTCAACCCTAATTTCCACGATTGTACACCAAAAGTTTAAAGTGATTCTTGAAGTCGAAGCCAGGAGCATCCTCAACACCATATTTCCAAAGGAAATAGCTGGTGGCAGGAAGAGACAAAGCACGGTGGATTTCAAGGTCCATGTTGTGGAAGTCACTCAGAAAGGGTACCCAAGGCACGTCCACACCACGATCAATGAACCAATGAAGCTCCATTACACTGGGAATGTCGACATCAAGGATGGAAACTTGCATGATTTTGTCGAGCCCTTCTAGTAGAGAGATGTTAAACATTCAGTGACAAAACTCTACTATCTTGGGTTTGGCTACATTCAGGTCTAGGAGGGAGGCCATGAAGCGGGATAGTACTTTCTAGCTACTCCTCATCTAGTTTTTGTCTTCAATGAAGTCCATGCCAATGACCCAACAAAAGGAAATTAACCCTAGGTAGTCGTACCTCCTCACCAGGAATTTGATTCTATCAGTGGTAATCTCCCCAATGAAGGCATATTGTTGCCTTCATGGAAGTAGACAAATAGAAGTATCTAGGTAGGTAGACATGGCTAAAGAAATAGAGTGAAATATGATATGAAAATGGAGAGGAGGCTAGCTAAACCTAAAAGGATTAATTTTCGAAGGAATATAGCCTTAAGGTGGCATAAATATTTATAAAAAAGAGGTGTCGATGAACCCAAACAATGGAAGGTCTATTTTTGGCTAGACGACAATGGGAAAATATCTAAACAATGAGTGAATAGAGGGTAAATCATACAAAAAATCTAACATAAGGTCTAAAAATTAAATTTTGGGCATTGGAAGTAAATTCTCACATAAACTTATTGTTGACATGTGTCCTTTTCCATCATCGACAATAGTTGGCTTACGCAAGTGAAGAGACATGGATTACCGAGCTAATCTATGACAAATTAATGAAGATACCTTTTCAAAAGTACTTCGTATCACTTAAGCAAGATTGACATAATTAGGGAACTCTTCCCAAGGCAATGAGCTTATTTGTAAAAAGAGGCAGCAAAACGAATGTACTAATTCCATTCTTGCAGAGTTTTGGTATTCCCGAGGGATACATATGTCCAAACCACATGTATCACCTCATTGGCAACATTTAATAGACTAGTGGTAACACCATAGCCCTAACTAGATGTAGTTCCCAAGGAAATTAATTATGCCAAAAATAATATTTCTTCTAAGGAAGTATGAATCAAGTGGTCATTTTAGTAAAAAACTCTCTACAAATTTTGAGGCAGCCATGGTAGAACCATCAACAACTGGTAGAAGGGTACAATCTGCATCGAAAAGGCTTATTTTTGCCAATATCTTTGGGTGAAAAATAATTTTCTAACACCCAAGTACTTGAAGATCGACCATTCAAGATATGTAAGAAGGAGCATGTGGACAGAAGTGTTAAAAGGGAGGCGATACGAGATGCTGTTGACAACTTTTTTGATCCAAGATTGGCAAATAACCCTAAAAATATCAAGGGGGGAGTGTTTCAAAGAATAAAAGAATATGGCACCTTTGAGGATTTTGCCTCTCGGCTCTAGAATTGTGATTCTCCATAGTTTATGTTACTTTCCATACATCCATGCCCTGAGCTAGTGGATGCATGCGCTAGGAGGCTCGATGGGTAAGTAGGAACCATAACATGCAACAAGATCAAGGTGGCAATTTCTATTGCAGCTATATGGGAGATGTTATGTATCCCTCCCAACTAGAATTTTGAAGTTTTTAGTGAGGAGGAGATGGATATTTACTAGGAGGAAGCAAATGAAAGAGAGGTTTTCTATTATAATGAAATAGAGGAGAAACTGTCGAGAGGCCATTTCATTTTCCCTATAGCATTAATAAAGTTCAAAAGCAACACAAAGGATATTTTCTCGATGTTGGCTTGGTCATTTGACCTAGATGATGATACAAAGCTCCACACTTTTTTTGATGGCCTTGGATCTGATTCTCAAGTGGGAAAAGGAGTAGAGATATTTCAATTTTTTTATGTACTAGTAACATACATGTTGACGCAGCTGAAGAATTACTATACCAAGTCTAAATTTTGGTATTCTTCTTTCTTGGTTCACTTAATTCTGCATTAAAAATTTGGGTTTCTAGAAATAATTTTTCCAGTCTCTAGGTTCAATGAAGAGGGTTTAATTCAGCCAATTTCTATATGTACTTATGTCCTATCAAGAACAAGTACTAACTATTGGTTTTTCCACCATTTTTTGAGACCGCTACTTCAAGAGCTTTTACTATGTCTAATGGGTTGCATGTCCCTCGAGGTTTTGAAATGGATTAAAAATTCATTGAATCTAGTAGATTATTTCTTTAGAGAAGATTTTACACTTATTAGACATCATGGTTTTGTTGAAGAACCTTTCTGACTCTCCAGATTTGTGACAGATAGGGTTTTCATGTTGGAGGCATGTCGTGAGACAACTCTTTCCGAAAACACTTACGATAGCAGAAGGAACAAAATGAAGTTATATCCTCTTCCCCTTTGTATTGAAAAAAACAAAGTGGTGTTGGAGAAGCGTGAAGCAAAGAGGGAACTTACAAATCTATTGGTGGCCCTAGGCTTGGTCCTGATATGTGACACATGGGACTACGCTCCATCAAAGCTACTTCCCCTGAAACTTGAGATATGTGACTATGTGGAGTCCAAGAAGAACCCAACTCATGAGAAGCTAGAATTATACGTCAACCTAGCCCTCATACCGACCAAGAGTCCGAAGTGGCTGAGTTTTGGGTATGTGCAGGATCATGATGGGCCAAAAAGTGGTGATATGTAAGTGATATGATGGCCCATGTGGCTGATGACTTTCTTTTTACCCAAAATTGATGAAACAAAAAGGATTTTTAAAGGATATTCTCAGATTTCCACCAATATAAATTATGCTTTACTTTGGATTTAATAAATAATTATTATTCATTTTCTATTTGAATTACTACTAAAGTCTTGATTGATAGGCTGATTGAAAAACATCTATTGCTTTCAAACGATATCATATTTTTTGAATCTAAAACATGCATCAAATTATATGCTTCAAATACTATAGGATTTAATAAAAAATTAATTTCATGAAGTTTTGACCAAGTTAAGGTGGTCAGACATACAAATTTTTATATTTTTTTAAAAATTGTAATACAAAATAATAATTATTTATTTACTTGGAAAAAAATTACAAAAAAATATGCATCATATCGGCGCATGAGTCCTCTACTTATATTTAAAATCTTATACAAAAATACAATCATTTTATTGTACTTAGGGTGGTCAGACAGACACCTACTTGTTATTTTTTCCCTGAAATTTAAGTACTACTCCATTGAAATTTCAAATTTTCACTAAATATATTTTTTTTAAATAAACCTTGTAGTTTAGAAACTACGTTAAATTTTATATAGATTTTATTCTTACATATTTTTGAAATAATATAGATAACTTATGAAAAATTTTACGTCAAGTTTCCTAATTCTAAGTTTCTAAATTTTAATTGCCACTTAAGTGCCTATTTTTTCCATGATGATCTTGCACATACCATTTCTATACACCATAGGAAAAATATCAGAGTGAGGTTCCAACAAGTAAAACCCTAAAAAACTAGACGAAGCAGCAAGGGTGGTTAGAAAGAAACATGGAAAACTTTTAGAGGTTCCGACAAGAGATGGGAGGAATGCATAAGTTTCTCAGAGAATTTCACCCATATGTTGAATAGTTCAAGGATATTTATGACTGAGAGGCTGATTCTGACAACAACAACCTAGAGCCAGTCGTGAGGTAACCGAGGAGCAACTTTCTTGCCATGCTTCCAAAGTACAAGAGTCTAATAGAAGGAGGATCTCTAAACAAAGGGATTAATAAGTTGTATCTTTTGCAAGTGTCCCAAGCAAGGGGAGAAAAACCCCATGGTCTCCAATGGGATTATTTACAGAGAAAGAAGGTGAAAACTCAATAGGATCTTCTGCTAAGGGATCAAAATTCTCTAGCTTGAGTCGAATGAATATGAGGAAAATACGAGACCTAGATGTAGCTGACACAACCATCGAAAATGAAGAAGAAGTAGAGTCTGCTCTACAGAATGTTCGGGTAGTCATTGTTCAAGTAAGTCATGATCCTCCTCTTCTTCCTACTTCTACATATTTGGTCAAACATTTTGCCTCACCCATTGAAAAGAATCCTCCATCCACAAACTCAGACTATTGGTCCTTATTAATGAACCCCTTTTCATTATTAACATACCAAGTGAGGTACCCTCACATGCCAAGTAAGTGCTATCCACTTTGGTTGCTATTGATTCTTTCGTCACCCTATCTAGTGCCCCTATCGAGAAAACCAAATCATCCATGCTACCCATCACTCCAGGTCCATCCGCATTCAGAAAAAACTCACCTATTCCATCTGATTGTATTTTTACTCCAACTGGTACTTCTAGTGCCTAATCTCAATTTGGAATTCTGCCATTTTCAATGATTAATCTCCCATTCACCTCCCCACATGCCCACACATCTAAGGTCTCCCCTTTTGTTACTATTTTTAGTCTGCCCCTTGGTGCTTCTCTTAAAAAATAGAGTATAGATTCTCGACAAACTCTTCAAAATAAATTTGATGCAACCAATCTGGTCCAACAAAATAGGAAGTAAAAATGAATAATGAAGAATGTTGACCTACCAATCACCAAAAGGATCCAAACTTGTTTTAATAAAGAGCATAATTCTTTGTTGATCACTACTATGAAGCCACTCGCAGTCTGACCCGAAGGACAAATGCAAATGGAATATTATGAGATTAGATCAGTATGTCTTAATCTAAATGAAATTAGTCCATGCCACAAAGTAGATCTAGCCAAAAACACCCATAAGGTAGTATATACAAATTATGAGAGGCTATATCAAAAGCTAAGAAAAAACAAAGTTGATCTAGTGAATGTAAAAGAAAGAATGAGTCACTTGTAGTCAAAAATCGGCGTCCGAACTGATGAAATAACCCACATAATGCAGTGCATGAATAGTAAGAGGAAGCCACATGATCTCTTGTAGTGCTTCAAGATGAGCGGATTCAGTTGTATGTTGAAATAGACAAATTAAAAGGAGAACTTACAGTTGAGCACCAATCTAGTGCAGAACACTAGCGTGTTCAAGAGAATATAAAGAGGTAGTTGGATGGTGTCCTAACTAAAGCTTATGATAATTTGAAAAAGGCCCGAGAGGAAGCCAAAAACATAAGAAGTGACAAACAAGAAGCTGAGTCTCCTTTGCACACTCGTAATCAAGAGGTCAGAAATTTAGTTTTTGAGATAGTAGATTCTCTCAAGAGAAGAGATCAAATGGAACAAAGTTTGAAGGCAAAAGAGGCTCAACTACATGATGAGCTAACAGCTACACAAAGATCTGTGACCCTTCCTATAAATATAAGGTTGGTATCCAGCTATTGGGAGTGAATCATCATTGTGCTCACCATTCTAAAATCGGCCTTGCAATTTTTGAGGGATGCTCGAGAGATAAATGAAAGGGTTGGCCTGCTGGCTGGCCAAACTCTTCAGGAGCATGCTCCTTGAGTTGTCGATTCTTAGAACTTGATTTCCAAGCTATGTGTGGTGATAGATGAGGCTCTGAGAAGTGGAAGAATTATAGATCAAAGGGCTAATTCTAGCAAAGCAAGTGAATTCACCCACTGTCATAAGGAAATGACCAGAACCAAAAATAACCAGGCAGTGTTAATCAAGAGGGTCAACAAAATTATCAGCCTCCTATAATAATCTCAATAACTCACCTCTTATTGCCTTAATTCACAAATTGGACATCTGACCTGAATAACCATCTTAATCACCATGAAGGTACATTTAAATTGTCAACCCAGGGACGTGAACTTAAAATGGGTCAGCACAGTATGTGTAGTAGGAATTCTAGAGTTGTCATCTTCATTCTTAATCTAAGGGAGACTTAAAACTAAAAGTAAATTGTAGGAAAGGAAACAAAGAAAATGTTGATCATTACTCAAGAAAATCTACTTTGCTAGCCTTGGCTACAAGAACAGTCATAGAACAAATCTCTAATGGTTATAGGAATGGTCAATGCGAGGATTTTAAATAAGTACTCTAACAGAGACTAACACTAATCTATCTAAACTAAAACATAGATTACTCACCAAGTGGGACCCCTTGGATGAGTATCCTCTAAACTAATATAAAGCTTGGATACTCAACATAGAATCTCATATTATTTATCATAAAATGTAATTATAGAAACATGGCTGGTAATTAGCTTGTACAAGAATATGGAGATCAACTCAACATTCACTAGCTCTCTTGAAAGAAGGTTCGAGCCGTATTTATCAACTAGAAAAAGGCCATCAACTCCCACTAATTGAGAGGACTCCATTTAGTGAAAGCGAGAGAAAGGTGAAATGATGGTTACTCAGGTAGGGGAATCCATTGGGCATGCAAGCCCAAATGTGGACTCAACTACTATAGTAACACCCTCAATGCTCAATGTCATTGAAGATTAGTGCATAGCGGCTACATGCAGCTGACACAGAATCTTCTATTGGCATCCAAAGTTTGACCTTCACATGTTTCCTCAACCTAGTTGGCTGGCAGCTGCATTTCTCAACTTAGTGTATCAATCATGTCTGTAGAATAATGTCAGTACACATAATAATTGCATAATTAGAATTATCTTAAGAAAATTCATCAATCACATGAAATATAAATATAGATAGTCCACATAATGGGTATATATATCATCAAAACCAGCAGAGGTGAAATTAGACCAAATATCATATGTCTGAAGAGAACTATATGAAAATATCAGCATATAATATCAAAGTCTTATGGTAATCTAGGAAATAGCAAGAGATTATATCCCTCTAATTAGACTAAATTCCACGCTCATCACTCCCACCGACCTAACATTTTGTTCGTCCTCTAGTAGGGGAAGAGTTATACTTTTGGTTTGTTAAGGCCCTAAATTCTGCAATTGATAGTTGTCCAATGTTGGTGTCTACAGTAGGTGAATCAGGATTCCAATAAAACCAGCCCAACTTATCAAGTCTTCTCCATCTCTGTTGCTCTTCTGCAATGTCATATCTATAGAATCTAAAGTTAGGTAGAGGCCATAGTAGGATGGGTGGCTGGAAAGTTAGGGGAAGCCATTCACATCCTTTGGTTCTTCCAAGCTGGATATATTTGTCAATTTTCTTCAATGCAACAACATAATTGTGAACATAGTGTGGTTCAGCTTTCTTTAGCTCATCGGTCAACAAGTTCCAATGCTGGGATAGATATCCTCTCATAGCATCCTCTTTTGGAGAAAATTTCACTTCATATTCACTATACACAGTGTCAATCCAAGGCATAATTTAGTCACCATAGCTTAGCCTAAAGAGAAATCTAGTCCAATCTGTATAAATGTCTTTGGGGCTCTTAGATTCAACCTTGATGGCCAGGGGAATATTTGATTCTTTCCTCTTGTGAGCATTGTATTGCTCACCCCCACTAGTATCATTCTGCACCTAGGACATAAATTATCTCAGTTGTATGTCTCCAACATAAGGTAGTGGGTTACAATCTTTATCTTTTGGGACAACAAAATTGTGTAGATAGAATTCAGACAAAAAAAATTCACTTCAAGGGAAGCAATTATGTAGGCATTGAAAAATTTAGTAGGGTTTTCAATGGAGGGCTCGAGGTCTGAGATAATTCTTGACATTCTAAAAGAAAGGTATTTTTTGCTTTAAGTGCAAGGTATAAACCCTTGGAGGGGTTCTACACTCCAAAATTTGTGGCACCAAAATTGAAATGCCACTTGTCCTTTCCTTTGGAAAAACAATCTCCTCATTCTTTTCTATGATCATCTCTTCTCTCATCTGAATTTTCTTTTTCAATCTGTTATTTTCTTCTTTCCACTCCTCCTCTCTTCTTTGTATTTATTTCCAAAAATTAAAAATAGCTACATGAACTAAAACATTAGGAGGGTTGTGGATTCTTACCAAAAATTTTGTAGATGGTTGCTTCCCATAGAGGACTATCTGCATAGATTCAAAAGGTCTTACCGATTCAAGTTGTTGAGGTATGATTCCTCTTTCCTTGTTTTGCTATAGGACCTCTTATTGCTCTTCTAGTGGTGGCTACAGGGGCTCCTGATCTATATACTAACTTTGTTGCAGGAAGTCCCATTGTTGGTCTTACTACAAGAATTCCTCATTTTCCTCATTTTCTTGAGTTTTAACTTCTCCCGCGATGGTAGCAAGATCCTTCAGGGTCATTTTTGTTGCCTTTTCGAACAAATCTATTTCTTGTCCCTTCTCCTTCTATATTGGAGTGTCTGTATTTTCACCCGATGTCCCGCCAAGCTTAGGATCAGCCGACTTTGATTTCTTGAGAGGTATTTTTTGTTTCTCTTTGGCTGCAAGATGAACAATGCTAGCCTTCCTTTTCTTAGGGCTTGACACTTTTTCCTGTGTAGATTGTATTTTTATTATCCTTGATTTTACCTCTCTCTTTTATGCTCTTGTCCTTATCACAATTTATATCAGGACATCATCATCATCAGAACCTAATGATGAGTTTTCTCTTTCACTCCCATGGTTAGAGGAACTAATATTTATGGCATTTCTTCAATTGGGGAATCCATACTAGCACCAGAGGTTGAGGCACTAGTGGTGTGTTCGAATATGCTCAAAATTTTGATAGACCTACGTGACTGAGATGAAACCTTAGGCTTAGAGGGCTCGGGTCTAGACTGCTCAATTTTCACAAAATCATCCCAGGCCATTCCAGGGTTTGTATCATGCAAAGATCTTACAGCCAACAATTTAATCAAATAGTGGTGGGATATAGAGTTTTCTCTACCTTTTTGTGTTTCTCCTACCATAATAGAGAGATGGTTGTATAGTAGATTGGGTACACTCATCTTCCTCCTATTTTGCATATGACTCGGCAATTTGAAATATACTGAGTGCAGGTTTGATAACCGAACTTTGCAAGTAATGTACTTGATGATATGCACAACAAATTGCTTCCATTGCTCAGGTAGAGAGATCCTCTTGGCACCTTGCTTGTCAATTATGAGTAGAGGGTTCCCATGCATTGTAAATATGGCTCTAGTTGTCTTGGCATCCTTAGAAATAGGGTATGGTTCGCCATCAACTGGTAGCCTTGAAACTTTAGAAATTCATTCCTCGGTCGCTATGACCTCTAGTCATTTCATCATGGCCTTTCGATCTGAGAATGTCTGAGAAAACTCCAATACAATACCCTCATTGAAACCATCCAGCTTCAAAAAATATTCTATCCATCCGCAATTCTGAAATTTGGCCAAGCATGTTGCATCTTATAACAAGGCATCATCAGCTGAGGGCTAATTCTAAATGAGTCTACCTCCCATTGTCTCTGCTCAGCTTGTCACCCTATAAAATAACCTCTATAATTTTTCAAATTCCTCCTGCCTACTTTGCTAGGTGAATCTGTCAACTGGCTTTCCTTTCTGCCCTGTTTTTAGCAACTTAGCATTTACATTACATAATCATGGTAGATTTAAGAAGATAAGAAATGGTGACAAATGAAATCATAATGAGAGGGAATGGTGGTGACAATTTAGTGTCACATCACACATGCGAGTCTTCATTCATTTTAAATTTTGAATTAGCTCAACAAGATTTTCTAACACAAACAATCACATATCGGCATGTAAAAAAATTTCTATATCTTGGTTACCCCTCCCCCCAACCTAAATTTGGAGATGTGTCCTCACATGTGGAATAACAAGATTTATTTGATGGGGGAGTTAAACAATATTATATGAACATCCATCTTATCATATAGTGTTAATAAAAAACTCGAAAGGATAATTAAGAATGCAATTAATGTGCATGTACCTAAGTGTATTCAAATATAATGGTGGAGAAATCATTCCGTCAATCAAGGAGACAATACCACTTGCACTACTAAGTAATATTTGAGTATTTAATGGAGATGGAATGGGGCGAGGTGAAGTAAAATATGTAAGAGAGAGAAAGGTGATACAGATGGGTGAATGGGTGGATGGGCGAAGAAATGGATTTTTACAAAAGTAGAATCCTTTATTATGATAAATGTGTACCTCAATTAACTAGGAGGGACATTAGGTCCACTTCCTTTGGCATTAGGAACTCTATTGTTGTAGGAACCATGCTCAGGCTATGTGTGTTGGACAAATTGCTATAGGATCTCTTCTTTTGAAGCCGGCATGTGATATAATCTAAGATAGTGCTCATTCACCAACAGTTTGAATTTCATAGGATCAATGGTTGTAATTTACACAACTCCATTGGGAAAGACTTATGTGACTTCATATGGCCCTATCCATCTTGTCTACAATTTTCCTGCATTATCCTTCTATCTAGAATCATAAAGAATTGCCCACTCGCCTGGTTGAAATTTCTTTGCTTTGATAAATCTGTCATGACATTTGAATCTTTGATTTTGCACAAGTTCGGTATGATGTAATTCTATTTTCATCATCTCATCCAATTCATTGAGCTGCATGATCCATTCATATTATGTCATAGAAATATACATCCCCAGTTCGAGAGTAGTTCTAACAGTCTCGTGCTCAAATTCTTTAGGTATCATGGTTGTTTTCCGATTTAGCAATTCAAATGGGGTGAAGCCTGTAGTTGTCTTCCAGGTGATCCTATAAGCCCAAACTATTTTTGATGATATATTTTCCCAGTATTTTCTATGAATATGCACTGTTTTACTAAGGATGGCCTCAATCTCCCTATTTGTCACTTCAAATTTTCCATTTGCTTGAGGGTGATAAGGGGTGGATTTCCAATGGAAGATGTTATATTCATTGATCATTTCTGTAATAAGGGCTGATGTAAACTGAGTGCCTTCATCAGTTATTATTTCTCTTGGTACCCCATATCTTGTAAGAATTTCTTCATAAAGGAATTGTGCAACCTTATTATATCTGGCATGCTTTATACCTTTCACTTCAACCCATTTTTTTACATAATCAACGCACACTAGTATATAGGATTTAGCATTCGATGGAGGATCAATGGGTCACACAAAATCCAAACCCCATTTTTCAAATGGTGTTACTACCACTTGTGGACAGAGCAAAAATTCATTTGACTTTATTGGCTTACCCATCCTTTGGCATCTATCACATTTTCTTGTATATCTTCCTGCATCTTTGTGTAGTGTAGGCCAATAGTATCCCATGTTCAAGATTTTCATTGTTGTCCTTTTTTCTATAACGTGGCTTCCATAGGGTTCATCATCACATGCATGCAAAATTTCATAGGTTTCATCTTCCCTAACACATCTTCTCGTAACATGATCATGTCTATTATAGAATAGGCATCTGACTATCAAAGAAAAAAGGAATGACTTTTCAATCAACACTCCTCTCTCATTTGGGGAGAAGTGAGGAGGAACTCTCCCTATCACAATTTAATTGGATATGTCAACATTCCAACGTGTCTGCACACATATATGGAATAGATATTCATCTGGATAGGAGTCGTCTATGGCTTGAGTATCTTCTGATGATGTCAGCCTTGAGAGGAAATCTACAACCACATTTTCTTTTCTTGGTTTATCCACTATAGTTATGTCAAACTCTTGCATTAGTAGCAACCATCTAGCTAATCTTCCTAAGATTAGAGGTTTTTTCATGAGGTATTCAATGGTTGCATTATCAGTGTGTACAAAAATCTTGTTATCTATGACATAGTGGTTGAATTTATTCAAGGCATAGATTACTACCAACATTTCTTTTTTGTGACTATGTAATTGAATTATGCTCTCTAAAAGTTTTTACTGACAAAATAGATGGTATTTTCAATAGCTTCTACTTTTTGTCCTAAGACTACTCCTATGGCATATTCTAAGGCATTAGTATGTATATGGAAAGGGATTTAATCTATCTTTAAATTATAAAATGCTTTGTCACAACCTTCTGTCCATTGAAACTCGACATCTTTGGTCAGAAGACTATATAGTGGGGCAACTATTTTACTAAAATCCTTGATGAAATTTCTGTAATAGCTTGCATGTCCTAAACAACTCCTAACATCCTTTTGTTTTGCAGGTATAGGAAAATTATTTATTACCTCAATTTTTATAGATCAACTTGGATGCCAAGGTGTGAGATGTAGTGGCCAAGGACAACACCTTCTTGCATCATCATGAAGCACTTTTCACTGTTTAAGGAAAGATTATGATCCTCGCATCTTTGGAGTAATTTCTTTACGTTCTGCAATACTTCATCAAAGGTGGTAGCATAGTCAATAAAATTGTCCATATAGATCTCCATGCAATCAAGGGAGATGTCTAAGAATATACTGATGACTGCTCTCCAAAAAGTGGCAGGGGTGTTGCATAGCCCAAATGGAAGCACAAAATATGCATATGTCCCTCCAAGGACATATAAATATATTATTTTCTTCATCATCTAGTGCAATTTGAATATGATTGTATCCACTGAATCCATCAAGAAAAGAGAAGTATTATTTTCCTCCAAGAGAGTCTAGGACTTGGTCTACAAAAGGTAGGGGAAAGTGATCCTTTTTAGTGGCACAATTGAGCTCCCTATAGTAAACACAAACTCTCCATTTCCCTCCATTTTTGGGCACAATTACCAATGGGGATACCCATGGGCCATCTAAAATAGGGTAGATAAATCCTATTTCTATCAGCTTTTGACATTATGTTTTGACAATTTCTCTTGAGAAAGGGTTGATTCTCCATTGTGGTTGTGTTATAGGGGTAAATTCATCTTTGATATAGATTATGTGAGTGCAATGTATGGGATCTAATCCTTTCATGTCATGATAATCCCAAGAAAATTCTTTTTGATGGGCTTTGAGAAAATTTTCTATTATCAATTGTTGTCCTTCATTTAATTTACTATTGATATTTAGAGATTATCCCGTAGACACTTGTACTTGTGTTACTAGCTCTATCATATTTGTTTCATTAATACAAGATAGCTTAAGTTCAGGTGGTAGCATTGTGTTAAACATACATGTGGTTGTAGGAATTTTATTTGCGGGAATAGATATTGTAGGAAGAGTTGTTGTAGGAAGTTTGCATGCAGGAAGAGTTATTGCGGGAAGATCATGCAGAGTGGGAAAAAGTGTTTGCACGATGTCTATGGAACCAAATGATGCTTCTTATATTTGACATTGGTTCAGAATGATACTGTATAACACCTTGTCATCATCTTGAATCTATAGGAAAGGATTTATTCCAAGCATCATAAGCTGCACCACCGAGTTGAATTCTTTAGCATCTTCACCAATATGTGGCCATATTGATATTTCTATATTTTGGGATGGCTGAGCTAGAGGATACATACCAAATTTTTTAGTGTTCGTTCCATCTAAAATGGTCATATCACTTGAGCAACATCCAATATAAGTGTTTGTAGTTGCTAACCATGGCTGACCAAGGATAAGTGGATATCCTCCTAGTGTGGCTTTAGGTGAGAGAACCATGAAGTCGGTTGGATACTCCCAAGAGTTGAGGATCACCACTAGGTCTTCTACTATGCCATTTGACTTCATAGTCGAACTATTAGAAAGTTGTAGGACTATAGGAGTGGATCTCATATTTGCAATATTTAGTTGCTACAAGATGTCCTTAGTCATCACATTGATTGTTGCATCTAAGTCAATCAAGGAATTTTTTATCTGTGTTCCATTTATAACAACTTCAACCATAGGACTACTTGGATCACTATACTTGGGAATAGTTACTTTTCCAAGCATGATGTCAACAATTTTTCCTAATACATGGAATTTAGAGGGATCCTTATTTTCTTGCTTAGTTTCTTGAGGCATGCATCCTTGATTGCCTTTCTATAGATAGGGACATATTTTATAGCTTGAAACAGAGGTATCTGCAAACATATATTCTTTAGCTAATCTAGGATATCAAAGCTAGTTGCCTCCTTATCTTCTTTTTGTTTGGTAGCTTCTAATATCTAAGGAACAGTGGATCTTGTGCTGATTGCTTTGATGGAGCTGGCTCAAGATATTTAAGTGCACCAAGCTGAATGGGATTAGTCAAGGATTTTTCCTCCTCTTCCATAGGTAACTCAATGATCATGGGAGTGGAAGGATCTTTCAAGGTTGTTCATGAATGTAGACACATGTCACTAAAATTCATAGCATATGTACGGAATTGATTTGGATTAGTAGAATATATAAGCTTGCGTTGTGGTTTATTATTCAGTTTGGGTGTGGGTTCGGCTGGTAACTAGGTAGGTTTAGATATATTGGCACTAGGATTAGGAGGAGGGAAAATTATAGTAGGTTGTTGGGTTTTAAAAGATGGTTGCATATATTTGCTGGATTGGTTTGGCCATTGTTGGCCACCTCTCCATTGATATGTTTCCTTCCAATTTCCTATGGGGTGGTTTCCAAGGTCCCTACAACTACTGCCAATTCCCCTCAGGTTTCTCCCACTGAGGTGAGTTATTTTGATAGTTGGACCAAGTACTGGGTGGGTATCCTCCATAGTTGGATGGATAGGGTGGTTGCCACTAGTTACTAGATGAATAAGAGTTAAAATATGGTCCAACAAAAGATAATGGATTTGGTGCCGTCTTGAAGCCCACAGCCTCTTTTGTTCAACAACGTAAACTTGGTCTTCCTCAATCTAGATTGGTTTGAACTCAGCTGGGATCTTCTTACTGTCAATGTTGGCTATCACCTTGCATCTATAGTATCTCTTCTTATGTCTACACTGGTGGAATATTTTATCAGCATTTCCTTTGCTTCCTCATGTTTCTTTTTAGCTTGAAGTGTATCCAACTGAGTATCTAGATTGTTAATTATATCTTGCTTGAAATCTGCCAGCAAATTAGTAATCTCCATCCTTGAGACTCCACTACTCGATGATTTACCCATAGAGGATTGATAGGCTCTTCCTTTCTTTGAAGCTTCCCTAGAATAGTTTTGACATATCTTCTTGATATCATCCCAAGGGACTTGAGTGATATCTCCTCCTGCCATTAAGTCCAAGGAATCAGTGCAACTTTCATTAATTCCTCTTAGGAAAATTAAGTTTTGCGAGTCTTCATTAAGTGTATGATGTGAATATTTCTACAAAAAAAAAAACATTGAAATTAAATCTTCTAAGCTCTCATCTTCTTTATTTTGCATTCTAAAAACATCTCCTCTAATGTCACTACCTCTGCAATATTCTTTGTATTTTTCAAGAAACTTTGTCTTCATATCTTTCCAAGTTCTCATGGTATTTCTGCCAAGGCTCATAAACCATCTTCATGCAGCTTCTTTCAAAGTAGTAGGAAATAGCTTGAGTATGTGGGCATTAGTTGTTTAGTCATAGCTTCTATAGAGTATATCAAAATCAAATAGGAAGGTATCAGGATCACCTATGACAAGCCCATAAAATTTAGGAAGGACTGAGTTAGGGATATTCTTGAGGTTGTCCACTTTATTATGTTCAGTAATAGGAAAGGGGAAAGATGGTTGGTTCTTCTTGTTTAGATTATCTCCATTTGCATCAGCCATATCTTGATGAAATTATAGAACAAAGGGTTCTTCACAAGGATTTTGATCTTCAAGGGAATCTTTAGAGTTAGTCAAATCGGGGAATACATCAACAAATATTTATGGTTCTTCTTCGTCTCTAGGCAGATTTGGAAGTTCTACTAGCTAAAATGGCTCAGTATGACTTTTAGGAAGAAATCTTCCAAAATCATCTCTTCTTCTTCTTCTATGCATGCAGTATACACTCACTATCAGCCAACTCACACAAATAATCGGTGGGGAAAAGTAGTGGATCATACTTCTAATACTAAGAGAAAACTTCTGAAATGCTAAAGCAACAAAATTGCCAATAACTTCCAAAATATTTTCCTAGTTTGACACCATCCCTGATAATAGCGCAAAAAATGTCAGCCTCCTATAATGATCTCAATAACTCAGCTCTTATTTCCATAATTCAAATATTATACATTTGACCTAAATAGTCATCTTAATCAACCGAAAGGTACATTTAAATTATCAACCCAGGGACATGAACTTGAAATGGGTCAGCACAGTATGTGCACTAGGAATTATAGAGTGGTCATCTTGATTATCAATCTAAGGGAGAATATAAACTAAAAGTAAATTGCAAGAAAGGAAACAAATAAAATGTTGAACATTACTCAAGAAAATCTAAACTGATTATGCATAACAAGAAGGAAAGACTAAGCATTCAACAAAAAAATACTCTGCTAGCCTTCACTGTAGGAATAGTCACAAAAGAGAGCTCTAGTGGCTGCAAGAACAATCAATGCTAGAATTTTAACTAAGTACTCTAACAGAGACTAACACTAATCTATCTAAACTAAAACACAGATTACTCACCAAGTGGGCCCCCTTGGATGAGTATCCTCAAAACTAATATAAAGCTTGGATACTCAACTTAGAATCTCATATTATTTATCAAAAAATGCAATTACAAAAGCATGGTTGGTAATCAACTTGTACAAGAATATGGCGATCAACTCAAAATCCACTAGCTCTCCCAAAAGAAGGGTTGAGCCTTATTTATCAACTAAAACAAGGTCATCAACTCCCACTAATTCCATTTAGGGAAAGTGAGAGAAAGTGGAAGCAATGGTTACTCATGCAGGGGAATCCATTGGACATGGAAGCTCAAACGCAGACTCAACCACTACAATAAAACCCTCAATGCTCAATGTCATTGAAAATTGGTGCAAAGTGGTTACATGTGGCTGACGCAAAATCTTCTATTGGCATCCCAAGTTTGACCTTCACATGTTTCCTCAACTTGGCCGGGTGGCGGCTCCATTTCTCAACTTAGCATATCAATCATGTCTGTAGAATAATTTCAATAAACATAAGCATCACATTATCATAATTATCTTAAGAACATTCATAAATGACATGCAAGATAAATATAGCTATTCCACATAATGGGTATATATATCATTAAAACTGGCAGAGGTGAAATTAGTCCAAATATAATATTTCTTTTGAGAACTATATGAAAATGTCAGAATATGATATCAAATTCTTATGGTAATCTAGGAAATAATAAGAGATTATATCCCTCTAATTAGACTAAATTCCAGGCTCATCAAAAATCAAGAAGGATTTCAAGGTCTTATATAGCTTCACGTTACCTCCTTTCCTTTCAGCGAATGAGGAAGTATTATCAATTGAATAGATTATAGAAGAGATCAGGAATAGGGTTCAAACTTCAACATAACTTCCAAAGGAAAGTTCAAAACCCACAATGGATGACATTGAGAGTCAAGCTTCAAAAAGGTGGGGATTTTTTTCTTTCAAGGATGTCTTGGAGATGGATCAGGCATATAAAGCCTTTTGTAGTCTTTCCCAACCAACTGATGTAGATTGGGAAATGTTGCACTTAGCCTTCCTCAAGATCCAAGATGACCAGAGGTCTAGCTTCATGCCTTCACAAGTGAAGCCCCCCTGTGAGTCACCAAAAATTTAAGAAATTTTTTTCCTTAATATTTTTGAAAATTTTCGGCTTTATTTTTGTCTTCGGGAAGATCTGTGGGCAAAGAGGTTGTGTTTCTGACAGGTGTGCAATGTGCCATGTGGTGGCTACACATTGTTTGATAACCACTTTCTTCTAAGCTCGGATTTAGGCCATGTGTCAGCTTGGCGGATGATTTCCTAAAATAACCTTTTGTGAATCTGAAACTATCTGTATATGCGACACATCATCTCTTCACTGCTAGGGAGTCGTACCTTGGTGTTTTCATTTAGAGTCTATAGAAATGCATCTTGCCTTGTTCTAGAGATGGATGTGAGTCGATGCCTCTAAGGCCACCTGACTATTTGAAAAGACCTTTGCTAAACTGTTCTTTTAGGATTTGAGCGATTATGAGGGGCAATCCTACTAAAATATCTAGATCACATAAATGTGGCACTTGAAAGTTGATAAGTAGGATTGTAGCAAGCAAACTAAAATATCTGGATTGGATTCTAAGCTATCAAATGTGAATATGTGGCAGTCATTACTTATAGATGAAGTCAACATTTCTCTCTCCTTGTTGGCTATAAATTGGAAGCAACAACATGTAGAGAGGGTTCCTGAAGTTTTCCTTTTGGAAAAAATTTCCTTAGTTTTCATAGTTAGTGGAAATATTTTCTTTTAAGTTTATAGAACACTGCTTCTCTCTAGCATGTTATGTCTTTTATATAATCAAATTATTATCAAATTGGAATCTGATCTTTTTTTTTAAATTTCATTTAATACTTGAAGTACAGGTTATTTAGGAGAAATATCTAAAATTTTGCATGATATGGCCTTTGTCAATATTTCCTTCTTTGTATCTCCATCCAAAATAGAACATTGTGTCTTGCTTAATATGAATGATTTGATTATTGGATTTCCATGTTGTTTGCGTGTATGATTAAGTTATAATTTGTAGAAACTGGATTATGTCTTCAAACTTCTTTGTTTTCTTAGTAGGTTATCATTTTTTCATGATATGCTATAGTAGGAGGGAGGGTTTATGTAGCTTTTAAATTTTCATTCTATTGATTCTTGAAACTTCTATGCTTAGTTAGATCTTAATACGCACTTCTTCTGAGTGGATTGAATGACTGCATTTGTGCTTGTATCTAACCTCTATTTTTCATTCTCCTCTCAATAATAAAGGGATGTGGTGTTTTGTGTCTATCATATCATTCATAGAAGGAAACTTGTGGTTTTGAAATGTTGTAAAATTTTTGGTGCATCACCATTTTTAAGGTTTTTCTATTTAAATTTCTTTCTACCCTTTTCCCAAACTTAGAGAAGAGTTGGATTTCTATAAAAATCCTGGAGGTATTTGAGTGAGGCACTTATTATTCCCCCATTCGCTGAATTTATCATAAGACTATCGAAGAAGCGCAAGATTTGATGATTAACAATTAAATTGATGTAAATGTATTAGTAAGGCGGAATAAATAAAATATCTTGTTGGTACCCTTTTCCCTTGATGTCAAATGGGGAGTATTTTTGGCTAAGTTTTTTTCCATCAATGACAAAGGGGGAGATCGTTGTAATTTTATTGGAAACATGAGAATGCTAGTGTATGGATGGCATATGGTGTTTTCATTGATGTCAACCCATTGATGTCAAACCATTGTAGAAATATATAAGTGTTGGTCGAAAGAAGACCAAATGTTCTAGATAATTGGATAAGTCCTAGTGTGCATACTCTATGTTTAGTATAACAATTTTATGGTCTGCATTGATCATCTATGAAGAATTTCTTCATGAATTTGTGAGGTGTTCATGGTGCATGTTATAATTGCTAAGATCAAAATATTCAAGGTTGTATTTCTTTTGTACTTGAAGATATTTTTGATAGAGTATCGACTAAGTTGTGACAAAGTTGTAGATGTAGATTGCAAGTTGGAATGCTCTGCATTCCACAATAGATGATTATTTTTCTTTATGGTTTTGAGGAAGTGTTGGATAATGCTATATGTGTGTACACTCCAAGTGGCAAGAGGTTTAATGATCCACATTTTGAGTTGTGTATAGGTAGTTGGCTTACTTTATCATTTTGGTTGTGTAGTACTAACCTAAGGTTTTTGGGGTCATGTGGAGTTGAATTATGATAGGACAATATTCACAGGAGTAGTTATAGGTCATTTCAACCTATTTTGATGTTCTACAATTTTTTGATTCTGTAAAGCGTGTGTATTAGAGTTTTGAGCTAGCATGCTATGTGGTGCACATGTTTCATCTAATTAGGCCAATCTAATTGATGATATGAGTGTTTTTGGTAGGTGTGTGTATATATACAAGGTTATTTCATTTTGAGAAGGTTTGATAAAGTGTGTGGTGTGTGGTATGTGAATAAACTCAAAGTGAATATGTAGTGGTGAAGTATGAAGTGTGTGAAGTCAATTTTCAAGGATTAATTGGAACTATTTTTCTAGCATATTATAGATGCTTTATTATAAATTCATCCTTGGTAGTGAGCCACCGTTTCTTCTATTTTTTTTAATTCTAGACAATGAGTCCTTTGGGTAGTGGTCCCTTGGTAGTGAGCCTTTCTCTTTCATTTTTTGGAGAGTGAGTCCTCTAGACAATGATTCAATCTAGTAGTGAGCCTTTTTGTAATTGGTGTAGCTACATATAATTTATTGTGAGCTAATCATCACTATGATTTCTCCCTTTTTATCTTTTCCACATAAATATGGTGTTTTTTTGCAATAATTCATGCTTTTATTGTTCCTTTCTATTTCTAAAAGTTGAATGAGATGTTTTGAAATACATTTTTATGGTAAGAAATTTTAGAGAATATTGATTCACCCCCCACTTAGTAGTCTACATGTTCAACACCCTCTTTATTGTCTTCTAATGCTCCTCTAGCATAAAAAATAGATTATATCTGTTTTCCTTAATTGATAAGATAGGAGTAAGTTATTGTCATTCCTACATATATACTAATGAAAAGCAAAATTTCCTCCTTATGCTCTAAATAATAATATGAAATCAACTTTCAATAATCTCATTACCACCTCATTTAAAAGTGGCACTTCCATATGGTTTCCAAAGAATAATTAGAATATTCCAATTATATAATAGATGAATCCCAGTCCAAAAGTATACTAATATTATAACAAATAGTATTTCTCCTTTGAAGAAAATTTTTCCTTTTAATCTTTTAGTTTTTAGCTTTTACCTTTTTTTAGCTTCAGGAGAAGTTTGCACTTAATGAAGAAGAGACTACTTCGAAAGGTGCACAATGCACCATGTGGTGGATGCACAAATTTTGTATATCATTTTACTTTCGGGCATGAGCAAACACACGTGTCAGATTTGCAAGGTTTTCCTTCAAAGTTAATGAATTTGAGAATTCCCACCCACTTGACACATCATCTATTCATTCAAGTAGTTTTTTTCATGAAATTGACTCTTTGGGTGAAGTTTGTTGAAATACGGTGGGTGTCTTGTCTTCAGGGTGGAACCTTCAAATCAGCGCCATCAATCTGTATGATAGATTGATCATATTTTGCCAAGCTATTTTCAAAATCCGATTGTTTTCCAATTGTAATCTTTGTTAAATATCTAAAAGACATTAATGAAGCAGTTGGGACTTAATGAGAAGATATTGTTGAGATCTAATATAGATAGATGATCAGATCATGTGCTATCAAATGCAGGCACTTGGTATTTTTTACTTCTAGAATGTTGGTGGAATTTTCTTCTTCTTCCAAGTTATAAATAGGGGTTGGTAGCATAAGCAGAAAGAGTTTTTTCCTTTAAGTTAGAATTACATTGAAAATATTTTCATAGGAAAAAGATCTAGTTGGAATTTTATTGTTTTCACAAATAGAAAGTTTTACAGAATATTGCTATTTTCTTGCATGTTATATTTTAACTCAAACTATCATCAAATTGGCATCTGATCTTTATTTTTCAGCTCATTTGATATTGAAATTTTGATCTATTAAGAAGAAATCTTTGAAATTGTGCATGATATTGGCCTTTGTCAAAATTATTTCTTTATATTCTCATTCATGTTAAAATCGTTGTGTTAAGCTTATTTTGATAGTTCAGATGGCTAATTTCCATGTTGTTAAGCTTCTATGTTGAATGATAGCTTTCAGAAATGGGATTATGTCTATGAAATTTTTCATTTTTTGTATAAATTGTTGTTTCTCATATTATGACATAAAGAGAGAAAGAATTTCTTGTAATTTTCTATATTTTTTTGTTAACTTGTAGAGTATTTATGTTTGATCGGACCTTAATGGGTGCTTCCCATGGGGATATTTGAAAGACTGCATTGTTCTTTTACTTAGCCTTTGTTGCTCATTTTCTTCCCAACAATGAAGGATCTGCGAAATTATGTCTATTATATCATTAATAGAAAGTAGGCTAAGGTTTGAAATGTTGTAAAAGATTTGGCACATCACCATTTTCCTTTTTTATTCACATTTTTTCTACCCTTTTCTCCCAACACAAAGAAGAGTTGGGTTTCTATAAAAATCTCAAAGGTTATTCAATTAGGCACAAATTGGTCCCCTACTCGTCAAATGTCTGATTGGAGGTAAAATATATTTCTAAAGTTGCTCTAAGAAGATGTTAAAACTTTAATGCCCAGAATCCAAACAAGATCATCTGTGAGAGGCCATTTTTAGTATTCCTAGTTACCCACTTCGAAACCAAGTAGAAGAAGAATAATAGGTTTTCTATCACTTGTAGGGAGCAATAGGGTAAGAAGTGCCAACATGAGATCTAGAGCTTTATCTACCCCACTAGGAGGCTGAACATTTCAAATCAAAATACTAGTATATCCTATTCATTAGAATATGTTTTCAATGGCTCATTTGGTTGCTCCCGTTCATAGAATTTTTTTAGCCTAGGATAGTGGTAGTCCACTACAACCTCTTATGCCCCTAGATGTATGGCCTCCCATACCTGCCAATTCCCTCAAGTCCATCCCAATTTTTTCTAGGGAGGATTTCAAAACCCCCTCCAAACATCCCCAAGATATAACATAGGTATACAAAGTACATAACTTAGTGGAAGAAAATATTGCTCTTAGGATGTTGGTAGCATATTTCAAGGGAAAAGCTCAGGATTGGTATATCTCTCTAGCTTCAAGTTCTATTTGCTCTTGGGATCAACTCAAAGAAAGGTTGTTTGAGCTTTTCTCAAAAAAGGGAGATCGCTCATTGTTGTTGCATCAATTAATCACCATCAAGAGGGACCTAAAAGAGACCTTGAGTGACTTCAATACCAAGTTCCACAAAAATTGGCAAAGAATTCTTGTGATCGCAAGGCCTCTAGCCACTATGGAGTTCATATTTTATATCAAGGATTTTAATTCAGACATTGTGGTCATGATAACCTCTATGGGAGGAGTTATTTTTCCCAATGCATATGATCTAGATATGCATGCAAAAAATAGTTTGATCGATGTCGGGAAGCTTCCACCATGTCCATCAATGCCCATGTTTGTCGAAATATTTGGTGGCCCCTGGGAATAAATTACTCCAAGAACCTCCACTCCACAAGTAGGCACATCGACTATACCACCATATATGTATGTACACTCCATTATGCAACCAAGCACATTGGGATCCTCTTCATTAGCAGTGGGCGTCAATGATATGAAGAGTCTCATGTGATCCTTTGATAATGAGCTAGTCCTCATTTGATGTCAGCAAGAAACACCTCCAAATAAAGTCACACTGACCAGTCAAGGAGGAAGGCCACCTTATCAACAAAACACATACCAAGGAGCTTCAAAAAGAGAAGGTCAATACCTAGCATCCACAAACCAGATAGTCTCGATTACCATGCCAGTTCAAGCTATCAAGAGCAGTCCGAGCAAATATTTAGTCTCAGGCCATGAAAAATTGGTGGAAGACAAGAATCCATGGTGCTTTCCCTTTAATGATAGTCATATACCCCAAAATTGTCTAAGGGGAAACTTGCAATAATAAATAGCAGAATAGAGAAGCCAAGGCATGTTCTCAAGTATGAAAGAATATCAATCTCTAGAAATGGAGAATGCCTACTTCAGACTGCAAACACAAGGATTTTTTTTAGAACAAGAGCTAGATATTGCACCAAACCAAGCACTTTTCTCATGGATAGAAGAGGAAGACATAATATTTATGAATGATGCTCTGATGAGTAGTGCCCCACAAGTACATTCAAACTACAACATGAGGTCTAAAAGAAGACTCACTGGAGAATACATAATAAAATATTTCTAGCATCTACAACTATGTCAACTATAGCCACACAAAAAGAAAGATCCACAGATTATCGCCCAACCTACTCAATAGTCACAAGCTTCACCATTTCTATAAAAAGAGATGAAAAAAGTACCCACTCATGATGGATCAACCCCTTCTAAAGACAAAAGAGATACCAATATTCAAACCCAAGACCCCACCAGTCAGAACGCTCAATATGGTTGAATAACTAAAGAAGGTTCCCACTAATGTATCTCTTTGGGACGTGATATCCATTCCTGATAAAAAGATGTTGCTCCAGGAAGCATTAAAAAAGGAAGAGCAAATACTGCAAATGGATGCAATTTTTCCTTGTGATCAAGCTAAAGATAAGGGTGTTACACTGGGACCCCAACCATCAAGAGCTTTGACTTATGTGAATGTCATAGACAATGTAAAGGAGAAAGAGGTAAGCGAGCTAAAGCCCACACCTTTATTTTTAACACTTATTGTGGGAGATAAGAGTTTGCATAATAACATGATTGATTCAAGAGATATTACTACGATCATGCCTAAACAAGTGGTCGATGCCCTGAAACTCAAGTATGAGCCTCTTAAGAAAGGAATCATGCATTTAGATAGGAAGAATTTTTTAACCATCGATTGCATCAAGGATCTATCTTCAACCCTCTTCTTATGTCCAAGTCAAACTATCATGCAAGAAGTAGTTGTGATGGACATCCCCCCGGTATTCGGGATGTACCTTTTGAGGGATTTTATAGCAAATCTTGGTGGATATTTAGTGCCTGATTGGTCACACCTAATATTGTGAACCAAAAAAGCCAAAGATGAAAATCTTGTTCGAATATTTTCATCCAAAACACATTTCAAACAATGTGATCTTATGCTTTGAAGCAGCACATACCTCCTTCTCACAAAGGGTGAGGTATTATGTAAAGATATTAGAAGATGAGGAAGATACGAGTGAGCAGATCTCCAAAGAAGAGGTCATCCTAAACTAATTCATTGACTGTGACCCATACATAAAATTTCAAGCTACCGGATTAGGCACCTATATAATCTTTGATGATGACCAATTCTTCCCAAAATTAATAAAGAAACAAGAATATCATAATGGTTTGGGTGAAAATAGTCTATGTACATTATATTTTGATGGTGCCAAATGAAAATCTAGTTCTAGAATAGGCATTTCAATCATATCCCCGATAGGGTAAGAGACCCTCAAAGCCTTTCATTTCTAATTCCTATGCTCGAATAATGATTTGGAATATGAATACTTGGTCCATGGTTTATTCCTTGGAGAATAGATGGGCATAAAGAAATTACAAGCATTCAGTGATTCAGAGTTGGTTGTAAGTCAAGTCCATGGGTAGGTGGATGCCAAGAATATAAGAATGAAGTCATATAGACACATAATATGGGATCTGATTGAGATTTTTGAAGCTTTTAAAATTTAGGTCCTCCCACACTCTTGAAATGATGTTTCTAATCGAATGGATTCAATTGGTTTGTAATTTGAGCTAATTTTTAATTCAGCAACAAAGCAAAACAAAGTGCAAATTATCGTTCGACCAACAATTATCGATAATGATGAAAATTGGCAGGTATTTGAGGATGATGTTTATATTTCAACTTTTTTATAGAAGGTAGAAAAATATCCCAACCATTCATAGTCCAAATAAAATCCCTTTGAAGGGAAATTGATCGAGTTAAAATGAAATAAGATCCTACAACATTTAATCTCTCTTGAAAATTATTTTTACTTCAAGGATGAGATAAATAGAAAAAAAAGGTTTTCTACTAATGAGAAATACTATAAAGATCTCGATTTCTGAAACAAAAAAAATTAAAGTTCAAAAGGGGCATTCCTTAGAAAGACAAAGAGAGATTAAAAGGGTTATGTTTTAGATACAATGAGGTCATAGCTTGGACCTATGATGATCTTAGAGGATATGATCCCAACATAATTCAACATATTATTGACTTAGCTGAGGACTTGAAGCACACCAATCAATCCAAAGGTTGAACCATTGATGGCACAAGATCTCAGTAAATTAATCAAATCAAGAATCATTTACTCAATTAATCATTCCACCTAGGTGTCTAATCTAGTGCCAATCTAAAAAAATAATAGCGATATTCGACTCTATGTGGATTTCAGAGATTTGAATAAGGCCTCGCTAAATGATCACCACCCTTTACCATCAATGGAGAAGATTCTATAGACTATGGCTTGGTTGGAAATGTTCTCATTGCTTGATGGATTTTACAATTATAACTAGATATATGTCAAAGACAAAGACCAGCATAAAATAACATTCCCTACTAAGTGGGGGATGTCTGCATACTCAAAAATTCCCTCTGGACTCTCCAAGGTTGCTGCAACTTTTTAGTGAGCAATAGATATCTCTTTTAGAGGTTTAATTAATCAGACTATTCTAATATGTTTGGATGACCTAACGGTCTTTACAAAATCAAAGGGTGATCACTTTGATCATCTAGAAAATGTTTTCCTAAAATGCCAATAGTTCAAAATTTCCTTAAATCCAAAAAACTATGTTTTCAGAGTACCCCAAGGAAAGCTACATAGTTTCATGGTATCAAAGGAAGGAATAGTGATAGATCTCAAAAGAGTGAAACCTATAATGGAGCTACCTCTACCAGTCAACCAGAAGAAGCTATAGTATTTCTTGGGGAAGATCAATATTGTTAGCCGGTTCATTTTGGACTTTGTAGGCATCGCGAGGCCTATCACGCTGATGATTAAAAATAATCTAATGTTCAAATGGACCCCCGAACAGAAGGAAAATTTCAAGAAAATAAAGGTGGCCATCTCCACAACCCCAGTGTTAGCTAACCCAAACTTTTCCAAGGATTTATTTCTCTACATCTATAGTGGCCAACACACCATAGCTTCGGTGCTCACCCAAAATGATGAAGACTATAGTGGAGAGCACCCCATCACATTCCATTCTAGGACTCTCAAAGGATATGAGGCTAGGTATAATTTTTTTGAAAAAATCTTTTTCTATTGTCAAAATCATAAAGAAATTCTAACACTTGGTATCAACCAACAAAATCACCATTCTCGTCGCCCATCCCAATGTTTGGTTATATATCACCAAGGGTGAAATAATAGAAAAAAGAGCCAACTAGATCACCAAGATCCTAGAATATGGTGTAGATATCGGAAAAACCAAGTTGGTTTGAGGAAGAGGTCTATGTAAATACCTTTCACAAGAGTAAACCTCTGTGCTGAAGGAAGAAATCAGCCAGGTTTACACAAACCAACTCAAACCTGATGAGTCATGTGTGATGGATCAGACATAATACATGCAAAAAGGATAGTACCCAATCAACATTCCACCTCACAAAAGGCGATACTAATAACTTCAAGGCACTAGGTATGTACAAATTGAGGGTGTTTTGTTCAAAATAAATTATGATGGTGTCCTGCTCTGATGCTTAGATAAGCTACACATGGAAAGAGTTTTAAATAAATTTCATAGCAATCCTCAGGGAAAAAATTTCTCTACCCAGACTACTTCTTTGAAGATAATGAGGGTAGGATATTATTGGCCCTTCATGTTCTTCGAGGTGCACCATTTGGTGCAAAAATGTACCCAGTGCCAATATTTTTTTGGCAAGTAGAAGAATTATGCCATGCCCCTAAGCCCAATTGTAACTGAAGAACACTTTTCCCAATGGGATTTGGATTTCATCAAGATGATAAATCCTATTTCCAAAATATGCCATAAGTGGATACTTACAACAATCGACTATTTAACAAGATGGGTGGAGGCCATTTCTCTAAAAAATGTTACAAAAATTGAAATTGTCAATTTTCTTAAGGAGCTAGTAGCAAGGTTTGGTTCACCAAAACCATCATATACTATAATGTGTGAGCCTTTTTGGGTTGTAGGATGTCTACCTCAAAACTACACTAAATTACTACCTGCGAGGAAATGGGCTAGTAAATCAAACAAAGGGAGTGGCACAAGAACCTATGAGCCGCTCAATGGACTGACAAAATTATGACCCCTAAAATATTGAAGGCTTCTCCTTATGAGCTAGAATATGGAAAGTAGGTGCTTTTACTCATTTCTATAGAGATTTCAGCATTACAACTATTAAAGGCTTTGGATGTTGAACAAAGTTGCAGAATAGAAGTAAGGTTGGTGGAACTCCTAAACCTTGAAGAAGAAAGAGAAAAAGTTTATGAATCCATGATCAATTGCCATCAGACAGTCAAATGATGGTTCAACAAAAATCCCTTTGTCTTATATTTCCGAGAAGGAAGTCTAGTGCTAAAGTATGATGAGAACGTTGTGAAACCAGGACAACATGCAAAACTTGAACCCTTATGGAAGGGTCCCTTTCACATTCATGCATGCAAGAAAAATAATGTGTATGACCTAGAAGATATGGACGGGAGGGAAAAGGGCTCAACACACAACATGTGCATGCTTAGCACACTAAGGACCTTAGTCCTCATTCCAATGGCTATACACCAGAAACTCAAAATGCTTTTTCAAGTCAAGCCCAACAATGTGCTCCTTGCCAAACTCTCTCAGCAAGAAGGAAGCAATAGGATGAGACAATGAGTGATGCCTCCTAAGGTCCATAGTTCAAAAATCCATGAGGAGAGGTAGTCAGACCATGTCTTGCCCATAGTCGATATGCCTATGGAGGTTTATGGTGTCTGCAATACCATGACCATAAATGGCCACTTGCACGATTTCCCCAAGCCCGTCCAAGTACAGAGAGTCAAACATGACATGGAACAACTTAATTATCCAACCCTTGAATATATCCAATTTGACAAGGGAGGCCAACAAGTGAGAGATGACATTGGAGTTAGAATGTGGCTGGTTCTCATCCTTCACGAAGTCCTTGTCGAGCACCCACTTGAATTCCACCATAGTAAGGCAACCATTCTTCCTCGCCATGCGCTTAATTCACTCGTTGGTAATTTCAACCATGAAGGATTATTGTGGCCTTTGTGCCATGAGATGAATAGGAGTTCTTAGGCTAGACAACATGATAGCTAGTAGGCTAAAGCTAGTGGAACAAGATAAAACAAGGAAGGATTTCTAGCTTAAAGAGGATTTTCAAGTGAATATTTCACTAGGGTGGCATAATTATTAATAGAAAAGGGCATGCCAATGGGCTCAACCAATCAAAAATTGATCGCCCATTAGACAAATATGAAAAAATATCAAAGCAATCAAAGAAGGAGAGACAAATCATATGAAAAACCTATCATCAAGCCTTGAGAAATAAATTTGAGTGTTGGTTGTAAATGCTCGCATATGCTGATCACTGCCATGCATCCATTATCATTGTTAGTGCTGAATTTCTTTTTTGTGGGAAAATATGTTGATTAACGTGCTAAGTTCTGACACATTAAAAGAGCACGTCTTTTCAGAGTACTTTACACCACTTAAGAACACCTCCTATGTCTAAAATCATGCTTTCCAAAAAATTAAAGCTTATTCATGAAAGAGGCGGCGAGGAGAATGTGCTAATTACATTCTCATGGTGAATTTGACATTCCTAAAGGACACAGATCCTAAATCCACATGTATCACCTCACTGGTAGCATTTACTAAACCAATGGTAATGGCAAGGCCTTAATGCATGTACATGTAGAAATAATTGAATGCACCCAAAAGTAATTTTTGTGAGGTATTAAGATGTAAGTAGCTATTTCTCTAAGGAAGCTCTCTGCAAATTTTTAATTACAATAATGGTGGCAGCATTGACCTCTAGTAGAAAATTTGGAACCTTATCTAGAAAATAGGCTATGTCAATATCTTTGGGAGAGAGTCATTTACGAATGCACCATCACTAGAAGAGTGGATTTTTTCCCATACCAAATTAGTACTGGAAAGTAACCATATTAAGGAGGCCGTGTTAAATTTTGGAGACAATATTCTTTACCCTAAGGTGGTGGCGAACCCTAAAAGTGTAAGGGAAGGGGAATTTCAAATAATTCTCCAACACAAGAGAGTTGAAGGGTTTGTGTCATGACTCTAGAATTTTGGTTTGTGACAATTCATGTTTTCTAAGGTGCACCCATGCCCATAGCTGATAGATGCATGCGCCAAGAGGTTTGACAAGGAAATACAAGTTATAATCACTGCAAGAATAATGATTACTATAAATAAAATATCCATCTAGGATATGTTATGTATCCCTATAAACTAGGGCATCGAGAGCTTCAAAAAAGAAGCAATGGAGGAGTTCTAAAACACTAAAAATAGAATTTTGTCTTTTTATGAAGAGTAAATCAAGGAGAAGCTGGAAGGAGGTCCACTTCCTTTCCCTTTCCCATGAAGGAAATTCAAAACATATCTTCAAGCCTTTTTCACAATGTTGGCCTTTATCTACATCTACGACAATGATAAAAAGGTTTATGCTTTTCATATGGGCATGGCCTTTATGCTCAAGAAGGTAAAGAGCCATAAATATTATGATTTCATAGCAATAATAAATAAATAAATAATCTGGAACACTTGAGGAATTATGACACTGAATGCAAGTTCAGGTACCCTTCTTTTCTGGTAAATTTGATTTGACACCAAAGCCCTGAGTTCCTCGAGAGATATTTTTCATTGTTTAGGTTTGATGTAAAGGGGTCATACTAGCCAATTTCTATTTGGATCCATGTGATTTCAAAGACACGGGATTATTATTGGTTCATGGATTATTTTATGAGGCTAGTGCTTTTAGACTTGTCCCCACACCCTCCAAGTCATCTCTCTCCTGAAGTCTTGCAATGGATAAAAGGATCACAAACCTCGATGGCTTATTTTTTTGGGAGATGAGTTCACATTCATCAAATTTCATGGTTTCATCAAGGAGCCTTTCAAGATTCCTAAATTTGTAACAGATAGGGTTTTTTATTTGGAGGCATGCTGATAGTTAACTATCACCGACAATGCCTATGGTGCTAGAAGGCACAAGATAGGGCTTTTCTCAACACCCCTCACCATTGCTAACATCCAAGTAACATTGATAAAGAGGAAAGAATAGGATTTTCTTACAAAACAATTGGTACATTTGGGCCTCGTTTTGATTTGTGATGCATGGAGATATTACCCAATAAGGCACCTCCCAAATATGATGCATGACATTTAGGAGTATTTTGAATCAAGAAGGAACCTGACTAAAGAGAGGTCAAAACTATACATCAACTTAGCCTACATACCATTTCATCATCCACCATGGCTTGACTTCTATGTCAAGACGACGAAGTATTATGTGAGCCTTCCAATGGGCAAGTCTCTAAGTACAAAATTGAAGTTTCTAGGGTGGTCAAAGAGAAAGAAGGTAGATTTTTGGAGGTTTTGATAGGAAATGAAGAGTCTCAACACCATGTATTGGTAGCTCCAACCACATGATGGAAATTTTGAGGAAATTTATGATACACATGTAGACACTGACGATAGTAATCCTGAGACTGGTCTAGAGATTGAACAGGAAGATCTTTCACTCCATGCTTCTTAACCTCAGGAGCTCGATAAAGGAAAGGGGTTGAAATGGAGGGATCACATGTCACATCCTCTATCAACACCTAAAGAAAGAGAAAGAGAACTTGAAAGCCCCCAAAGATGCCCATTGTAGCTACAATAGGCCAAGTTTTGACGAGATTGACTACCAAGGGATCTGAATCTATTAGTTGTGCTCATACAAGAAAGAGATGAATCTAGGACCTAGGTGGACCTGGTGTAATGGCCAAAGGAGAAGAGGAAGTGGAGTCTGGTCCACCAGAATTTTAGGCTTTAGTGGCTCAAGTAAGTTTTTCTCCTCCTTTTTATTCTTCTACATCTTTGTTCATTCCTTCGCCCCATCTATGGAAAAGACTCCTCCATCCATAAATTCTTATTTTTTTATTCTAAATGAACCTCTCCAATTTTCAACAATGAACCCTATGAGTAGACCCTGTGCATCGAGCCATCATAATCTTCATTGGTCACAATTCATTCTTTTATCGCCCTATCAAGGGCCCCCATTAAAATATTTGAAGCATTCATGTTGCCAATTTCACCAAATCAATCTACTTCTAGGGAAATGTTACTTTTTCTATCCATTTACCCTTTCACTCCAATGGGCATCCCCCCTCCATATTCCCCATATGGTATCCCACCATTTTTTATGATAATGCTCCCCTTCACCTCCTTGTAATCTCATATAGCTAAGTTTTCTCCGTCTATCACTCTATTTAGTCTCCCTCCAAGTGCTTTCATTGTTGAAAAAAGTATCAACACCCCATAGAGTATCCTAGGTTATTTCAATGCGATGAAGCAAGCCTAACAGGCTAGGAAACAAAATCAGTAGATGAAAATCGCTACACAATCAGCTACTGAGAAGATTGAGGCTTGTTTCAATGAAGATCAAAACTCCCTAGTGATTGCTACTATGAAGCCACTAGTATCTAAGCCAGAAGAAGAAATGTAGATGGAATATTAAAAAATCAAAGCTATGGGCTTGGATTTAAGATAAAATCACCCGCGTGACAAAGTGGTTTTGGCTAAGGCCACCTAGAAAGTGGTTTATATTGATTATGAGAATTTGGAAAATAAATTAAAGAAGCACGAGGCAGAGTTGATAAACATAAAATATATAGTGAGCAAGCTACAGGTGAAAATGAATGATAGAGAGGTGGAAATGGATCACATAAGGAAGATACAAGATCAATAGGGAGAAGTAGCTAAGTTCCTCAAAGAAGCCAAAAATACATAAAGTTGGCTTTATGCCAAGGTAGAAGAGTTAAGGGTTGATCTTTCTATTGAACAATAGAAAAATGAATAATACCAGCGTATTCATGAAAACATGCAAGAATAATTGGACGGTGTCTGATCCCAGGCTTCCAACAATCTAAGAAAGGCTCAGGTAGAAACAAAGAGGGAAAATCAAGAGAAGGAAGAGATCGAGTCCGTTTTGTAGAATAATGATCATGAAGTTGGAAGATTGAATTTTGAACTAAGAAATGTCCTCCAGGAAAGGAGCCAACTGGAGTAGAATATGAAGGAAAGGGAATCTCAATTCCATCAGGTGTTGGCTATCATGCAAAGATCCAAGATCCTCCAAATATTGAAAATAATGATATTCACGCATTGGGAAATGATCATAGTTGCAGTTGCTTCTCTAAAGATAGTCTTGCAGTTTTTGAGGGATGCTTAGGAATTAGATGAGAAGGTTGGTCTAGTGGCAGACCAAATTCTACAAATTTATGCTCCTCAGTCCGTAGAATTGGAAAACTTGATTTCTAGGTTATGAAAATTCATTGAATAAGCTTCAATAAGCATAGAGATTATGGATCAGAGTGCTGCCTCAAGGAAAGAAAGTGAATTTTTCAATTGCTACAAGGGCATGATAAAGAGCAAAGAATGCTAGGCAGCATTAAATAGAAAGTTTAATGAGATTAAAATGGATTTCAATGTTCTATTTTATTTTGGATTTCCCACCCTTTTCTCACTAGATGGAGGAGCATTATCGATCAAATAGGTCATTGATGCAATCAAATAGAAGGCACAAACCTCTATAGAACTCCTAGGTATAAGCCTGTCACCCACTATAAATGAAATTCAGAAAGAAATTCTTCATCTTTCTCGAATCTATTATCATATTGGGGTTTTTTCATCAAGGTGGGGAGGCATTTCTTTTAAATAATTTTTTTAACTGGATCAAGCATATGAGGTTCTTCGCACTCTTATTCGACCCACTGATTTGGATTGGGAATTACAACACTCCACCTTCCTCAAACTCCAAGAGTTTCCAAAGCTCTAAGTTTGCAGCTCTACAAGAGAAGGCCTCCTTTAACTTTTTTTAGCTTTAAAAGAAGTTTGTGCTTAATGAAGAAGAGACTTCTCTAAAAGGTGTGCAATGTGCCACATGTTGGTTGTGTGTCTTCCGTATATTATTAGTTTTTTGGGGTATGAGCTAAGACACATGTTAGATTGGTAGAGTTTTCTTTCAAAGCTATTCTCATGAAACTGAGAATGCCTGCCTGCTCGACATGTCATCTATTCATTCGAGTAATTTTGTTTTATGGAATGGAATATTTGGGTAGAGTTCATTGGAACATGGTGGGTGTATTTTCTTCAATGTGGAACCTTTGAGTCAGCGCCATCAATCTGTATGATTGATTGATCAATTTTTTTTAGGTTATTTTCAAAATCTGATTGTTTTTTATTGCAATCTTTGCTAAATATCTAAAACTCAAAAATGAAACAGTTGGGACTTAATGAGTAGAGATTGTTGAGATCCAATCAAGATCTATGATCGACTCATGGGCTATCAGATGAAGGAACCTAATATTTTTTACTTCTAGAATGTTGGTGGCGGTGTTCTCTTCTTCTAAGTTATAAATAGGGGATGGCAGCATAAGCACAAAGAGTTTTTTCCTTTCAATTAGAAGAATTACTTCATAAATATTTTTGAAGGAAATAGAGCTAGTAGGAAGTTTATTGTTTTCAATAATAGAAATCTTTACAAAATATTGCTATTCTCTGGCATGTTATATTTTAACTCAAACTATCATCAGATTGCCATTTGATGTTTGTTTTTTAGTTAATTTGATATTGAAAATTTGATCTATTAAGAAGAAATATTTGAAATTGTGCATGTTATTGGCCTTTGTCTAATTTTTTTCTTTTTATTCTCATTCATGTTAAATCATTGTGTTAAGCTTATTTTGATAGTTTGGATGGCTAATTTCCATGTTGTTAAGCTTCTATGTTGAATGCTATCTTTTAGAAATTGGATTATGTCTATGAAATTTTCTATTTTCTGTAGAAGTTGTTTCTCATATTATGATATAAAGAGAGAAATATTTTCTTGTAATTTTTTGGATATTTCTATTAACTTGTATATTTTTTATGTTTTATCGGACCTAAATGGGTGCTTCCCATGGGGAGATTTGAAAGACTACATTGTTATTTTACTTAGCCTTTGTTGATCATTCTCTTCCGAACAATGAAAGGTCTACATAATTCTATGTCTATTATATCATTCATAGAAAGTAGGTTAAGTTTTGAAATGCTGTAAAATCTTTGGTAAATCACTATTTTCATGTTTTATTCACATATTTTTCTACCCTTTTCTCCCAACACAAAGAAAAGCCAACTTTCTATCAAAATCTTGAAGGTTATTTAGTGACGTGCAAATTGGTCCCCCACTTGTTGAGTTTCCCATAAGGTTGTTAGATAGGCATAAGCTTTGATGATCAACATATCCTATTCCACATATATCAAGAATATTCAATGGCATTATATCATTATAGAATTCAAAATAAAAAATTTGATTGCAAACCAGATAATTATGATAAGAAAACTCTATTAGATGATGGTACATCCAACATTATTGGTTGAGATTTGGATCTTCTATACTCTACATATATGTGTATGTAATTTATATTAACTTAATAGTTTCTCCCACTTGGAAGGTATATCATTTTGGCTTTTCTACTATCCCAATATATTGAAAATGAAATTCAATACTTTTTTGTATTTTTGCAATTAGAATAATTACATCCATGTTTTTTCTATCACCTATTAAACTAACATAATCTTTCTCAATATGATTTAAATATTTGTAATATATTCCAATTGATTAAAATAAATATAATTATATTTTGTATTCATGTCATTTAATAGTTGAATATTATGCTGGACACTCTCAAGAATATTTATTATAAATACAAGAGTAATGAATTTTAAATAGAAGTATGTTATGAATACAAGGATGGAATTCATTAATTATACCAAATTTACACATAACAAAAGAAACAAAAAAAAGTGAATACAAGGTAAAATAAGGAGCAAATGAATAATTATGTATTCCCTCTCAGTGATCCCAAGTATAAAAACCAACTTGTAACTATCATTATCTATAAAGAAAGAAAGAGAAAAAATGTCACTCCTCGATATATATGAAAGCATGAAATATTTCATCATTATTCTCACAAGAAGAACAAGATAGAAAATTTTAACAATCCTAATGCCACCTCTTTTGAAGATATTTATTCCACAACGATTCTAAATATAGGTCAAATATTTAAAAATAAAAATTTGATCCCCATTCCATATGTACAATACCAAGATTATAAAATATATATGTACTATTTGGATATGTCAAGCATGTTTAATGGCATATTATATCATGAAGAAATTAGAAATATTGAATTTAGTTGTAAACCATTGAGGTGTGAAATAGATATGTTATGATGATCTATACACCATTACTAGTCGAGATTTAAATATTTTATACTACTATATTTTTGTAATTCAAGAGATGGATAAGGGACCTCTATCATTAGATTAATATTATGCTAGGTTTTGTAAAAAATCATATTGACTATAGGAATGATTGGATAATTAAATATTTTTATAATAAAAATAGATGCAAGATAAGATGATAATATATCCTAATAAAAATATAAATGAAAGATAAACTAGTTAAGAAATAAATATTCACAAGTACATTGGAATTAATAGAAGATAGAGATATTAAAACTCTTATCAATGCAATTTATATAATCCATAGGGATCTATCTATTTAAAAAAAATGGTTAGAATTGATAAACATGGAATCATAAATTACATTCCCCTCTTTCACCAAGATTATCTTTCATTAAAAAATACAATTCCCTAAACCAAATTTAATATGTCAAAGTATTGTTCAAGGGTGAAGCTCTTCTAACATTCATAGACTATAGAAACATATAATTATCGATCATAGAAACCCACAAAAACTTTGATAATCGTAAATATATAAATTATTCCACAAATAGAATAAATCTAATTCCAATACCATGAATAATCCTAACTTTGAAGTGAATCAACAGAATTCAAATCCTATGACAAGAAGAGTATTCATACTTGAAATGTTGAGAAAGAGAGGATTCAACCAAATGAAATAGTTTTATGTGTTTCAGTGTAAAACTTAAGGTTAAATCAACTTTTTCTTTAATTTCATTTAGAATACCAACCACAAAGCCAAGCGATTAGTTTTCAACCTCAATGGTGATCCAATTAGACCTAGGTTGGAATTCTTTGAGATATTTGAAATGTCTGAGAATGAATTAAAAATATTTACAATGATTAAACTAATAAAACTATAAGACCTAGTGCATAAAATGAAAATTATTGAAAGTACAAAAACGAAAAATGATAACTTGCAAATAGATCTGAGAGAGATCTGAGAACATGCACCTATCACCAAAATTTTATTTTGAGGTGTGCAAAGGGACTCATTTTCCACTAGGTGAATGGGTCTTAGTCAAGGTTTCCAACAACACTTTTTACAGTCCTCTTGTTTGAGATCTGATATGTTGATTTCTACTTTCCAATCTATCAGACTATCAAAACTAAATTTTGCAACTTATTTTTCATGACTTGACAATGATGAAAACAAATATAAAAATGTAAAAATTCTCTTCAATATCTTTTCAATCATTTTTAAACCTATAAGTTACACATATACAAAGAGAGAAGAATGGTGATTCCATATAGGGGATTTCCTTAGTCAAACCCCATGAAAGGTGTTCCCACTTCCATAATGGAAAATATGTCAATGATTAAAATCTTAATGGAAAGGAAGGAAGTGAAGAATGAACACACTTGTTGTAACTCACCACCCTTCAAATGCTTCTTTAAAGGACTGGAGACAAACTCATCTCTTCAAAGGTTTGTATCTTGCTTTATAAACTTGATTGATTTCTTGAATGCTTGATGTTTGATGCTTGAAGACCTAAAACACAATATTAGCCTTCAAAAATGACATGAAAACACATAAATTTAGTATGATGTTGTGATATTTATTGATGCTACAAATGACTAATAATACTACTCTTGAAAGCTCTTGACAATAATTTTCACAATACGATTGCTCTAGTAAAATGTGTTCCCTTATTCCTTAGATTTATACTGATCAAAAGACTAAGTATTTATAGGTGTTTATCCAATTTCATGAAAATTATATTCTAAAAGCTAACACTTCCTATTTGAATTTTGATCATTAAAATGTTGCTAGAACATATTTTAAATTGGGCCAGGGCTCATAAAGGGTACCCATTCACCCCTAGGTGAATTGGTCCTAACATATAACTCAAGGAAACACATAATCCAAAGAAATTTAATTATTAAATGCATTAGTTTAATTTTGGTTCTCCTTTGGAGAAATAAGAAGAATAAGGTTTTGGAATACATAATTTGGCAAATTAGAAACTTAATTAAGTCCCATAAATTAAGGGGTACAAGCATAGTGTGAAATTGTAAAGGTATATAGTTTTCTACACTACAATAGTTCCAAGAGAAACATTATCAATAATTAATTCCATGTGTATGAGGTTCTTCTTCTAAATGTAATATTGGCTCATGGATTTGGTAAGTTTCTTATTGCTAATGAGGATAGAGATATAACACACAAATATGGAAGCAATGTGAATATTGAACATATGTGTGATAAATCCTCTAATGAAATCCTAAACAAAATATATTAAAATGGCCTTTACAATACCACCATGTTGGACAAATATTTGTTTTCTCAATCTATCTTCATTAATCGCTGTAATGAAGGTCATCTACTATTGTTCACCACCTAGGTTAGTGAAAAATATAGTATAAGTATTTTTATATCATAAAATTCCAAAATAGGGGAGAGAGTGTGTAATAAATAATTAACATGCAACTAAGTATTTACAATAAATTGGCAAAAAATAGTGAGAGGCCAAAAACCTCTAAAACTAAACTAAATGTGTGGGAAGGAGTACTCCAATCTAGGAATTAATATTTATGTGAAGATAAGGAATTATTTTATAATACAAAATTATTGTAGTAATATCAAGATTAAATATGTTATTGGACCCATATCTTTCTAAGGTAGAGCCAACCATTATTATAATTACTAATGATTATTTCATTATTAACATCAACCCAATAATTTTATAAGGTATTCTTACCTTATTTCCTTAATCATAAAATCGGCTATGAAGAAAGATGATAAGTTATCTATTATACCCCAAAATTAATTTATTTTCTAATTAGTAGATACAATTTTCCATATACATAAAATAATCACCATGAAATTGCTCTCAATTATCATTGTGTCAATGTTTCATGATCTAACAAATAATAAATCAAGTAAAAGGGTTTCAACTTCTATTTCATTATTTTTTCCTATCTATTTTCTTAGTATAAATTTTGACAATGTTACTTTGAGAATCCCTAATTACATAACTGACACTTAACAACATTTGATTACCTTATGAAGCTTTGTGTAAATCTAATATTAATTCTCTAATAAGAAATATAAATCTACTTTATAATGGTTCTTATGAAATATGGTTGGTTAATACCATGAATCTCATGAGCAAGAGGGAGCTTTTATGCTCTTAATATATACTTAAAATTTGTACTACTTTCATAGTATCTCACTCAATGGATATATATTTTTGAATATTCCCCTACATTATTATATTAATTATAAACTTCTATTATTTTTTATAAAATTACATCTAAGGCTCATAGACTAGAAAAGAATCTAATGGTGAATTATAAAAAACTTACCAAGACTTTGAGAACTCTAAATATGTGTAAATTCTTTAACCAGCATATTAAATCTAATTTCAATGCACCATGAATACTCCTAATTAAAGAAAAAAATAGAATTCAAATCTTGTGACAAGAAGAGTATTCATAGTTACAAGAGAAATAGTTCAAAAAATTGCTTATGGATAGAGATATAAGCTTATGGATTTGGTAAGTTCCATGTTACTAATGAGGATAGAGATATAATGAAAAAATGCATTGAAGACATGTGAATAATGAATTTATGTGTAATAATTTCTCCATTAATGTACTTTCCAAGCACTTTTTAAATTGGCATGAGGATATCACCACCTTGGAAGAATATAAATTTTCTCAATATAGCTTCCTTAATCTCTAGAAAGAAGGCCATCTATTATAGTTCACTACAAAGGTAAATGAGATTTATTTTTTAATACTATAAATATACTAGATAGTGGAGAGAGTGTGAAATAAATAATCATCATGGAGCTAAGGAATGATAAGAAATTCACAAAATAGTGAGAGTAAAAACCCTCTCAAAACAAACTAAATGTGTGGGAAGTAGCACAAACCTAGGAATTAATTATTATATGATATTAGGCATTTTTTTTAATATGGAATGACTGTAAAAAAATTGAGATTAAATGTGTTATTGGACCTATATCATCCTAAGGCAATTCCAAAAATTTATATATCTTTATTAATTATTGGTTAATTCATATCATCAAATCAATAATTTGATTAGGATATTTTTACCTTATTTACTTCGTGATAAAATGGGCTCTAAAGAATCACCAGTAAACTATCTACTACACCCAAAAAGTCATTTATTCTCTAATTAATAAATAATATTTTTTGTATAAATAAAATAATCACATGAAATTTCTCCCAATTATTATTGTGTCAATATTGCATGATTTAATCAATAAGAAACTGAGTTATACGGCTTCAACTTCTACTTCATTATTTTTCCTATCTATTCTCTCTAGAAATTTTGAGAATGTTACCTTGAGCATCCCTAATTTTATATAGATAATAGTTGGAAACATTTGCTTACCCATGCAATTATGTTACAAAATTTTAATATGAATTCCATAAAAATAAATAAATAAACGATTTTATGATTGTTCTACTGAAAGATGAGTGGTTAAGCCCATGAATCTCATGAATAAGATGGAGCTTCTATGCTCTTAATATCTACTTACATTGAATTATTTTCATAGTTTCCCACTCAAGAGGTATATAATTTAGAATGTTCAACTACTCTAGTATATTGATAACAAGCTTCCATTATTTTTTCATAATTAAAATGAAATGGATTACATTTAGTATTATATTGTTACATTTTTCTAATATAATTTTTCTTTTCTAATATAATTTTTCTTATGATGATTGCAAGATATTTGAGACAATCTGCATGATTCCACAATGATTATATTTTCTTCAAATATTTTAAACATTCTCCTTCTTTACAAGATAATTACTATAGGTCACATATTATCTTTAATATTTTGATCATTTATATAGTTAATTCTTCTCTTTTCTCAGATTTACATGATTATCATGTGTATTCTATTATACTTAGATTCTATATATTTATTCAAGCATAATTGAATCATATTATGTTTAACATAATTGTATATAACACTTACAACATTATATATTTTTTGATGTGCATGACAATACCTCACCTCTCCTACATCTTACAAGATAACTCTACTTAGCATTTCATGGCCATATTTATTGCCTTGTTAGAACCATCGTTAGAGACATATTGTTTCCTATCATTGTAAAGTGATTTCATAAGAATAACATAAATATCATTTACATGATTCTTTTATATATTTTAATCTCCTTTCCTTCAATCTATTCACATTCCTTATATGTGACCAATTGTAAGACTCCAACATTCCTCATTTAAAAGTTTTGTTTTAAGGGAAACATATCTATCCCAACTTGATTTGTTTCAATAGTTTTGTTTTAAGGAAACATATCTATCCCAACTTGATTTGTTTTTTCCTCTTCTTCTTATTGGTTATGTATAATACAATGCTATTTTAAATTTCATACCTATGTCTTTATCCCTTGTGTTTTTAGTCCACTTTAATAAAAATGATTTTTTAATCAAATAATGTGGATTAAAATGGCACATATTTAGTTTAAAGCAAGCACACAACTGAAAAAATTATTGATTTTATATGCATGTTATTTTCTAAAGAAGATCCCTACCTTTTAAAAATTATTTCAGTCATTTCTACACTCCAAAAATGGCCAACTTTCAAAAATAAAAAATTGAAATGCATGGTTAAATTTACCCTCCCCTACTATGGTTGCATGCCAAATAAAAAACCATTAGCATTTCATTTTCTTGACAACATAAACAAAAATTTCTTACAATTCTCCTCCATTGCATATAAGATCCATTTTTGGTTGGTTAAAGATTCAGAAATACAATTCAATTAGAAAAAAAATCAATACCCATCACATATTACATGTCTTTTATAAATTAATAAGCATATATACCTAGAATGTATTTCCTCTATCCATTAAATTTTCTTACTAGAAAATTTATAATAAAAAAATACCACCTTAGTTTAAATTAAATGCACATAAGACTGATGTGAGATGTTCCTTCAAAGTGAAGATTAAATTATTGGTTAAATTGGTAGTTGATGCAAATTATTATTATTTTAAATGTAATGGGGCAGATTTTATATATTAATCAATCTATTTTATTTATATTAAATTTATTAAATGATCTTTACTATTTAATTAATTTAAATAAAATATATTTCACAAAAATAATAAAATTGATAAAATTTAAAAACATTATCTATAAAAAAAAAATGCATCAAATTAGTTAACTCTCTATCAAAATAGTTAATAATCTTAAACACTAAAGTTAACTCAATCTTCAAAAGAGAAAAAATAATTAGCAAATCAATGTGCAATTAGTTAACTAATACATAAATAAAAAAATTGACTAATAATAGTCACCACATCCCCACATCTACTCTACTTTTCATGAAATAAACTTTTGATTTTTTGGGCTTCAAGACTAGTATGAATATTATTTTATTATCAATAAAAGGCTTGATGGTTTATTTGACTTTTTTTTTTCAATTTTAAACCGTTAGCGGTTAGACCATATAGTTTAACTTGCTATATTTTGTTAAACTGTAAAAATTTATTATAGACAAAATATAATATAATATTTTAATTTATAATATATATCATTTTATAATAATTATTATAAAAAAAAAAATTAATTTAGAATCAAAACATGTTACTTTTTTCAATATTTCCTAATATGAATTTATAAACTTTTGACACTTATTGAAATATTTATTAATTTAGAAGCTTTTCAAAATAGAATATAATTGTTTTTAATTTTTAGAATATTTTTAAACATGATTTATTTTTAATATGAACTTAGAAACTTTTGTTAATTGTTAATTATAACATAAATTTTATAATTTTATATTTATTACTAATAGTTATCATTGTTTTTTCTATTTTACAAAATATTGCATTTATAAAAGATTTAAGATAAAAAATTCATAAATTAAACAATTATTTTTTGACAATTTATACTAAAATTTCTGAGCAATAGAATGTCTATCTCAATAAAAATTATTTTAATTTAGAGAGAGAATCTCTAACATTCTCTTTATGAATTCTACCAATCGTTATCCTTCTAATATTTGAACAAAGTTATTTTGCACTAGTTTAAGAGGCGTTAATAGACAAATGCTTATTTGGGATTGTTTGTAATATATTATTTGTAAATTATTAATATACTATTGCTCCTCTTATTGATAATAAAATAACATTCATTTAGTCTTGAAGCCCAAAAAAGTATGTTCCAAAACATGTTTTTAACAAACATGAAAGTGAGATCCTTATTGGTGCCTTTCTAAGGTCACGTGTATAAAATTCATTCTCAAACATGATCTTTTACATATTTTGGGAGAGAGTACAATAGAAGTCAAAGAGGCTATTTAGTTAATTGAATTCTTTCCTCAAACACTACAAGTTTGGAGTGGAGACGTTTTCACACAAGACCTTTAGAGTTCGCAAAAGCAATAAATTTTGATAATCACTCATTGAGATTAGACCATAAGATATTAGTAATATTTTTTAAGAGAGAAGAAAGAGAAGTATCTGTACAAGAAGTATAATTATAACTAGATGATGTTATGATGGATTAACGAGGATATATATTAATACAAAGATTACAAATAATATTTGTCAAATAATCTCAAACACTTGCTTATCCATTTAGAAAAATAATAAGCAAGGAATGATTGTGGTCTCATAAATTCTAAGTATTTATACAAATGCACCAAATATCATTTAATTATTCAATATATCTATAAAATAGATAGTGAGTATCTAGATTAATAGAAAAGGTCAATGGATTAATGTTAAGGTGGATAAATTTATTCTACCAAATGAAGGTCAAGAAAGTGAGATAAAGTTTAAGGGGGAGTCTCTTTAGTTTAGAAACTTTGAAACTCGGGAATGCAATTAGAAGAATTTTTTCTTTCCATTTTAGTATATAATAGATACCTTTGGTAGAGGGTAGAGCCACTCTATGCCAAACTATTCACCTTAAATAGCTCTAGCTATCCATTTTGAAATAAGACATATTCCTTGAATTTTAAGATATATGTATGTCCATCCTCCTCAAATATTATGTTGATTCCAATAAGGCCATGATGAGATTTGGAACAAGTTGTATAATCCCACTTGAGGAAGTTATTGATGATTAAATATTAATCTAAATTATTATGGTATCAAATATTGAAATTAATCTTGATTTTCAAAAAAATCCCCTATTTATTGAGGTTCCTTATTGTTCCTTAGCATATTCTTTATGTAACTTAATTTTTTCCTTGTGTATGAAATTTTCAGTTGTTGTTTCAACTAATTCGATTATTTCTTTTGTGTCTTTATAAGTAGGTCAAAACTACCACTTTAATTTTTAACATAGGTACAATTTTTTTGTAGCACTGAGACATGACAACTAATTTTATTTATATGTTGTAATAATATCATAAGCATTACAATTATTTCAAAATCCCGTAACTAAGAAATTTGATGGTTTCTACCCTTTGACTAGTATTTTTTATTTCTATCCCACTTATCTTTCTTATTAATTCATTAGAAAGCTTTGAAAAGGATTTTTATGGTAATTTAGATTAATTTATCCATTGTCATTTGTACATGTCAGTTTCTTGGAATAAAAAGATGAATGTATATTTTAGTCTCTTACTAGATCTCTATAGCTTTCTCTATTACTCCACCAGAAAATTTCCCACAAACATATTTTTGCATATATAATTCTTATGTAAATCATGAAATTTAAACTATGTTAAATCAATGTAATGTTTAATGAATTTGGAAATCAGATTGTGAGAAATATAACAAAATATTGTAATTTAATGCAGCCATTTCTATTGGAATAGTTCTATATAGAATGAATTTTTTTTATCAATTGATTCTAGTTAAAAAAGAAATGTAAAATAGAAATGTAAAAGAAAGATAATGTAATTTTTATTTAAATTATTATAATTAAAATTTAATAACAAAAAGAATGTTGAAGAAATAGGAAGCTTACAAATTAATGATAAATATGTCATGCTTTTAAATTCTACAATATAGTCATAGGCGCAAAATGTTTTTGGCACAAGGGTAAAGTGGTGAGTATGTAGGAGTTTTTCTTTGGGTCAATCCCTTATTTTAGACTTCCTACTTCCATTAGCAATCATGAAATAAGGGGAAAAAACCATGTGCACATTCCATTGTATATGTTTCTATTATAAATGATAGATGCATATGTGATTTTATTTTTAGATGTCTACTTATCCTAAGTGCATCTAGAATAAATGATAAAGTGTTGCATATAGTAATATATTTTATTTCAAGTTCATTATTATTCCATTTATATTAGTAGTTATTATAATTTTTGCCTACATAATATATTTACACTCTAAGTGTGAAATGTAAATGGTAGCAAATTAGATTCAATCAAACCTAGAATTATTGTGTGAGAGTGCAAATGTGGAAAGGAGAACGAAAGATATAAATATCTTGAGTGCCTTTAGATAAATAATGAGAAATCTATAAGTGTTATAATGATATCGAGATATTTTTAGTCTAATTTATTACTATGAATTAACAAATAAAAATTTGAACAGAAAAATTGCATGTTCTTTTTTTTGGTTAAGTGCTATCAAAAGGGATAGCTCCCTTTTATTGATTGAAAATATATTATTATAGATATTTGTGCATAATGAACCTGATACCTTCAACACAATCACCACAATGAGCTACATTGGAACTAAAGATTAAATCTCCATTAATACTTAAGAATTTCTCAAAATCCTTCATATCATTCACCTCTATCCCTGGTTTGTATAAGCTCAATAACATCTTTGTAGTCCCTCCTCTTGTAATGGCTCCAATATCTTAAAAAACTATAGACATAACATGGGAATCCCCTCCACCATAGACATAACTATGTCTCTATTGGCTGAGGCAACCAAATGCCTGGTGAATCAAATTCCCCACTAGTAGGAGCCCATAATTTTCCTTACTACCATAAGGAATTGTTCATACACCACACCGTCATGGACATGGCTACCCATTCATGTAGATGCTCTAGCGATCCTTATAATAGCCTCCCATGTGGCTTCTTCACCTATACTAGAAACAACCTACCAACATATTATTCACGAGACTCCTGGAGGAATCTATACTCAACACCAAAATGGTGAGCCACATTGATGGCCCTTAGGCCTCCATTCATCCTTATTTATGCTATCCCAAGGTCGCCTTGAGTAGTAAACCAGAGCAGAACCAACTCACCAATCTATGTGATAGCTAATGGATTTTCCATGGATGATGAATATTCCATGCATTTCTAGGATAGGGCGACCAATTAACCCCTGCTACATATCTTGTTCAGATTATTCATATCTTTCAAGATTTGAAGAACACTCATGCCAATCCATCTGAAATTGATCAACACTTATCACCTTTCCATGTTTGTACTAGTATTGATCATCAGTACCTTCGTAAACTCCATTCGTGAAGGTATCAGGGCATGTTACTATGTCAGCCTTGAGAAGCGTCACCAATTCAACTTGATCTAGATGGCAAGCCTCCAACACCACTTCTTGCTTATGTGCAACACCCAAATTAGCCAGACTATTCACGGTCCAATTGGCCTCTCTATAAATGTGTCAAATTTAGATTTCAGTCTTTCCAAAACCTCACACGCCCTTGTGACACACTTTTGAAGTTTCCAATTTGGAGCATACCTCTTTCTTATGACATTTATGCATAGATATGAATTTCCTTCAGCATCCACCTCATGAATACCTCTCTTTTGGCATTTTATTAGACCTCTAATTAGTGCCCTCATTTCAACTTCATTGTTGGTTAAATTCTTAATAAAACTAGATATAGCTCAAAGAAGCTCCCCTTTGTCATTCCTTACAATACATCCTATGTTGGTGGGGTGTTTTTTTGTTGGCTTCTGTAGCCCCATAAAAATTTAGCTTGAGTCTCCTATATGGGGGACCAACCATTTTCATTTCACTCGTTTCTCTTTGACATCCTTCCTACCCATGCTCTTTGGCATCATAAGCCCCTGCCAAAGCTTTCACATCTCATCATCCTAATTTGTGAAGCTAGAGCTACTTTTCTGAGATATCTTGTTGTTTACCATCTCTACCACTCTAACCTTACATTTTTTGAGCATCCTTCCAAGAGTTGACTTTGACTCTCTAAATATTTTGAATTACACTCTTGCCATATATGTCGGATCACTATTGATGGAACATCCATCCAAAGACCCCCCATATCCTTTTCCTTTTGAGAGACAACCATCCACACAAAAAATCCACTAGGTTATCATTTCTCGAGCTACACCAATTAATTGATATTAAAAGAATTCCCGATATTAGGATCAAAACAGACACAACAACAAAGAGTGATCTAATGTATCCTCATAATTCATGCATAAAAAACACTTACTAGGTCATTTAATCCCAAGTTTTTTTGACCTCTCCCCTTTGAGGATGCTTCTATGCAATATGAACCACATGGTATCCCCCATCTTTGGGAGGATGAAATGGACCCAACATAGTTTAGCTGGCCATCTCTTAACAAGAGTACCAGTCCATTTCACATGCATAACTTGATATCCCATCTTGGTCGAATAAACACTTGATTTTACTACACACCAATGGATCTCATCCTCCCAAGAATTTATGAAGACATTTCTTCCCCATAAGGCCTCGATAAATTTTTTGTTGATTCAATCTTTTGCCATTATGTGGTCAATACTTACCCAGACAACCATTGTCCATTCATTTGTTCCTACAAAGTAATCTACCACCTTTGTGCCTCTCTCCAAACTCATAAAATCTTTAAGGACCCAAAATAGAACTCTATCCTCATCTAATAGTGGTAAGCCTTCTCAGGAATCACATCAAATATATGTTTATGTTTCATTGTTCACTCCCCATGTTAGTTGATCTACTATAACCTTTTTTCAATCCCACATAAAATTTCACATCATCAAGGCCCTTGAATATTGGTATTGTAAATATTATACATTGTGATCCTCACTATCTAGGTACTTTCTTCACATGATTCTACACCATAACTTCTCTAATTTTTGGAGAACATCTTCCATAATTATTTCTCTTAGATATCTATTTTTGGAGACATAATTCTGTCATACGTAAACCCAAGCCTCAATGGGGAATGTTAACTTCTCCCAAGGAGATCAAGGGGATACATTTCACTTTATTGGCCCCCTCCCATGTAAAAATTTCTTTCATTACCCTTCAAGTTTAGCCACAACCTTCCTAGAAAATTCTATAGAAGACATCACATATATTGGTATTGTACCAAACACCACTTTTAGCATGGTGATTTGTCCTCCCAATGATAGCCACTTCCCTATCCATGCCTATGATTTATTTCTACTTATTTTTATCACCTCCTCCCAAAGCTTCATACAAAAAACATGATTAAATATTGGTGCACCTAAGTACTTTGTAGGAATCAAACCTATTGCAAAGTTGAGTACCTCTACTACATGTCTATACCATCTTTTCTTCAAGTTGAAGAAAAAAGATTTCAGACTTCTCCCTATTGAAGATCTACCATGAGCATAGACTATACTGCTAAGATGCCCATTGAGTTTCTTTGGCTTCCTGCAAAGTAGCTTCCTTGAAGACCATAGTGTCATCTACAAATTTTGCATGAGTTATTGGTTCCACCCATTGAACCACTATTACTCCCCTCCATACACTCGATCTTTTCCTACTTTTGATCGAGCAACTCAATGCTTTGAACATCAAGACAAAATGGAATGGGGATAATGGATCCTCCTACCATAGACCCTGACTTCTCTTAAAGAATCCAATTAATGTGTCATTGACAATCATTGACATTCTTACAACTGAGATGTAGGCATAAATGTAACTTATCTATTCCCTATATAAACCAAGTCTTTCTAGTGCCTCTAGTAGGAATTATCATCTCACTCGATTGTAAGATTTTTTTACATTGAGCTTATTCCTCATACAAATTTTATTGGATATCATTTCTGAATAGATAGTTTCATTCAATAACATGATGCTGTCAATTATCTTAATTTTTTTTTATTCTCCATAACTAGCTTACCCAAAAAAAAATCAATCTATTGGCCCAGGCTTTGGAAATGATCTTGTATATAGTATTGCATAGTGAGATAAGCCCATGTAATTCGCAAGAGTGTGACACTCTGATTTCTTAGGAATAAGGACCAGAGCTATGTTGTTAATGACCTTAAAAAAAATCCTTTTCTTTTTCAATTCCCCCACTATCTAAACACCTCCTTCCAAGAAATTCTAATATTTAATATAATTTGGAGAGTCATGAATGTGTTAGGACCAAGAACCTTATATGAGTGCAATTGGAAGGTAGTCATTCTAACTTCTTCCTCCAAGAATGAGGCACATAACATCTGACTATCTATATCTATCACTAATGGTGATTGCCCATAGAATCTCACCATCATTAAGGAGATCCAAACTATGTTTAGAAGCCAAAAATGCTTTGAATAAATTCACAAAAAAATTCTCAATGTTGTCCTTTTCTTGTAGTGTCTTCCAATCTCTAGTTTCAATTTTTAGGAACCTTTTGCCCAAAATTCTAGTTTTAACTGAATTATGGAAGAATTTTTTATTAAGCTCACCAACTTATAGCTAACTCACCCTTGCTTTATCCTTCTAGCATTCCTCTTCATGTGCAAGCAACTCTATGTGATCATCAATCAACTCCTTCTCTTTTACATAATCCTCTTGGTTCATGCCAAAATGTATTACTTTCTCACTAAGATTCCTCATGACCCTCATGTTTAGATCATATTTAGTTGCTACAACCTCTAGAAAATCAACATCCATATAGACATTAGGTGAAACTAATTTTCCCAAGTCTAAATTTTAGGGGTTGCCCAAAGGAATTCCATAGTTTCTATTTCTGAGCCAACCACTATACAATTTCCATCCAATGTAAGGCAATGTAGCATCCCTAATTGCATGATACTTCTCAATCAGGCCTTCTACAACTTGTGTACAATGGAAAAGAAGTTGACCCTTGGGTTTCTCAAAGGTGGAGGGCTTCAACTGGTCGGTTAGGTCTTGGACTATGGGTCTGAGAGGGATTTTTGATCCAGAGGCTTCTCCTTTAGATGAGGACACTTTTAATTTTGGTGCCATACCTCTAAGGTTTATGCACGTTATGGTTTTCTTAAAATAAAAAATATTTGATAGCTTAGGTATGGTTGGACACTCAAGAAATCACAACTTGACAACAATTATGTTTAGATTGTGGTGGAACTTTCCCAATTTCTTGTTCCAATAGTCTAAAACTTCATTTTATCTAGTGTCCTTTGGGCCTAGTGTGCTTAGGGTTTTATGTGGGGATATTTTTTACGTAAAATAGTTTCTTCTTTGTCTAAACCCTTGTCCCTTGTTCTAATCCTTTGTTTACTTGCTATGGTCCGCTTCTGGTTACGTTAAAACAACTTATGTCCTTGAAATTCATTCAAAGTAACCAGCCCCTTGTGGTTAGGTTTCTCGTTTTCCTATTACCTAAATCTTCCATGTGCTTAGGTCTGAAAAATTCCTTTATTTTATAAGATTGGTGTAAGTCCTTGTTTGGCCTTTACATCCTTTGCAATCAAATTGTTTATGTTACCTTGATGCCTTGTTATACATTGTCTTGGGCAGTCCCTTTTTTAAAACAACTTGTGAGCACATGCAAAATTGTTTCACTTAAGTTCATGTTCATTACTTTTCTTATATCTCATTGCGGATAGCTTTGTGAATGCTTGACTTATATTAGCGATGCACAATGAGTAGTATTCCTTTGTATCATGCATAATACATAGGTTATTGATCTTGAGGTTTACATTAGCAATGTTTGATGCAAGTGTTTTCTTCACTATTGTTGGCTATTCTTCTATCACTAATTGCCTATAAGTTTTGAGTTGTGAATTGGTGATGGGTATGTGCAGGATCATGATGGGCCAAAAAGTGGCGATATGTGAGTGATATGATGGCCCATGTGGTTGCCGACATTTTTTTACCCAAAATTGATGAAATGAAAAGGGTTTTTAGAGGAGAATCTTAGCTTTCCACAAATATAAACTATGCTTTACTTTGAATTTAATAAATAATTATTATTCATTTTCTATTAAAATTACGAATAAAGTCTTGATTGATAGGCTGATTGAAAAAAATCTATAACTTTCAAATGGTATCACATTTTTTGAATCTAAAACATGCATCACATTCTATGCTTTGCATAATATAGGATTAAAAAAAAAAAATTGAATTTCATGATGTTTTGACCAAGTTAAGGTGGCTAGATAAACTAGCTTTTATATTTTTTTAAATTTGTAATAAAAAAATCATAATTAATTATTGACTTGGAAAAAAAATATTAAAAAACATGCATCACATCGAGACATGAGTCCTCTACTTATATCTAAAAGCTTATAAAAAATATTATCATTTTATTATGGTTAGGGTGGTCAGACATACACCTACTTCTTATTTTTACCTTGAAATTTAAGTACTACTCCATTGAAATTTCAAATTTTCACCAAATAGATATATATTTTTTTTAAAAAGTGTAGTAGTTTAGAAACTACATTCAATTTTCTACAGGTTCTATTTTCATTTTTTTGAAATAATATAGATAACTTATTCAAATTTTTACATCAAGTTGTCTAACTCTGATTTTTGGACTATTTATTGCCACTTAAGGGCTTGTTTTTTCCATGATGATCCTACACATACCCTGATGCATGATAACCCTTTCAGCTCTTTCTATTTTCTTCTATCGATCAATGCACATTGGTTGTAACATTTGTGTTCCAAAGTAATGATGAGCAATGCAGTATTTTTGTCGTAATGTTCCATTATTGATTTGAAGTTTTACTATGAGTGATGCTTCTTATGCCTTTGATCTTGAAACCTATGCATGTGGTTTAATCTTGTTTCATCGCCACTTATCTCCCATCACTGATGTTATCTAGATATTGAGATATGAATCAACAATGCGTGATGGGAGATGAATATAATCAAAGGAGGACCTTGATCCAATGGTTGAGATCTTATCGATCAGATGTTCATATCACTGGTAGGAGTCATAAAATAAGAAATATATCAGTGATGAGTGATGGTATCCAAACAAGAGGCAACTAAGATAAATAAGAGGCAATGTGAAAGCATCATGAGGGCGTTTTTTAAAGAAAAAAGGAAAGCAACGAGGTGAAAGGAGAGCCACTGATATGGTTTTAAAACAAGATGATCAATGACCAGTGTTTAAACTCAAATGACTAAGTATTAGCTCGCTCGTGTGAGATTTCTATCAACCATTAATGGTGACTCACTCCATTTTGGAGCCATAAATAAGGTAGTTGGCTCATTTTTCTCACAATTTCAATCACTCAAGATTAGAAAACTTAATCAAAGTTCAAAGAGACAATGTGAGAAGCTCCAAAAAATAATTGCAAAGGCATTAGCAGTGAATTTTCACCTAGGTATGAAAATCATCTCATCCTTTCATGCCAATTGCATTGAATTTAGCTAGTCTAGGAATTAGTAATAGGGATAACTTAAAGAAACCCCCCCTTGGAAAAGGTGTAAAATCCTGGTGAATCTAATGCACAGTATTAAAAAATTTATAAAATCCTAGCAAATCTTAATGTATAATTGGTAAAAATAATAATCATAGTGGCGAATCCTAGTTAATAATCACTAAAAATATTAATTACAATGGTGAATATCTCCTTTAAAAATTTAAATAGTTGGTCGACATAGTTGGCCCATCTATCTTTTGTCTATTTTAATATTGGAGTGGGGGCTCAAGGGAGAAGAGCCCCCTTGTGGGGGTCGAGGGGGAAATGCCCCCTCGCGGGGTTCGGCGATAGTGGCCCCAACATGCTCATGTTGCGATATAGGCGAGGTCAAGGGGAAGATTCCCTCGCCACCAAGCATAAATTCACTATTGAAATTGCATTGGAGCACACATGGATGAGATTTCTTTTTAAAATATCACTTGAAAATTAAGACTAAATCAAACTTGAAAATTTTACCATCGCTTAGATTTTAAATTGGATGGCTGCAAGTTCATTCCATGAGTGAATATCAGCGTGAGTGAGCATCATCGGTGGGACACTTAGGGATGTCTCGCTGATGTGACAATGATGACATATGTCATGAACTATTGGCAACAGTGAACTTTGGAGATCAAACAGAGCTTTGATTGGATGTCTTTCCAGTAGCTTCACGTGAATATTGTAGATTCCCTTCATGATTCTTCAGAATTACACAAGTGGTGTACGTATGCCTTGGTGGACCCCAAGCGGAGTATGGAATCCTTATCCACATGAGTGAACATCATCGGTGGGACACTTAGGGATGTCTCCCTGATACAACAATGATGATGTATGTCATGAACTATTGGAAATAGTGAATGGTGGAGATCAAACAGAGCTTTGATCGGACATCTTTCTAGGAGTTTGGCACAAATATAGTAGATTCCCTTCTTGATTCTCTGGAATTACACAATATTACTGGTGAATATTATTAATATTTTTAAATTTTACTGTATAAACTACTAGCGAATCAATGCCAATGACGCATCATTTACATGGCGAATTAATCTAGACGAAATTATTTTTTTGTAAGAACTTGGCGATTCAGTATCTATTTTAGCTTGTACTATTCGCTATTTTTGGAGCTCCCGATTTCTATTATTCTCCAATTGGTGAAGATTCACCACTATAGTTTTCCCTGATTAGTAATAAGTCTTAAATATTTAAGTGCTTAGGATTTTTTAGGGTTTGTGCAGTATGCATCTTCAATAGGGTTTGTGAGAATTATGTAGGCTTTGGGAGGTTTTCAATTCTGCAATTTGTTTCTTGAGAATACAAACTAGTAGTTCCCTTTCTATAAATTGAAATTTGCAAACCCTAGCCCTATCATTCTGTGAAAAATGAGTGAACCCTAGCCCAGTGAATCTAGCATTAGGCCAGAAAATAAACCCAAGAAGAAAAGGGTTAAGAGACCCAAAAATCAAGAAGTTTAAATGTGCACCTAAGCTAGAGATACCAAAATCACTTGCAAAGCCCAAAGTTGAGAAGAGAACTCATGACATATTCATGGAAGGTGCAGCTAAGGATGTGAAAGAGGCCCACAAGACAGGATATTGTGACCAACAAACTAATTGACCATGTTGGTGGAATTGGAGAGCTAGCCCAACTACATAGTGGATGGGATCTATTCTTGTATGCTTTTAATAGAAGGTTTGCTAGGCAGTCGACTAGAATTTGTGGGGTCTCAACCTTGGGAGGCTAGTTTTACCAAATGTATTTGTGGAAGTAGATGTGATGGAGGCACTAGAAAAACATTGTGATCCCAAGGAAGGGAAGATGAAAAGTGAAAATGGCACTTTAATCCTTGAGGGGACAAGGGATAAAATTGTTGAGGTGTTCAATTTGAACCCCAACTATGCAGTCGACATCAGGAGTGAAAAATTAAACAATGAATATAAGCAAAACAGATATGCATATAGGAAGAATGTGTTTTCAAGGTACAAAAAGGATGGTAAGGGGTTTGGTTCTATGGACTTGGATCCATTTGATTGTGAAGAATTTGTCAATTATTTCAAGAACACCTACTACTATTTGAATCAGGTCTTGGGTCACAATTTTGATGCAAGAATAGCTACAAACATATTGGTTATGATAGTTGACATATAGAATTGGAGCCCTAATTGAGGTTTTGATTATGCTTCTTTTATTGTAGTGGAAATGCATAAGGAGCCCATTGCTTTGAATGAAGGAAGTATCCCATTGGTCTTCCGTCATTACTCTTTGTTAATGCACATGCTCTTGTATGCTAGAGAAGAAAAATGAAACAAGAAGATGAAGCTAAGGCAACTTGATTATGAGAATAAGCCTTTTCCTGTCCAAATGTGGACACATATTTGGGGTCAAAGTTGTGCCAATTCAAACTATTTTTTTTTTGCAATGTCATCAAGTATGGTAACTTGGAGAGTTTGGGTGTTCCACCCATTTATAGATTGTCAAACTTTATCAGGGATATAATGCACCCTAATGATGTGGAAGGGTCAAAGGAGCATAATTGGGCTGATTGGTTCCTACACTCAGAGTATACATTAATCAGGGCCTATGGAGCTAGGGTGGCACCTCATTGTCTACCTCTGTATGTTTTAGATAGATTGGAATTCATGGAGTTGATATGGCAACTTAATTTTATGGATTATGCATTGTTCGAAAGTCCTAGGAAGGGTTATGTAGTTGTGCCACAATGTGCTTTTGGTTAGTTCAAAGCCAGTGCCAAGGAGGCATATGAGAAATTTGGGATAATGGTAAATAAACTCAAGATGCATGTTGACAAGGTTAGGAGAATTGACCTAGAAGGATTTGTAAATGGGATGAGGAGAAGCAAGGGTCTATCTAGTTTTTCTCTTGTTTTTATGTATTTTGATGATGTAGTTAGAAATCTGACAAGTGATGGAGCAGTCATTCAAAGAAAGAAGGAATGGGTTGCCATTTGTGCCATTGAGGAAGAGGTTCTAAAAAGAAATGACTTTTATGTAATCCCATATGATGAATTTGAGAATTCTCTAGAGACGACTATGAAAAAGATAATTTATTATCAAATTGGAGAGTTCGAAGTAAAAATTAGAGAGGCTACTGAAAGAGAACAAGCTCTCCTAGAGTAACAAAACTAGGCTATGGATGTTCCTGAGTAACCTGCAGATATTTAGGGAGGATGTGTTGAGGTAATTAGGGAAGACAAAATGGAAGAGCATGTTCCTAATGATGAAGAAGTGGAGAGAATGATCACAACAACCCAAGTAATGATGCCTCCGACAAGTAGATGTCTTCAATACGTGCACACATAAGATTGAAGGAAAATATTTGGGCTGTATAGGGGTTTGCGTCAGTCAAACCCCCATTTTGGTGTTCCTACCTACATGGAAAACCAAATAGATAAAAAAGTGAACAAAGTAAACAAATAGGACATGATAAAAGCGATCCCCGCTCAAGGAGGAGAACTCATATCATGACTTAGAGATGCAATAGATAAGGGATAAATGAAATATCAGGATGCTCACAAGCACAAGATAAGGGAGATGCTAATTGTAAGGCTTAAGTAAGCCAAGAGAGAAAGGACAAAAGAGAGGGCTACGAGAACCAAGAGAGATGTAAAGAGTGTTGTAAGTGCTTAAGAGCTTGAGGCTAGTGTAGAAAGTTTTAGGGAGATATGTAAGCAATATATAAATATTATGTTGTAGAGAGGAGAAGAGAATTCAAGAGATAATCCTAGAAGGACCAATAGATTGAACATACAACTTTTAAAGATAGAATAGGAGAAAAATGAAGCTTCCTAGGTGGTTACAAGGCGTCTTGAGCTGTTACCACTTAGAAAAGGGGTTGACAAGTGGCAAACATGTTTTGAAGCTGTCATTTAAACATTGAAATCTGGTAGGACACTAGCACAAAACACAGATGCCCATGCAGTGCGCTAGTGTCTAGACACTTCACGCTACAAAATGACACAAACGAGAAAATCACAAGGTTCAACGCAAAGCGAACATGCAAGGGTAGCTGCTCAAAGGGGTCCTAAGTATCTTGAGAGGGGAAAATTGATGATGCAGGGGATAAAATGGGCCTACACAAGTGCTAGGGGAGTGAACACTAAAGTGGATACAATAATATATGTGAAATTGCAAGGGGTACAATATTACGCCATTACATTTTTCTCCCACTTTAGTGGGAATATCAATCTACACTAATATCCACACTAAAGGAAATATAATAAACATAAATAACATCATGATTCCAAAAGGATACTGTAGAGGAAGAAAACAACTCTTGAAACCAAGGAATCATGCCCCTAGGGTGAAGACCTACAAAAAAAAAACATTAGAAAAGAAATACCTGCACAAGAAAACAAAGTTAGAACATAAAAATTTGTTACATCATGTGGTTAGAACATTTAAACACACATGTATAGGCATGCAACAAACTAAAGGATTTGAGTCAGCAAAGTCAAAGAGACCTTGATGTAAAATGTTGTCTGAATACTATGCATCATCCCATAATTAAGAGATAACACATAGAATAATTCTTAAACAAAGAGAAGAAGGTAAGGATCCATTGCTTCAAGAGAAGAATACACCCAAAAGATAGGGAAGCAACCAATTGTCCAAGAGAGATAAAGCATATACCTAGGATGAAGAGGATGCAAATCTTCGATCTGGTATATACAAAATTGAGAAGAGAAGAAAAGAGAAGTGAAAAGATTCAAGAGAGAGCAAGGATGAATGAAAATTCTAAGAGGTATGGCTCCACAGGTCCTCAGACCCAAGGAGAGTTGAAAAAATGCATCGCAAATCCATAAAATTGTGGAAGGTGAATAAAAGGCTCTGTAGGTATGCTCTCCTATAGAGTTGAACATACTACACTAGAGGCCTATGAACCAACAGTGAATAGATCTTGTAGGATGGAATCACTTTACATGTCCTTAGACTTGCAAAGAAGGTGCCCCAAGTACTCTCTTCTAAGGGAGGTCTGATGTAGGGGACTCTGTATAGTCAAAACAAAAAGTAGCTACACAAGTGCACGTACAAAGTAACATGCTAATCCATAGACTAAACATGATAGGAAAGCTTGATGAAAATAATCTCCATAGTTCTTAGTCCTACAAAGCGAGACTGATCAGAGAAGCCTATGGCTAGTACAAGCTATGTTGCAAGATGATTACAGAAAAGACAGGTCTCATCAGGCTACCCCTAAGCTAGATGCCAATGAATTCATTCAAGAGAAAAAATTTAAAAGGGAGTCCCTCGAGAAACCATCAAGATAGAAATAGGCCCACTCAAGGGGATGCTCCACTTGAAGGATATAGGGAAGAGAGGGGGTCCTTAAAAGGATGCACATCTCTAGAACAAGTTATAACTGCCTCCAACATACAAGGGAATAGAACAATGCAAGATACTTAGAACATATAGGATACAAGTAGACCTCAATACCACTTGTCATTTGTAGAAGAGGTAGATGCATCATAAAATAAATGAGTGATGGCACCTAAATCATGAAAATATTGTATTTTATCCTTCAAGGCCTTACATTCACTTGTCGAATGGCTAGGCACTCGATGGTATGCACAAAAAGAATGATTTTCTTTATCATGCTTATGATATTTCTTATGTGTAGAAGGAGGAAGAATAATCAAGTGGGACTTTAGAAGGCACAAAAAAAATTACTCTTTCTCAGATAAAGAATGAGGAGAAGCAAGCAACCCTTTCTCTTGTGGAGAAAATTTGGACTACTCATAAGAAGAAGAAATGAAGATAGAAGACAATGGAGGATGAATTAATTCAAGAGAACGAGGTTGAGAAAAATTCATGTCATTCAACCATGGTTTATAGTTTGATTGTTAATTCAAGAAACTAAGCCCCAAATTATGCATATGGGGTGCACATTCTATAGGGAATTGAATTCCTTGTTCATTACACCCACAACATTTATGCCCATAGCCATATTTAGAGACGACAGATGAGCTTAAATCCAAGGCCATAACGTGCTTGTAAATCTTGATAAAGAGGAGGATCTTCATAGAAAGAATTGTTTCAAAATTTGGGATCAAAATATTCTATGGGGTCATCATTATCCTTATTGACAAGACTACTAGGATTAGCCTCTTTAATAGTGTAGCATCAAAAAATGGGTCCTTTGTCTTTTTGGAACTCTTTTGGGTCCTCCTTGCGGATTTTGGCTTAATGCTGCCTTGATTTAGTGTTGTAATGTGGATAATAAATTCACATTAGGTCTTGGTCCCTTGTGAACTAATGTATTTTAATGGTACCTTGTAAAGGTGTTGTAAAGTGTTGTAACACATTTTCATGCTTTTCTAGGATTTTATCAATTAATTAAGAATTATAAACATAATTTCAATCACAATTTGCATCAATCTTGCCTTATTTGGTGTGCTGTAAATTCTTTTAACACACTTTCACATTTCTCTAGGCTTGTCTTTAATAATTAGGCTTTCTTATGCTTTAATTGGCCCCATTTTGCATGGATACACACTTTATTTATATGTATTTTGAGGATAATCTTGACAAAAAGCATTTAAAACATCAAAATCCCAAAAAGTCACCTCAAATTATTAAAGTGGGACTCATTTTCTATTCTAGGAAAATGAGTCCCCTTAGGTCTAGGACCCATTCACCCAAGGTGGTGAATGAGTCCCATTTAACTCAAAATCAAATTTAATTTAAATCTTTGACGATATTTTATTCTCCAAGATCCAATGTCAGCTTGTAGTGTTGTAATTTTAGGAATTCTTGGATAATTGAGTATAAATACAAGGTTCTTTTACTCATTTTCATCCTAACATCCTTAAGACTTTTGTGAGAGCATCCTTATAGAAAATTGAGTTCACAAGAGCGTTTGAGCAAGAGAATTGAAGGCTTTCAAGGGCAGATTATCAACCATTCAAGATTATTCTTCAAGCATCATTCATCATGTCAAAGATCATGTTCTTCATGTTTTTTATTATGCTCACAATTGTGATGTAGAGTTCATGATCCAAGCAACCAATACATTCAAGATCTATCAACATCAAGCAAGAGTCAAGATCCACATTTTTTATAGCAATTTCAAGCATGATTGTAGCACTTTATTGCTAGGGTTTGGTGAGTTGCAACATTACCTTTTGTTCATTCATCATTCTCCCTTTACATTTTCTTTCATTTCAAGGTTTTTTACCAACAACGGTTTTGACCAAGGAAAAACCCTATTCTCTAATCCCACAACCATTTTTCCCTCTTCTTTTGTGTGATTTGCAGGTCTAGGTTGCAGAATTTTCAAGGAGAAAAGTTGGAGAAAATTTCTCAAGTCTTAAAAAGTTTTCAAAGTTTCTATTCAACCTTGGAGAATCTTCGAGGAGACCTACATGTGTTATTTTGTAGATTCGAATATGAAATCAGTCAAGAAGAGCAAAGCAAATCGAGAGGCACATAATCCACTTCAAATTTTTAGAAAAGAAGAAGTGGATTGATTCACCACTATTGGAAAATGAGTCCCACTATACAGGATTGAACATTATTTTTGTAGATTTGGATACCCTTTTGGCTGAAATCTGTTCCTGCATTATTTCTCAATAATTGGACCAATTCACCCAACTTGGTGAATGAGTCCTAGTCAGAATAAACATCAAATTTTCCAGTGATACAGATCTCCATTCTACCTTCTTTAGTCTTCTAGGTGCACACTTTTAGTTTCATAGATTTTTACTACATTTTTCTTATCTTTCTAAGTCCTCTTGCATACTACACTGTTTTTTCAAACATTTCCTTTTCCAAGTTTACACTTGGTGGTGAACCCTTTTATTCTTATCATTCAATCCCTTAGAAAATTCCCTTTCCTAGATTTCAATCTCCTTTGCATTGAAATATCAAGGGTTTGTTCTTGAGCAAAACACCCAAGAATAAAATTAAGCTCTCTTTTTTTAGGTCTAAAACCCTAGAAGCCTTAGAGAGCAACGTCACCATTTTCTTCATTTCATTTTTGTGAACTTGAATTTAGAGAATCATAATTATGATTTGGAGTTCATTTGCATCCTAGATTTAGCTTGCATTAACATTTCATTAGATCTTGCACTATATAATTTGCATTCTAGGGTTTCAATTCTTGCATTAGTGAAAATCTCATTTAGCTTACATTATTGCACTTAATTTCATTAAAAATCAATAAAATTTTGCATTTGCATCTTAGATTTGTATTAGAAAACATAAAAATAATAAAAAAACAATTCAATTTTTTTGAAAATTTTCAGAAAACTAGTACCTAGGGGTAAGCGCACCAATCTGCGACACAATTTTGGCTCTTAAGATGCCACTTTTTTTTTCTGAAATCAGGAAAATCTGATTTGCACGAGAAAATGAAGATAGTTACGCTCAAAATTTCAAGATGCAGTGAGAACAAAAGTTGAAGTGCTCTGAGTCTAGTTTCTAAGATACTATTGTTTTTTTAAATTAATCAAGATTAAGGGTTTCAAAAAGGGGGTGGGGGGAGCAAAATAGGTCCTATTTTTATCAAAAAAAATAGCATAGCACCTGAGGGCTCCCCCCTTTTTGGTTAAATTTTTTTTAGAATTTCAAAAATCCCAATGGTGAGAAATTAGCTAACACCATGTAGTTTATCCTCCTTCTTTTGGATTATTTTTTTAATGAATATATAATATTTTATGAATTTTCAAAGTGGACACATCTTGAAAAGCTGAAATTTGAGAGTGCTACCCCCCAATTTTTTTGCAAACTAATCAAAAATAATTTTATTTTTTTTCATCATGTGTAGAATGGAGTCTAGTTTCAAAAACATAATTTGTTTCACGTTCTTATGAATGTGTAAAAATATATCCTAAACCTAGCACATTATGGTTTTTGACAAAAAAACGAAGGCATTTACAATAGAAGCCATGGATCAAAACCTTAACTAAATCAAAATGAATTTTTTATATATATATTTAGATAGCTAAGATAGAGGTTAACTCTATGATGGTTTTTTTTATAAACTTGCATTGAAAGATGTGCAAATGAGATGGGGAGCACAATCAAAAATATGAGAAAATTTAGCAAATCCTATTAATTAACATGTCTAAAGTAGGCCTTTTGGTGAGCACCAAATTTGGCGAGTGCCAAATGTGATGAGTCATTTAGTGAGCACCAAATGGCCTGCTTTGCACATAACTAGGTTTTCACTTTCTCTATTAGGGAAATTATATACATGAAATAAACATTTAAGTATAAGTTGGCATTTACATATGGACATTTACTTTCTTATACTTTAAGTTATATTTCATGTATATATAGGAAAGATGTTTGAGAGTGATTTCAGATCTCTAAGAGTTATAATGCAAATTCTAGTTTCTGGAAGATCTTAAAAATTTCAGACTTAGTCAAATTTCAATAATCAACATGTCAAATTTCAGTAATCAAGAGGTCAAATTTTAATACTCAGGTGGTCGAATTTCAACTATCTCACTCATTTTCATCTCTTATTCTCTATACCTCTCTCTCTCTCTCACTATCTCCATCCCTTGATCTAACAATATCTTCCTTGAGCTCAAGAACTATGTCTCTACATGTCCATCTCTCTCTCCTTCCCTCTCCAATATCTATCTCCCTCCCTCCTTCCCTCTCTACATTTGTCTATCTCGCATCCCTCTCCTTTAATCTCTATATATATCTCTCTACTCTCTACACCTACCTATCCCTCCCTCCCTCTCCTCTCTTTCTCTCTCTCCCTCTCTCTCTCCTTCTTTATCTCACCTCTCTTTCTTCCCTCTCTCTCTCTCTTCCTTCCACCACTCTCTCTCTATCCCTCTCTCCCCCCCCATCTCAATCTCTCCACCTTCCTCCTTATCTTCCTTCCATCCACATCTCCTCCACCTATCTCCTTTTATCTTTCCTTTCCTCTCTCCTCCCCTCTTATCTCTTCCTCCTCTCTCTTCTTCCCTTTATCTCTCCTCTATTTCCTGAACCTCTCTCCTCTCCTTTCCTTCTCTCTACTAGTTGTCCTTCTTCCTCTCTCCACCTTTCCTCTCCACCTTCTTTCCTCTCTCTCTATCACCTATCTATCCTCCTCCATGCTGTCCTCCCTCCCCCTCTTTCATCTCTCCTCTCTCTCCCCTTCTTTCTATATCTCTTTCCTATGTCTCTCTCCTTATATATATCTCCTTCCATGTTCCTCCCTCCTCTTCCACCATCTCTCTAACCTACCCCTATATACCTCTTTCTATCTACCTCTCTTTCCCTCTCTCAATCACTCTACCTTCCTCCTTACGTCTCTACTTCTCTCTATCACCTCTCTCTCTCTCCATTCCCTCTTTACTTTCTTTCT